>JADKLZ010000167.1:4020120-4038326 GCA_021533235.1 Biomphalaria straminea
ATGTCTACTAGATGTGTTATGTGTATGTCTACTAGATGTGGTATGTGCAGGTCTACTCGGTGTGTTATGTTCATGACTAAAAATATGTTACAAATAAAAAAAATCATAAATAAATCTATGATAACGAATTATTTCATTATACTTTCTTTTTTATAACATGATTTAATTATAACTTTCTACATTGTTTCAGCCCCTCACAAATGTATTAGAAATATATGTGGCCCCTAATTTTTTCCAAAAAAGTTAGGCATTGCTGCATTAGAATGCTTTTAAGGCCATTATGCGACTCATTACAGGCACCATCAAGTCTTATGAGCTGCGTCATTAAGAATGATGCTGATGAAAACTAGCGTACTTTAGATGTCTCAACAGACTAACTTCATCTCTCAATCTTTTGTATTTGGTAAGCCTCAAGATAACTTTAATCTTTTATTCAATTCTTTTATTTTTTTAGAATTGGCACAGATTTAAACAGAGAGGGAGAGAGAGAGAGAGAGAGAGAAGAGAGAGAGTTAAAACTGTTTTCCTTACCCCCTTTGAAAAGGTCTGCACGTATCCGTCAGGGTTGACCAGGGGCACGATCAGCCAATCAAACATGTCCAGAAGCTTGTGGACAGCTTTATCTTTCTCTGCGTTCAATGCAAGCTTCAAGTAAAGACATTCTGTCATCTATGTCATAGTTTAACAATTGTTATGTATAATATTATCTAGCAATTTATTGTTTTTCTTGACTTCCACTCTTGACGATAGTCCTGTTGTTATTATTATGTTATTATTATTGTTCTGTTGTCAGGTCTTTGATAATGGCATAATCGTTTGTATTTCTTTGTCCCAATGTTCCTGTTTTCACAGTTTTCCTATTGTCATTGTGGTTCTGTTGTCACGATTCTCCAATTGTCATTGTGGTCCTGTTGTCACGATTCTCCAATTGTCATTGTGGTCCTGTTGTCACAATTCTCCAATTGTCATTGTGGTTCTGTTGTCACGATTCTCCAATTGTCATTGTGGTCCTGTTGTCACGATTCTCCAATTGTCATTGTGGTCCTGTTGTCACAATTCTCCAATTATCATTGTGGCCCTGTTGTCACAATTCTCCAATTGTCATTGTGGTCCTGTTGTCACAATTCTCCAATTATCATTGTGGACCTGTTGTCACAATTCTCCAATTGTCATTGTGGTCCTGTTGTCACAATTCTCCAATTGTCATTGTGGTCCTGTTGTCATAATTCTCCAATTGTCATTGTGGTCCTGTTGTCACAATTCTCCAATTGTCATTGTGGTCCTGTTGTCACAATTCTCCAATTGTCATTGTGGTCCTGTTGTCACAATTCTCCTATTGTCATTGTGGTCCTGTTGTCACAATTCTCCAATTGTCATCAGGTTGTTCTAGTTGTTGTGGTCGTCATGTTATATTGTTGGTCCACTTGTCATGATGGTCATGCATCATTACGGTCCAGTAGCAGAGGCGGTATTGGCAGTGCGCTGGACCCTGAGCTATTGTCCTCGAATATTTATTTGTACGATGGGCTGGCGTTTGCACAAGATTCTTTTTATCGCGGGGCCCCCTTAAACTGCATGGCATGGGCTTCATAGTCTTCATTCATGACTGAACATCAGAATAGTCAAAAAACCAAAGCTTAATGTATTGAGCTGCATTAAAAAACTATTGAATGTATAGTTAAGTAATGTTACCCTGTGTATGATCTCTACTGCCATCGCAGGTGAGATCCACTCACGGCTGTGGACTCCAGCATCGATGAATATTGTCCTCTTACCAGGCCAGCTGTCATTCGAACCAATCTGTTTGTACAATGAAATGTTTAGCAAAAGTCATTTTTTTTTTATTTAGGCTAATCAACAATCATTCAGCGAATACATTGAAGATTTTCTTCATAGCTAGCTATTTGGTGTATTTTGTGTACACAAAAATACGAAGTTTTAATAAGCTATGAATTTTAAAACTTCAAATTTTCGTTTCGATTAATTTTTTGTTTTCGTTTTTCTTCAGATTATCTTGTATTCTTTTGAGAAATATAATATAGATTGCCCACTATTCACATTTCACAATGGTGTCTTTTATTGTGTTTTATTACTAAAAGAACGCGTACAAGATCTTAGTAATAATAATAAAAAACAAGGTTACAAAGACAGTTTGTGTGGGAACACAAACTTAAAATCGGCCCCCGAAGTGATCAACTCAGGCAGGTTTCAATATTTTCAGAAAGAACATCCGAATGAAATTATATCAAAGATAAATGACAGATAAGAATGTAGAAAGAAAGTTGACAGAACTTATGTAAGGCCCTAGCGGTCAAAATATACATCTTCCGTGCTTTGACTCTCTCGACGTTTGCCTTGTTAGCCAATGTTTTACGCAACTGCAACACCTCTTTTATGAGTTGGTTACTTTGATAGTAAATACTCATAGCATGGAATAAAATAAAACGTGAAATATTATGCAGTTTATAACATTATTAATTTCTTAAATTATGTATCATTTATAATGCATACTAATATGATGTTTTCTCTTTAAAAAACTGCCTGCATAAGTGATTTAAAAAATTAGATTTTGAGCTTTTAGAAAAGAAAAAAGTAGCCGTTGCATCAGAACTTTGTATGATCTAAAATATTGCGAAGTCCGATTTTCATTTTCTCTTCTACTTTCTAAGATCTAAACGGGACGGACGGATGGACAGACAGACAGACAGACAGGCCACACAAAACTAATAGCTTCTTTTCCCCTTTTGGGGGCCGCTAAAAACACGAAAGTTTATTACTGTGATTAAAATTTATGATGAAAATCTCCTATTGATATTAAAAGCTGCATTTTTTAAAAATATTTTTTTTTGAGTGAAATATAGATTTAAATACGATCCTTTAATATACAAATATATAAGATCCCACGAGAGGAACTTTCATTGCTGGTTGAAACAGAACCAAAAGTTATCTCAAACTTTATAATTTTTTTTTCGTTTTATACTCTTGATAGTCTTGGTATCCACTAGAAGTACATGTTAATTATTGTAGAGTTTGATTGGCGACACCCGACAATGATTCATAACAAACGAATATTCACATTTGACTAGAGTAACTCCTTTAATAAAATCACTAAATTTAGAAAGCCTTCAGGATAGAATAATTAAAAGTAAAGTAGCAATTATACATAAAACACTGAACCGTAATCTTCAAATACAAAAACAAAATTTAATAAAATACTCAGAAAGACACAAAGATAGGACCCATAAACACAAACATAGCTCTATATGCTAGGACAAATCTGTACAAAAGCTCTTTCTTTCCTAGCTCTATCAGAGCGTGGAATAGGTTGCCTGAGCTAGCCAGGAAAACCAGTGACTTGGCAGAATTTAAGTCAGTGGTTAATATGCATGACTAAATGCATGACGCGTAGGACGTAATCATCTTCTTTTTTGAAGTAACGTCTGTATCATATAAGATAAGATAATGATCTAGGATCTTTCCCTATAAAATATCGACATATCTAGATATCAAACTAGAAGAGATGTTAAGATGTTGACCATATTTGAAAAGATTTCCATGAAGTTCTTCATAAAAATAGAATGATTGCAATGCATGTAGGCTATATAGACTTGTTTATGTGCACATGCCAAAACTTTGTTAATGTACCCTATGTTGTATTTAGATTCCTAAAGCTTTACATCACAAGCTTTCGTCTTCTTTTGGGTAAGAGCGAGTTTACATAATCTTTAGTTATCTTTGTGATTTTCTTTACAAACGATACAGATTACATAACAAAACAACTGAAAAAAATGGTCTCGTCTTTCGGTCTTAATATTACTATATTTATGGGGAGGTCTTATTAGTCTGACTCATGGAAATTCTTATTAGTTGGTGTTACCATTAGTAGAAAACTATCAAAACCAATGTCCGCGTATCATTACGATAAACTATTAAAGCATCCAAGTCGAAGTTTTCTTACAGAAAGAATTCATACTCTCATTTACTGACCTTAATAAAAGGCATGTCTCTTCCTTCGAATGACTTTCCTATAGATCCGACTTGTACGTTGACATTGGATGATGTATTGACATACTGTAGAAATCTCAAGATCTGTAAATTGAAAGTCACAGTTACGTTAGCACTGAGGTAATTAGAAAAAATTAAGAACTAAGTGAATCAACCATAATCTAAGGAAAAATGTGTTCGTTCATGGTAATAAATCTAAAAGTATGTATATTCCACGAGAAATGGTTCGCCACAACTGGTTCACCCGACAAGTGGTTTAACCGAGTTTAACGATAATAGGTTTATTGACAACTGGTTCACCGACAACTACGACAAATAGATTACAGGTACTTGGATCATCGACAATCGGTTCACATGATAGTTACATATTGTTAATATTTTTCTCGTGTGTTTGTTTTTAACAATATCACGAATATAGATTTTCATTATCTTTTCTAGATTTTGAGATCCAAATGTGACAGACGGACGGACGGACCGACAGACAGACTTCGCAAAACGTATAGCGGCCATTTCCTTTTTTTTTTTTTTTTTTGCGGCCACTAAAAACCAATGCTATCTGACCTGGATTCGCACTATGAGCGTATTGACTATAGGCCTATACATTCAAGTCATTAAAAAAATAGAAATATAAAATCTTGACTAGCCGAATCCTTACAATAAAATCATAAGTTATCCCCCCAGAGGTCATATTGAGAATGGGAAATAATTTAAACAATATATTAAAATACTAACTTAATTAGCATACCCAGGAGGACCCACCATAGTTTTCTTTTTTTACTTAATAAAACATCCAGCAGCTTTAGAGGTAAACATTTACGAGAATGTATTATTAAGTAAATAATTATTTTAATTATCTAATTACTACATAACAAAGACGATGACCTAAATGAACCTATAAGTTCATTAAATATTTATCATATGGTTACTAGAATTTGCTTAATAAGTCTAATTATACAACGATTGATAGAAACTATTCAATCATCAAACACAATAAGACTTCGAGTCCGAAGATTAATGAGGAATGCTATATTTCCGTTGACAACGCAGCCCCAGCTGTGACCTACATATTGTGTCACAAATCAAACATAAAGATATTTTTTTTTCGTAAATGTATTAGTTATCTTCGGAATACGTTGAAACATATAACAATAAAAAAAAAATAAAGTAATATGTCAATTATTAGCTCAAAGAAAAAGAAAATGTTTTGGTAAGCGACGTTAACAATAAATGACACTGTCAATCTTAATACAAGCCAATTAGACAACATAAAGCTAATTGGTTTTGTCAGCACATCAGCATCAAGCACCATAACATTAGGTGATCAATTCTATATTTTAAACTAACACACATCAGTAGATAACGATTCTATTACATTCACTTTCAATGTACCAGTTAACTCTTTCTTTCCTGATTGATTTAACCACTTAGTAAAGCATGCATTCTCCTATAATTCTATACCAGAAGTAATGTTTTCTGATTACAAACAAAAAAATGTTATTAAATTTTAACCCTAACAGGGTGGAATGTACATATGTGAAAAAAAGGAACAATTATGTCAAAACGTGTAAAAATAATTACAGAGGTAAAGAGTTAATGTGAATAAAGTAGACGGCTTACCTCTGGGTAAGTCAAGTATTTACTTCTGTATATCTGTTCAGATGTCTCTGTTACGTCTCTAGGAGATCTCTGCGACCTGGTATTCTCGTGTAGGAAACTGGAGACCAATTTACAATGGTGAAATGTAGCTTTACATTAAGGCATGCAAAGTTTGACCATATCCGAAAGTTTTTCTACATGGACTATTTTTTTTTTGTAAGTAAAACAGGAAAGGCCTAAAGTACTATCTATATATATAATTCTCTAAGTCACAAGTTCAAAAGTTCAGCCGAGTAAGCAACACCACGCAACAAGTAAATAGGGAAGATCTCATGGCGCAGCATGGTGTGAATGTAAGGTGTATCCAAATCCGCACTATTTTCATTGATTGAAAGTGGTGTATATAATTCTCTTCTTCTTTTAATATTATGACAAACTAGAATAAGTATTTCCAGATTATTGTGTCGTAAGACTATTGAAACTAGAACAACAATACACAGAGTCTACTCTCAGGTTTGACTTTAGAAGTACTTTAATTAATATCACAAATTACGCATATTCGTTCATTAGACATGATTACGAATGGTTCAATTTAATAATTTATACGCCTAAAAATTAGCACGGGTCCAAAGAAAGTGCGGTACCCACTGTGGTCGCATATGTTGCAGTGCCTAAGTCCTGCCCTGCAAAATAGCGGAGTTTGCTATGCCGCCGGTCGACTAAAAGTAAAAAAAAGTAAAGTTCCCCTTTTCAGACCTTGTGGTCTATAGGGCAGATGATGTAAAGGTCATCTGATTCTGTGGCCTACGGTTAACGAGGGTCGACTAGTATTATAAAATCTCATAAAATCCATTAATCTAATAACCTATTGTAATAGTTTAATCTATACATTGAAATCTTATAACCCCGTCTAATCATCTAATATAATCAAAACAATTTAATAACCTTATCTTATCATATGATAATCATGCAAATCTAATAACCACATTTTAACATCTAATATGATCAAAAACAAAACCTTATCTAATCATGGGCCCTATAAGCTAATCTTGTAAATTTAATAACCTTTTCTAATTATCTAGCCTAAACATGTAAAATCTAATAACCTCATCTGATCATCTAACCTAATCCTGCGAATCTAATAACATTATCTCAATAACAAAATTAATCACGTAGGCCTAAATCAAATTATCTTATATAATCATTTTATCTAAATAAAATAACCTTATCTAATCATGTTATCTAAATCTAGTAACCTTATCTAATCAGCTAATCATGAATGTCTAATAACCTTATCTAATCGTCTAATCTAATCATGTAAGCTAACCATCTAATCACAATATCTAATTACATTTTTTAATCTTAACAATAAGTAAAAAAAAAATAAAGTTTCACTTTCAGACCTTGCGATATATGGGCGAGATTATATTAAGGTCATCTGCTTCTATGGCCAACGGTTAAAGAGCAGGGTGTCATGTGGCCAGCATAACGACCAGCTGCCTTTACTTTCCCCGACTCAAGTCAGGTACCCATTAGAGTTGAGTGGACTCAGTGGAGCCCTAAAAAAATCCCAAAATTCAAAATTTAAGTCTTCACCGAGATTCGAACCAAAGATCTCAGGTTCAGAAGCCGAGCGCTTAACCATTCAGCAGATGACAGATGACCTTTACATCACCTGCCCTATAGACCACAAGGTCTGAAAGGGGAATTTTACTTTGGTGAATGTGTGTATCACCGCTTATTTATTAATATTTATACATTAATTTTCGTCTCTATTTTTGCATCTATTACATGCCCTAGCCTCGAAATTATAGCCAGAGAAGAGAGTCTCAGGTGGGCACCCTTAATTTGGTTTCTTATTATACATGGTCAACGAGAACAAGATGAATCGTTCAGTCCAGAGGTCGGGTTATCATCTCCATGTCAACGTCTGATTGGTTAAATGTTTACTAACCTTTCGGCATCGTGGATAATTATCTCGTGGTCTATCCGGTTCTCTGTCAGCTTCTGAATGACGTCATCGACATAGTTTGGTCTCACCAGAAAGTCGCCAGTTTGATTGGCTCTGTAAACATCGCGCCATGGATCAAGCTTTTTTAAGATATATTAGAAAAAAAAGTTACGTTATTTAAAGTTCAAACAATTTTAAAATATATTGTGTATGTGTTTTCCATAAATATTGCATATGTTAATTTGTCTCTGCCTACGTCTTAATGTCTAGATGCTAAATTGTGAATGTCTTCATGACTAGCGTTTCTAGTGTATAACTATCTAGTTCTTCAAAAGTCTGAAACTGTAAATGTATTCAAAACTAGACCTTTAAAACGCTTAAGTTAAGAAACTGGGAACTAAATTAAGCAAAAAAAAAAAATAGAATATCAATTTTGTTATGCCACGTATATTATTATAATTATATGGTGCATTCGTCATTAATCACTAATACTCGAAGACAAGCTCTTATAATATTGTAACCTGGTAGAGTCACAAAGATATAACTTTTTTAAGTTTCACCCAGTTACTGTCCCTGACAAACCAAACGCTGCTATTGGTTCAAGAAAGAATGAATGAAATTCTTTCTACATTGCTCTTCCCAAGATGGTATGTTTTCCGCACATACAATATACAGACCACATCCACGACAGCAAATTTCATTTCTTAAGGTGACCGAAACAAAATAAATGTAGAAATAGAAAAGTAATGAAACTCAAACAAAATGTCAACCGAGTCTTCTTAGAGAAAAAGGCACACTAGAGTTTAAACCATGGCTATACGCTAGATTAAAAGATCGGTATTGTAAACTCACAAGCAAATATTTAAAAAAAATTATTTAAAAAAAAAAAAAGCTTATCTAAAGGGGAAGATTTCCAATAATATACTAGTTATTTCCCTTATTCGGTATCAAACAAAAATAATTAATTATCGATAATTAATTGACTAATTGAGTATTTTTGTTTATCGATTCATATATTGTTACGTACAAAAAATAGATGTTTACAGTATCAACTTAATGCGTGAGGGTGAACTAGCGTTTATAATTATCTAAGGAGACTAAACCCAACAAATTTAGCCATATATGTAAATACTGAAATATTAATTTCCCTTGATGGCATCCAACAAAATACGACAGACAAATATATAGACAGACAGACAGATAGATTGATAGAAAATAGATAGATAGATAGATAGATAGATAGATAGATAGATAGATAGATAGATAGATAGATAGATGTACGTCTCTGGTACTAACTGAACCAGAAGAGAAAAAAAGAAACTTTGTGAGTTCAAACAAAGACTGTATGAAAACAAAACTCTAAACTTTATATCCGTTTAAAAACATCACATGTTTCCAATGGTTAGTAACTGGTCGTAAAACTAAATGAAGTAAGTTATCCCCCTTACAATGGTCTCTGAAAATCGTAAAGCCGACATTTTTTAGTTTACTCCTCTGTTTAGGAACGTCGGATCAACCTCATTCCATTAATTGGCAAGGGCTAGAATTCACTTAAGGACAACATTTTGCCAGTGTATATGTATGTTCCACTAACTAATGCTTGGAACAGGTTTGCACCAATAAAATAAGAATAAGCCTATTAAGTCGAAATACCGTTTAACAGGGTCGACTTACTAATTGCGGTGCCTAATTTAATGATTGTTGCAAGGCTCCGCTTCAATTTTTTTAGAATAACATAACTATTAATTCGATCATTATATTAACATATTCTATACAAAATGCATAGGATGCAACTCAAATGCAATAGGCGCCAGTGGGTTAATTACACTAAAAATGTTAACCCTTTAAGTCCTACATCTTTAAAACCCTATTACAAGAGCCTTGACTGCTAGTTGTATGCTAAATATTCATTTGGGCAGCTGTTTGAGACAAACATTCACAAAAAAAGCTAAAAAGATTCTAGAAATAAAAAATCACCCTTTGTGTCAGGATTTTGTGATTTTACCATCACAAAAGAGATACAAGACACCGATAGCAAAGACTAACAGACACAATCTCTCTTTTGTTCCCCTGGCAGTGAAATCATTGAACAGAAATAATTTGATATAAACATAAACTTTTTTTTCACATGTAAATTTTGAATGAGTCAGGTATGAATGTTTTTTTTTTTAGGATTGATGTTTTGTTTGGTGTAATACACAAATTGTAAGACAAATTTCCTCACGGACAATAAAGATTATTATTATTATTATTATTAAATGTAAATTTCGGGGCCCCTACCTAGCGCTGAGCCCATTTTGAGTTCCCTCCGCGGTTCATAGCAGTAGATTCCTTTGACTTCTTAGAAGTAATTTTAATAATCAGCTAATACAGCTAGTACATGTCGGATTTTTAAAAAAAATTCTCCGTGATTTTCAAATCTCGGCCCGAGGACCATATCCGGTCGTAGCGTGGTTATGTCTGGCCCCCTCTGCCCACAGGCCACAGCCTTTGAGAATCGTTTCGATTGAATGTGACCTTTTTATTTATTTATTTATTTTTTGAATGCATTCCTTAGCACGTGTGTTAGAAATGTATATCCCATTATCCCCACCCGGGGGGAGGGGGCAACAAAAAGTTTTGAACCGCTGGTCTAAACAATCGTGTGTGTGTGTGTTACATGTAATTACTATTTCATCCTGCCAACTGCAGTGCCCGCAATAAAGTGAAAGACTGACTTAAGAAGTCCTAGAAGGTGACAGCTGCTATGTACAAAATGGCCAAACTTAAAGACCGTGGCCGACTACAAGCAGATGAGATGAAACCTTTGGACACAGATTCACGGAAGCCAAACAAGCTGAAAATGTCACCTGTAGATTTTGTGTGTGTGTGTGTGTGTGTGTTTGTATATGCATGCAGTGGCGTAGCATCCATGGCGCGAAGGGGTTCAATGAACCCGGGCCCACGACCATTTAGGGGCCCACATCAGATGGTGAAACAACCATGGGTCCAGGGCCCCTCAATGCAACATAAGGATTTGGGGGCCCGAGAGGCTTGACCTCTTTACGGCACCCCTGTATTTTGACATTCGACATCTTGACATTATATAAAGGCGTAATATTTAATATTTTATGGAAAACAAATTTCGGACACTCATTTGGGGGCTCGGTGTTGGTCCGGTGAGATTTTCACATTTAATTGGACCCAACATCCCCCCCCCATCCTAGCTACGTCACTGAATAGCCTTCCTTTATTGTTTCAACAAAAGCAGCCACTTGCACATTAGTTTACTTTGCTAAATAGTACTTAAACCTGGTCTTCAATGACTCTGTCAGCTGTGTTATTGAATTTGCATTGGAATGTGGTTTAGTAATTTTGTCACAAAAATATGTGTCATTTGGGAAGGGGGAAAGGCCCATCAACATATTCTTGAACCCGGGCCAACGTGTACCTTGCTACGCCACTGTATGCATGTGTGTTTATGTGTATGTGTGTGTGTAAGTATGTTGACGCCTTAGTTCAATACTTCGGGGTGAACACTAAAGAAAAAAAAACTAGGATAGCCTCTAAACAAAAATGTTCTGTTTGAAACGTTAAAAAAAAGTTGCCTCTAAACAAAATGCTGACAGGAATTAACAAATATGTAGACCAGAGAATCCCACTCAAATACTGTAACTTTCTTACTTAGGCCTACTCCTGTTTGTCCTGAAAGGGACATTACTACTACCAGCAGAAGTAAACGATGACGTAGCAGATGTAGACTTCGTTAGAGATAAATACCGAAAGGCAAGGAGTTTTTTGTTTTTTTTATAAGTAATTTTTCAGAGAAAAACTTGAGTACATATTAAATATTACCAGTTCAATTATGCTTCAAAAAAATAATGTACTGCTGCAGGGGTAAACGACTGTATAGAAAATACAAAAAAAAAACATACATATATGTAACCCTGCGGGACCAAGTAAATCAGAGGATATTTGGGCCACGAGGCCTTCATCAGCTACAAAACAAACAAAAAATAACAAAAAATTAACACAAAAGAGTCTCAAGTTAACTTATCTGTCCGATGTTGTTCTCTATCGAGGCAGAAAAGAAATGAGCTACGCTGGGTGTAAAAGCGCGGGAAATCGGAAGGGGGAGGAGAGGTCAGGCAAAGATGAATGGGAAAAGGGAATTGTATAGTGACCATCGCAAATTAAGCAAAGGTGTGTTGGTTGTTGATCCCGTTAGGTTGGAGGGTACCTGACATGAAAATAAGTTTGTTTTCGATCTGCAGACGGGTGTTTTTGTCATTACATTGTTGTATAGCAGTGATGAGGAGATCAGACCCCTATGATGTGTGTTATTAAAAATGGATAGAGGCGGGCTTAGTTGCAAAGTTACGAATGTCTCTAAGCTGTTCTTGGAGTCGTGTATTTAAAGTACTGCCCGTGTTTCCAATATAGACCATTTGGCACCTTGAGCATATGACTCCTCTGCTATTACAGTTAAATTTGCCACTGATCTTGATGGTCATTTTAGGACAGGTGATGGTGGGGGTGCCGTGTGTTTACAGGTCTGACAGTTACGTCGCTTACATGGCCAATATTTTTATCGTATAAAATAGATGCATAGTTTAACCAACCACAAATATCTACAGCAATGGCGTAACTAGGATTGGTGAACTCGACGCCTCTCTCTGATTTGCACATCAGTATGGGCCTAATACATACAATTAACAAAACCAATATTCAGGGCTGGTCCTAACAATTGCGGGACCCCATGCGAAACGGATTGTGCGGGGCCCTAATGGGTAGGGATAAGGATAAGAGGTGAAAGTAAAGATTTTGTATTACACAATATATTTTTCTTTGCATTTTATTCATTCTTTATTACAATATCACAATCAAGTTAACTTTACGAGCCTTGCGTGTAGCGAAGTCATACTGCAGATCATCAAAATTCTACATAGATCACACTCAAAAGCAATAGCAAGTATTGCCTAATTGTTCAATCTATCTTCATGAATGGTTGACCGTTGACCTGAAGTAATGGAATGACACACTACCCATATGGAAATTTTGTTTATTTTTCAGGAGATGTTTATGATTTCAGGAGATGTTTATGATTTCAGGAGATTTTATGATTTCATGGGATGTTTATGATTTCTTGAGATTTCCATGAGCCCGTAGAAAATCACGAGGCAGAGGGAACCCTGTAATAAATTATACTTATTTAATTTAATAACATACATCTAGAAATAACGCGGGTTCTATGATAGAGCGGGGCCCACTGCATAGGTTGCAGTGGCCTAAGACCGGCCCTGCCAATATTTGTTTCATATATCATGTCCAGCCCATCGAGTCTCAGTCTGCTATTTTGAGGGCTTCTATTTGTAACATTATTATTTATTGACTTCAATCTATGAATCGTTATTTCACCTGGTAAGCTGATTAATTAAGTAGTGAAGAGAGAAGTAACATACAAAGGTACGAATTAATCCGAATTTCGCCAGGTCAGAAGCTTTTAATTTTGTTCCAAAAATTGTTTGTTACGGCTGGCAAAAATGTGATTAAGTTTATATTTGTAGCATGCTCTGAAAAAGTAAACACAGCCTCTGTTTTACGACGGTGGACTACCTAGGTCCTTACCCTCCACAACCTCAAAATTATATATGTTTTAAAAACTAAAATATTCATATAAAATATTTTTCAAAAAGTGAGATTAAATTTAGAAGAACTGTACCCACCCTGGTATACGGCCTCGGAATTACAGCAGTGTGAAACCAAGGGCCTTAGCTCAATCTCCCCTAATCGACGATATAATTTTGATTTAAACCTCATCAAATTAAATTCATGTTTAATTTGTTTAACTTTTCTTTGAATTATATAAAGAGAGCATGCATTTCCCTTTAATTCTATACCAAACACAACATTTTCTGATAACAAACAAAGCTATTGAAGCCAAATCATAGCAGGGCTAGTGAAATAGTAATGAGCAAAATGAAGAATTCCTTCAAGACGTGGAAAAATAATAACGGAGAGAAGGAGTTTTCCACAAACTCAAAACTATAAACCTTTAAAAACAGAAAGTGAAATTAACTCTTTGACTCTGGAATTAAACTGGAATTATCTTCCACTTTTGGACGGAATTAATTTTTCCGACATTTCGGAGTGCGCTACTTTGCTTCGATATAACTTGTATGACTTTGTTTATTATGGGAAAATAATATATTTGATATACAATTAAAGAGAAATGGATGCTTTTTCTACTTCTTTAGTATTCTAGTGTGCAAATCATGTTGTTGTAATTTTGGGTTTACAATATAAAAATTTAAAATGAAAAACTTACCAACTGACATTGAAAATATCCATCCAAGTGCATATTGTAAGAAATTTATTGTCCAAATTGAATCTAAAG
This sequence comes from Biomphalaria straminea, assembly GCA_021533235.1. Lineage (NCBI taxonomy): Eukaryota > Metazoa > Mollusca > Gastropoda > Planorbidae > Biomphalaria > Biomphalaria straminea. The sequence continues at coordinate 4,034,049 of JADKLZ010000167.1, forward strand.
AACTTTTTTTCTCATTTGTATCCATTTATATACATAAAACCATAGAAGAAACAGCAATAGACACACAAAAATAATAAACTGGAACTAATAATCCAATGTCACTACTTTAACGAAAAAGCCCATAAAAAAAGCAACACACTTGGAACTAAAAACGTTTACCCTAAAACTAGTCCAACTGTACAGCACACACACACACACACACACACACACACATATATATATATATTGTATTTTTTTCTAAAGTTCTTCATGTACATTGTATATAAATATTCCTTCAAGCTACGATATTCATGGAAGCAGTCAATATGAATGTGTGGGTTCGACTCCCATTCAGTGCAAACATAAGCCGTTCTCCCTGACCTACAGTGCTTACATACTCTGTCTTTCTCTATGGTTATAAGTCTCCATTCTCTGAAAATGGATCTTCTTCTAGCAGGGGTGTTCAATTTAATCCTATGGTCAGCATAGCTATTTATTGTGCTGAAAAAGACTTCGCCCGTTGATTATATTTATGTATTTAACGGCGTTCCTGATATGTCTGCCTTTATAACGATTGGTCTTGTTTATTGTTATTCACAGTTATTTTACAAGTGGCCATCTGTCTCTAGTGCAAGTCATCAATGACACAAATATATAGGCTATCACAGCGCTTCTAAGTTGTGTCTATATCAAAACTTAGAGAGAAGAGAGGGGAGATCAAGGCGGACAGAGGGAGAGGGAGAAAGAGAGAGAGAGAACGAGGGAGAGTGTGATAGGGAGAGATAGAGATAGACGGGTGAGGGAGAGAGAGAGGAAGAGAGTGAAGGGGAGAGAGACACAAAGAGAGGAGGGAAAGATAGGATAGAGATAGAGATAGACGGGGGAAGGGAGAGAGAGAGATGAAGGTAGAGAGAGAAGAGGAGAGCGACACAGAGAGAGAAGAAGAAGAGAAAGAGGGATAGATATTTTTTTAACTAAAGAGAGAGAGAGAGAGAGATAATCTAAAAGACTTACGTTATAAGATTGACGCAAGTCGTGGATTAGATTTACATTGTCTTCAGATGAAGCGAAAATACGAAACACTTTGTATCTGGAACCAAAAGACAAAATTATAATCAGGATGACTTTGAATTCATATGTAATATCATAGGTTTCTACTATATTTAGGGCATACAAATAGAAAAAAAGAAAAACTATTACAATACGTGTCAAAGTAGAAATTATCCTTATAGTATTTGTTTAATTTTTTTTACTATCCCAGATATATGATATGGTATGGTAGTGTAATCTACGTTTTTGCTTCGCTTTTAAAGTATTTTAATAACTTTTTCATTATACCCATTTTAAGTACTATAGTTATGCATACTGAGTCATTCAAGAAAAAACACTTTAACATCATAGTAAAATATATTCCAATCCAGATAATTGTTATATGTATATCACATTATTGTTTATTATTGTTTATTTTATATCAAGTTTAAAACAGAATTTAAACATCATTAGTAATTATGACAGCGAACAGTTTACAATGAGTTTACTAATGTTTTAGACGCCTACCGTGTCAGCCATACTGACTTAATTTACTATGCTTTCCATAGTCAAAAACTATTTTCTAGAGTCTGTCTAAGTTAAGTTTGGTCCAAATCACCATATTTGTGTTTGCCAAGAATGAGCGCAGTATAGAAACATGTCTTTTTAAGATTGTCTACTGTAATGCATTAAACTTTGTCTTAGTTTACCTTTTCTGAATTTTTAAATGCTAACCCGTTCATTAAGACATTTACTTTTCAGATTTTCTTGTATAACATTTTGTTTTAGTTTGTGATGGAAATATCTCTACGATGGTCCAAATCTCTTTCTAAAATGTCAAAGCGTCAAATCCATGTTAAAAAAAAGAAAAAAAAGCTGACTTGTCCGAAAGCCCATTTTCAGTCTTTTTTGCCCAACCGAGTTCTCCTTAGCTAAATGCCCTACTTTTGTTTGTTTGTTTGTTGTTTTTTTTTTCTAGCCACACTATATCACGTAGAAAGCACATTTGAAAGTATGGCCTTTTTCGAGCATTCTTCAAGTATAACTAATTTAATATTGAATCAAATATGAGTTTTATGGCAAGGAGACAAACTGTTAGCTAACACACACACACACACACATACACACGCACAAACATACCCTATACGAACACTAACGCACACATAATCTCACAAAAGAGGGAAAAGATGGGAGGAGGAAACCATCATTGATGAGTACCATAGTTTTATAAATCATACCATCGTTCGGTTTAAACCCATAAGCAACTGCATGTTGTATGTAAAAATCTATAAAAAAAAGAAAGACTTGCTTTTGGCTCCAGGGAGTCACGTGATACGCCTGGCATGTGCGACACCAGTAGAGTGTGCAGCTGACTAGAGCCAGAAAGCAGAACATGAGTGTCCTGAGCTCGCATCCAAGAGTAGCTTCCATGGCAACCTATTTTTAGGACAGAGAAAGTACGCTTCTAATATTACGTCCCCTGAAAATATAAAGTAAAATGTGTGATCGTTGGGTAGGGGAGGGGAACAATAAACCTAAAATAAAGCATAAAAGAAGAAAAACATAAAGATTCTTTTTTTTAAAAAAACAACAACAAACATATACGATGTGTAGTTGTATCAATTAGTTTCAATCAGTCATGTCATTAAATTTGTAACAGATCTAAACCAAGAACAATAAATCTGTGTGATTAGAAATATTTTACCAATCGTTTATGTTAAACGCTATTTCATGCTTTTAGCTTTCTCAATACGCTATGATCATATCACCTTCTCAATACGCTATGATCCTATCACTTTCTCAATACGCTATGATCCTATCACTTTCTCAATACGCTATGATCCTATCACTTTCTCAATACGCTATGATCATATCACTTTCTCAATACGCTATGATCCTATCACTTTCTCAATACGCTATGATCCTATCACTTTCTCAATACGCTATGATCCTATCACTTGTCTGGACCAGTTGGGAAAATGGGGGGAAGGTTTGGAGAAAGCAATATCTAACAACTCTGCTAGAGAGGTGCACCGTGCTTATGACTAGAGAAGATTGTATAGTTTTGTATTGTTTCTTTCAATCTAAATCGATGGCCCATTAAGGGGACTAATTCAACTTATACCACCACTTCAGTCAAGTACAATTTCTTTCCTTGATTGAGATACCAAACAAAGTAATTACTTGCCAATAGTTACATAACTAATTGACTAATTTTTCAATTGATTCTTGTGTTGTCAGGTAAAAGAAATAATTGTGAAAAATTTCAGTTTGATTCGAGTTTGGGTGTGGGAGAAATAATATGTACAAACTTTTTACCAGACAAAGTGAGCTGGTACAAGCCTACTACAAGCTTTGTAAAAACTACAATCTTACATTACATCCAATAGTTTGCTGTACTTTTAAGAGGCTAAAATAATAATAGCAACAATCTTATCTCAACAAGACAATCATCGGAAATGTTTGTTTCCTTTTTAGAGTAAAACAAATATAAAACAATCACGATTTCAAGTGGAAAAAAAATCAAACGAATACAACAATATAAACAAAAACAAATTTAAAAAAAAACTGTGGAAAAGAAATTATAAAATCGAAACTGGTAATCAATGACGGACTGATCACTTAGTGATAAGGAAGCGTATTAGATAAGCCTTGTTTACATTGTAATGTCACAATTAGAATGGAATCGAATTGAGAGACGTATCTTCAGCAAGATCAAAACGGCCACGTCTCAGGTCACAGGAGCTAAACATTATCACGTGGAAAGACGAAGCTAAAGAAATGTTCTGTTTCATGTAGATCTAGTTGTAAGATGATTGCATTTGAATGTTGAATAGATTGCCAGAACTGAGATGGCTCTACAAGTTTATAACAGCGTTGACTGGTTCACCTATTAGCAGAGATTGGGTTGTTTTTTTATTAAATAAACGAGATTTTTATCTACGACCGAAACGAGAACTATAAATAGCTAGTTATTTGTTGCATCCGCTATGCAAAACAAATAGGAAGTGTACACTAGCTAAGTAATTTAAAAGGTATTCGATGTACAATGTAAAGTCAAGGTTCCCCTTTCAGACCTTGCGATCTACGGGGCAGATGATGTTAAGGTCATCTGTTTCTTTGGCCAACGGTTATACGAGCAGGGTGTTATGTGGCCAGCATAACGACCAACCTCCTTTACTTTCCCCAACTAAAGTCAGGTACCCATTAGAGTTGGGTGGACTCAGGGGGATATAAAATCCAGAAATTTAAAATCCCAGTCTTAACCGA
>JADKLZ010000167.1:4038336-4074479 GCA_021533235.1 Biomphalaria straminea
GGGGAGAGAAAAGAACTCTATTTAGACCGTACTATCTATAGGGGAGATTCGGCAGAAGATGTAAACGTCATCTGTTTCTGTGTGTCACGTGGCCAGATCTAGTAATGTTAGGCATACTAGAATAATAAGATAAGATAAGATACGATAATTGGTCCAAACAAATGGATAGTCAGTTTGACTACATTTGTCCACCCCAGCACAACTTCTATAAAAATAGAAATAAAGATGAGCACACACACGCACAACATTCACACACACATACACTCACACACATTTGTTTAAATAGAATTTCATTCAGTTAAATCATTCCGAGTGACGTAAAAGAGAAAAAAATTCCCACGGCTTAGTTAGACTAACAAAATGTGTTATCAACACGAGACAATGGACGAGGTTTACCAGACTTTGGCGTACCGAGTTCTTGTAGTATAACATTTAAAGAATTCATTCCAAACGACGTCAAATGAAAATATAATGGAGACAAGGTTGTAGTTAATATTTCATGCTTTTAACTATATATATAACTATATACTATATAACTATATCTATTTTTTTTCCTAACTGACAGATTCTTTACAAAGATGTGTTTCAAAATATTAAACTACAATTTCAATCAAGTTAAACCAGAGTTTCCCTAACATTTTCTTTAACGGAACCCTTTACACAGGTTCATATACTGGGAATTCAGAGAATTTAGTGGAACAATTTTTTATTTTTAGTTGTAAAAACAAAACAAAACAATATTATTAACTCTTTCTCTCCTTAATTATTTACCACATTCTGGTGAATCAACGTTGGTATCGTCAGTTCGGAGAGAAAGAGTTAAAACATATTTCAAATTTAGCATTTTTCTTTTTTTTTTTTAAATATTACTTTAGAATAAAATACATACATAAGCATATCTAAAAGAAAAAAAAGCCCAATTATTGCAATGGTATTGTGTCATTAAAACGCATAACTTATTGAAATAAAACACGACATAGGTTTAGATGAAGTCTAATATCTGGAGTGGCGTCAAGACTGCTTCTATAGTTTAACGCTTAAACTGCTGAGCTTTTTTTTTTTTACAATGAGTAAACAAAAACATTGGATTTTTACAATGCTAAACTACCACACAAATCTAAAGGGTTAAACTTGTTGCGACTACATACGGAAATCCTGATTCCAATAAAAACGAAAGATTGTTTTCAAATGTTATGTATTCTTCGGAAAAACTTGACCAGTTTAATTAATTAATGGTTGATCTTTGTATCTTGGTATCAAATTAGAGTCTAGATTGAAATGAGTTCTAAATTGGTAGTGATGTTTTAGATTTGTTTTTCTCGATATTGAGTAGTGACAATAAATTCAATTTCCTCTTTTCATTTCCATACTAACTGTGGAATTATTGACTTGTTCGTGTAACACCTATTCAAGACATTGCGGAACACTAGCGTCCGACGGAACTCAGTTTCTGAAATAATGAGTCAAGCAACTATTTTATCTTAGAAATCGCACGGACTATTTAACTAGAGAAATTTTTAAAAAATTAAATAAAGATTATATTAAGTGTAATTCATAGACTAATTGTATTAATTATCTTATCTATATATATATTTCTCAAAAGACTAGTTTAAAAGTTCAAACAAAAACAACAACAAGTAAATAGGGAAGATCGCAGCACGAGGTGTGAATGGAAATTGGTGCATCCCAATCCGCACTATTTTGTGACGGAAAGTGGTGTTTATATAATTCTCTTCTTCTCAGATTATTGTCATAATATTAAAAGTATTTCCAGATTATTGTGTCGTTAGACTATTGAAACTAGAACAACAATACACAGACAGAGTATACTCTCAGGTTTCTCTTTAGAAGTACTTTATAATTAATATCACAAATTACGCACATTCGTTCATTAGACATGATTACGAAAGGTAACTCATCTCTCTATTCTTAGATCTAGATATAAAACTCGAATTCAACTCTAAGATTATAGAACTTCTCTTCGCAGAGATAGTTTTATGCTTTAGCACATGAACATACTAATTATAGTCCATTCAATCAAATTAACATTCAAATTTGTTTTTCTAAGGCATTGTTACATGAGTGCAGCTATATTCTTAATATCGCGTAAATTAAGGTCAATTAGCCATCTTTAGCTCCATTCATAGTATTTTTTATTCATGAATTCACTTATAACAAGTAAATGTGAAGATCCCATGGCGCAGCATGGTGTGAATGAAAATGGTGTATCCAAATCCGCACTATTTTCGTTCACAAAATAGCATAGACATAAATAAATATAGACTGGAAAAAGGAATTAACTTCATGTAACTTGATTTAATTATTTATACACCTAAAAAATTAGCAAAAGGTCCAATGAAAGTGTGGGACCCACTGCGGTCGCATATGTTGCAGTGCCTAAGGCCTGCCCTGGAAAATAGCGGCGTATGCTATGCCGCCGGTCGACTAGTCTTATATAATACAGACATTACTTCAAAATAGACGATTACGTCATACGGTCATACGCGTCATGCATTCAGTCATGCATATTAACCAATGACTTAAATTCTGCCAAGTCAATGGTTTTCCTGGCTAGCTCAGGCAACCCTCCCATGCTCTAATGGTACTAGGGAATAAGACTTGGATAAGAATTTTGGATAAGTCATATTTTTTACCAAATGCTTTTGTTTGCGCGATTTGATGCATATGGCTTTTTCAGTGCGCTATGATCCTCACTTTTCTGGACCAGTTGGTGAAAAAAAAAGGGGGAGATAAAGAAAGGGTTATCTGTGTGAATGCTAACGTGATCGCTTTTTAAATGTGTTTCATATTTTCCCTAGTTCCATACCACACAAAGGAATTAATTACCAATAGTTAATTAACATTGTATTTTTAAAATTGATTCTTGTCTTTTTTTCGGCTACAAGAGGTTGGGTGTGGGAGAAATACCGTGGGCCTACATGTTTTTATTTTTTTACCACACAAATTGTTGATATAAGTTTTATAAAAATAAAATTAGCATCAACCAAAAATACAAGACTATGAAAATCATTAAAGTAATTACTTATATCAGAGTGATTGTGAATAAACCTGGTGTGTGTGTGTGTGTGTGTGTCTGAAAGTAAATGTATATGCTACGTGACAGAAATGTATAAGTGGCTTGATAATAGTTGAAAATAGTCCTTAAGTACTAGTATGTAAACATTAGGACATTAGAAATCATCTCCATCAACAAGATCTACTTTCTCTAGCAGTCTAAGTATGTCTTCCTCTTAGAAACACAGCAGCAGACGACTTAAGAAATGGGTGATAATAGAAATACGCTCATTTACATCGGAGGCACATTTCTCATAGTGCTCTACTTTCTGGACCCCATCGCCTGTTCATTAACAGAAGCAGACGCCACTTGTACTGAGTGGAGTATTAAGGAGTTGTTGTCGCCATGGCTGTCAGCGTTTTTTTTTTCCCTGCATTAAAGTGGAAGATGTTAATGATATCGTTAAACAATATCATCACGTAAAATTTTGTTTTACTTATTTGAATGAATGTTAATTGCAGGCAGAATGGAGTGGGCTGCTTGAATCAGTCAGGAGAACCAATGACTTAGCAGAGTTTAAGTCATTGATCAACATGCATGACTTGATTGACACATGAAATGCGTAGGACGTAATTATAATTTTTTTTAAAGTTACGTCTGTAATATATAAGATCAGATCTCTATATATTTTCTATTGTACTGAAATATTTTCTTATCTTATAAATTACAGACGCTCCTTCTTATCAGAAGACAATTACCTCCTACACGTATCTTATATAATACAGACGTAACTTAAAATAAGAAGATTAGTACGTCCTAGGCGTCAGGCATTTAGTCATGCATGTTAATCAATGACTTAAATTGTGTCATTCTAATTGAGCTTTAACGTTACTAGAATGTAAGTCTATAGTTTTCTAGGCTTATTCAGGTAACCCGTTCCATGCTATAATGGCTCTTGGGAAGAATGATTTTTTCCCTAGCATGTCGAATAAGAAACATGACTATATCTTTCTGGCGTTCTATGAATTTATTAGAATTTTTTAAAGTAAAATTTGTAAATTATGGTTTATGGTTTTACTTTGATACTTTATTTTATAAATTTTTAGCCTTATTACTTTAAATAGATCAGGCCGAGCAAAGAGGAATACTCTACTTTGACATAGTGCCTTATTTGAGTACCAATATGACACAAATTAAAATGAAATAGAGAAGAATGAATTTATTTGATTTTTTTTTTAAGTAAAAACGTTTAAATTATTTAGCGTCATATTTGGTTATTTTACTTAAATGTACGTTTTATAATTCTATTATTAGCAATATAAAGGTGTGCAACTTTCTTACCTTTGATTACTATTTAGATATAATTATGTGCTCAATCTCTTGGTAAAATGTATTCCAAAAAAAAATCTTAAAAGAAAACACCTGTCACTAACACTAGTTCCAATGACGTGGTCTAACAGTTTATAGAACCATATTCAAGTATCAAAAAGTTCTGGCCCCAACGTGGAAGAAGACGAGGGAAAAAGAAAAGGGGTGTTTCTGCTCGTCTATGATTGGTCGAGTCTGATCGTGGTGACGAGCGTTCCTCTCGTTAAGACCAGACAAGAAAGTGATGCCTGGGAACTTTTGTTGTATGCCAGGATTTTTTACCCAAGTGATGTCTTGTTATATTTAAACTGCTACAATAAAAAAAAAATACTGTAAGTTTTCATGTCAACCTTTGTATTTCATGAGTTTAAAAGCAACAATATTAGTTTCTAATGTTTGACATTATCACAACTCTCAGCTGGTGTGAAGGATAGGTCTGTCAATATTTTAATGTTATACACAAGTTTCATCTTCTATATTCCTTGCTTTCTTTCATCTGAGATTTTAACGAGTAGATTTTTATTAAATCTTATAGTATGATTTAACCTCAGTGGAACCCAACACAACCTTATCTAGGTTTAGGGACCCTTTAAACTTCCAACACGTGTTTCGTGTCCAACAATACAGAACCTCTGCCGCTTCATTAAGCACTGTGGGGAAAGGTTTCGAGAGGCCGAATAGCATCTCGTCAGGAGACGGATCTCGCCTGCGGGCCAGAGTTTGGGCTAGGATCGGTCTTAGGCCGATTTGCTCCAATTGAGCCAGGCACCTGGCAAGGGGCCCCGCAATTTACATAATAAATGTCACCATCAGTCACGGCTCTTGCCACAGATTATCAAAGATGCAGGACTTAGAGGGTTAACATATTTAGTGTAGGCCTATCGTACGATCGATGTAACTTTAATTAGCCCACCGGCTATTGCGTTTGGGTTGCTTCCTATGCATGTTGTATAGCGAATGTTGGTATAATGATCTAATTAATACTAATAGTAATGGTTATTATTGTTATTTCTCTCACTTGTCATTATTGGATCAAGTTAAAACATTACTTAATTATTTATTGTCCCTGTAAGACTTGTCTTCGAGTCCGAAGATTAGTGAGTAGTACAGTATTTCCTGTGGCTATGCAGCCCCAGCCGTGACCTACATATTTTGCCACACCCTAACAACACATGAATCCATAAAAAATTAACCAACGTATATAATAAATAGTAATGTTAATTTTGTTTGAAATAGAACACAGGAAATAAATATTTCAGTATTGATATAAATATATCAATTATAAATGTGGAGTCCTTTCCTTTATCTAAACCGTTATATGTTTTCTTTTTTGTTTAAAAGTATTTTTGTTTTTGCTATTTATTCTTTACTGTGTATGACATGAACATGTTAACAAAAACAATTTATGTGTAAGATCTGTATCCACCGCTAAAGATCATCACACTCATACAGTCAACCTGACCTGGCTAAAGACCAAGTATTTCTTATCAACCTGTAATCAATATGAAACCAGTGTCTTTATTTATCAACTTGTGTCTCAATCCAATCTTATAATAAATAAAGTAAAGTAAGCCTATCAGGCATTGGGATCTATAGGGCAGATGATGTAAAGCTGATATGTTTCTATAGCCGAGGGTTAACGTGGGTGTCATGTGGCCAGCACAAAGACCAACCGCCTTTACTTTCTCCTACCAATGTCAGATACACATTAGAGTTGGGTGGGCTCAGGGTTAGGGTTAAATCCCAAGTCTTCACTGAGATTCGAACTCGGGATCCCTCGGTTGGGAAACCAAGCGCTATACTTCTCGGTCATTACAGTTTGTTTCTATGTCTATAAATTTTGTTTAATCTCTAAGACTGATGATCATGCTATTTTTTAATATCTCATAATTCGGAAATCCGAATACAGGATAAAGGAAATAACATCAATATATTAGCAAACTGCAAACTGTTAGAAAGTATTAAGAGAAGACAAGTAATTGAAAAAAAGAAAAGATAATACAAGGAAAAGAACCGCTAATTACTGCCATTTATTCTAAAACTATATGGTTTAGCTCCTTTTCTGCTTTATAAAACAAAATTAATTAATTTGTACTAAATAATTGGTTAATTTTTCGATTGAGTTATTGACTATCAATATTTATACAAAATTTCAACTTGATTCGAAAATGGGAAGTAGGAAACATATTGTCAAAACGTAATAAGGGGACTAAATATAGGCCTACATATATATCAACATCTCTCATTAAGTAATATTTATTCCCCTTATTTATATATCAAACAAAATAATAAATAACCAAAAAATGATAAAGTATTTTTTTTATTCATGTCTTGTTAGGTTCAATGAATAATTGTGCAAATGAATTAATTGTGCAAAGTTTAAATTGATCCAAGAAAGGGAAATGGGAGAATAAAAATGTTCAAATTTTTACCAGACAGACAGAAAGACAGACAGAATTGAAAGAAGCTTTGTAACATGCTTAAATATCTTTCTTCTTGTCGTCAGCGCGACAAAATGTGGCATAAACGTGAGAGTTTATGATATGAGTTCAAATGTCAAAGTTCAACGCTTCAGACGTCAACTTCCTCCCAGGAAATGTTTGGTGACAGGTTAGAGAGAGCATGAAAATAGCGATTTCACGAGACGTCTTTCAAAGCTCTCACTTCGTGTCGTAATTGAAACCAGCTCCCGCTTCTCGGTGTTTTGTTTTCTTATGTCAATGATCTTGCAAATTTGTTTCTGTTTAGACTGCTTGAACTGATTAGCCACATTTTACTAAATAGACTGCTTTCTGTTGCCTCAGAGGAACAGTGTCTGTAATATCTTGTTTATCCAAGACTTCTAATTTTAATATTAACAAGTTTAATTATATGAGGCAGGTTCGTTAACCGCAATTTTCAAGATGAAAACCTCGAGGCAGCAAGAAGCATCAGGAAGAGAGACACCTCAGATTACTTTTATGTTTCGGATATTTCAAAATTTAGTGATTTTAAGCCACATTGTGCATTTTTAAAGTCTCAAACTTTCCAGTCTATATTTATTTATGTCTATGGTTCTAATTAATATGTAGACCACTGACCTATATATATTATATATATTATATATAGGTCTGTGATGTAGATTTTAGAGTCGCTGGACTTTAAGGGAAAGACTTAACAATCTATATATATAATCCTCAAAGAACTAGGCCAGACAACAACAACAACGAGTAAATAGGGAAGATCCCATGGCGCACGCACCACGGTGTGCATGGACCCAATCCGCACCGCACTATTTCATTCACAAAATAGCAATAGACATAAAGAAATCAATAGACCGGGTAAAGGAAGTAACTTCGTGAAAACACACGTATATATATATATCTACTATTGAATTACAAAAGATTTCAATAATTTCCGGAGATTTCCAGGACTTTTTCGTAGGTCTATATTTAATAACATTTCAGGAGATATCGCAGGGGCTCCTGGTAAATCAAGAGGCAGCGGGAAATCTGTTATATGTTATAAAATTGTTTAATTTAATAATTTATACATCTAAAATCTGTTCCTAGATCTAGATCTAGATCTAAAACTCAAATTCAACTCCGCAAGTATAGTTTTATGCTTTAGCACATGAACATACTAATTAGGCCTATATATAGTCCATTTAATCAAATTAACATTCAAATTTGTTTTTCTAAAGCATTGTTACATGAGTGCAGCTATATTCTTAATATCGCGTAAATTAAGGTAAATTAGCCATTTTTTTAAAATCTCCATTCATAGTATTTTTCATTCATGAATTCACGCATTTTTACTTATAACAAGCAAATGGGAAGATCCCATGGCGTACGCACCACGGTGTGAATGGGAAATAATATATCCAAAATCCGCACTATTTTCATTCACAAAATAGCATAGCATATTTTTTTTTAATTTAAAAAGATTTTAATAATGTCCGGAAATTTCCAGAACTTTTTCGACCGGCGGCATAGCATTTAATAACATTTCAGGAGATTTCCAGGGTGCTCCCGGTAAATCAAGAGGCCGCGGGAAATCTGTTATGTTTTATAAAATGGTTCAATTTAATCATTTATATACCTAAAAATTAGCACGGGTCCAAAGAAAGTTAGGGACCCACTGTGGTCGCATATGTTGCAGTGCCTAAGGCCTGCCCTGGAAAACAGCGGCGTATGCTATGCCGCCGGTCGACTAGTTATAAATAATAACAATAGACATTGTCTTCAAGTCCAAAGATTAAAGATGAGTTCAGTATTTCATATCTGTGGCATTTACGTCTCGAGAGACGATTTTTTCCCTTTGCAACTTCTTGTGTGGCTAAAGAGGACAATCCTTGATACACAGATACGGTTGCAGGTTGGGCATATAAAATCACCAGGCGGAGCTGTATCTTCAGCCTTCTTTCTGCTTCTGTTGTGTGTGGCATCTGCATTATGCTCTCTCTCCATGTGGATCTATCCAGTGTTACTTTTTCCCAGCTGCTAGTGTCGATTTTAAATAGCTTCATGTCGCGTTTCCATACATCTGTATACCTAAAAAGTGGGCGACCAGCGGCTCTCCTGTCTTCAATAAGATCACCATACAATATATCTTGTGGTAGTCTACCTACTGGTATTCTGCGAACGTGTCCGAGCCAGCCAAGGCGTCTGCTGCTGATAATAGAGCGGATGTCCTGGCACTCTGCTCTTTGTAGCACTTCCTCATTTGTTATCTTACCTTGCCACCTTATTTTGAAGATCCGCCTTAGGCATCGGAGGTGGAAGACATTCAGCTTTTTTTCCTGCCATGAGTAGGTTGACCATGTTTCACTTCCGTATAGGAAAGTGCTCATCACGCAGGTCCAGTAGACTAAGGCTTTAGTATTGTTAGTCAGCAATATGTTGTCCCACACTCTTTCCTGCAACCGTGACATGGTGCCCATTGCTTTGGCTATCCTATTGTTGATATCTTTATCCAATAGAGCATCTTTGGATATGATAGAGTCATATATGACCACGCAAACCAAGTGGCGGCCTGCATAATTTGCCAGATCTAATGCAGACAAATCCGTTGTCTTTTAAATAATTAATTACAACAGAACATTCGAATGTAGGCCTAATTTGATCTACTTTCTAAATTTGTATTCAAATAATTCACTCATTTTTTTAGGTTTGAAAGGGCGTGTTAGAACATGTCAAAGGGTGTAAGGGGCTTTGTGTTTAGGTACCAATTAAATTTCATTGTGGCTGCTATCGTCTGGATTCTGACTCATGCTCGTCTGCTGAATATAAAAAAAAAGTTGTGCTCTGGTTTATTAGATCTATATCTTCTTTGGCCTCCTTTCAAATCCCCCTCCCCTTCACAACAACTTAAAAGTATGCTGGCGTAGACTCGACTTTTTTTTTTAGTCGTGATATACACAACGTCAAAGGCACATCAGATGAAGCAGAAAAAAAGAGGGAGGGGCATGAAATGGATAGGACATTGTTTCTTTTTAATTGTGTGCATGTATTTTGTGCACTGATGTCCGCAATTACAACTATATCTCTAAAAATTGTTGAAGTTATTTCCCTTATTCAATATCAAACACAAAATGAAGTACCAATAATTAATGGACGAAACTATGAAGCAGCGCTATGGCATTCCTGTGATAATGCAGTGGGTACCAAGTCACATAGGTGTGACTGAGAACACTATAGCAGACTCCTTGGCCCACCATGGAGGACAAATTCCACCAACTGAACAGGCTGTAAGTTTTCACCATGCCCTGGCTACAATTCAAAAAACTGAAATAGAAAAGTGGTTTGAGTGCTGGAATAAGTATCAAAAAGCCCGTGGAGTCTGGGAGCGCATGAGGCGCTCTGACCCGCACTTCCCCGTGGTGGAGGCTGTCCAGGCCTGAGCAAGCTGTTATAGCACAGTGCAGGACAGGCCACTGTCCTGTTGGCTCATACTTTTCACGGTTATGGCCAAATTTTGACTCACGGTGCCCCCGCTGCGGGGAAGAAGAGGAAACCGTGCCTCATATTCTGTTTGACTGCCCCAGACTTGCTGATCTTCGTCTCGACAGGTCTGGGAAACCAAAACTTCTCGACCTGTATGGTGACGCCTACGCACTACGCAAGACAGCAGGGTTTCTGTCCAGGGCTTTTGCAAGAGAGGATTTAAGCCTCTCAAGCCCTCACTCAAATGGAGTTTGATGATGATGATTAATTTGTTAATTGATTAATGGAGTTACAGAGGTGCCCCCAAAAGCGCTATAAAGATCCACTCAGGCGCCATTTCGCCCTCACTGGCATAGAGTAAAGTACCTGGCAGCATTCTCTGGTAGCAGATGACCCCTGAGAGAGGACAGTTGGAGAGTTCTCACAAAAGCTGCTGGACAAACATTTGAGACTCAAAGAAAAGCCACTATTGAAGAAGGCGCAAAAGACGGAAAGAAAACTTAAATAGAACACCAGCAGACAACGGCTTTGTTTGCACAAAATTCGGGAAAATATGTAGGTCGCAGCTGGGTTTGCGTAGTTGTGTGAAACACTGCACTCAGTCGTAATCTTCGGAATCGAATGCAAAAACAGCCAATATTATCACTCTACAAAAAAAATTGTCAAATAATATAGATGTCTACTGTGATTACACAAAAATTAATCTCATAGTCATGAGTTTCTTTTAAATCCTAAGAATAGACTGCTTTAAAATTATTGAATATTAGGGCCCTATTGTTTTAGCTTTAATTGTAAATATAGCCTAGTTTTATTTTTACAATAAAAATTACTATTGCTGAATTCACTACAAAATGAAATAAAGCTAATGAGAATCTTGTGCCTCCTGCAGTCTGACAATATTAAAAAGAAATTTCAATCTTTAAAGTAGCCAAAGTAAGGCGATGGTCTCCTCTAGCGGCTACATCCAGTCTTTTTCTTTGCTTATTCATTAAGTTTGTTACGCACTAAATCTAGTTTAACTATTGTCAGGGAGGGTTTTGAGGATGTTGACTCGTCTCGACATCTAGGGTATGAAGTCTTGCCCGGGCCTACCCTCTCACTGATCAGTTTAAGCTAAACATAGTGCAACGGCATGAACAAGTAAAGGCCGGCTATAAGTCATTCAACTGAACATTGCCAACTTATATCAGCTGAACAACAATGATATAAAGTCAACAGTTTAATGAGTGATAAAATGACATGATATGAAATACAATAGATACTATAAATGAATGCGGGTTAACAGCTAGTATTCATAGTACACAAGTTAAATATGACATATTATATAATTACTTAAAGTTCACATAGCGCACCTCAAACTCGGTGACATAGCTCAATAGATGCCATAGATGCACGGGCCCTACACTCTTATAATCAACACAATTTCTGAATCAGACATGACCATGACAGAGTCCCAAAGCCTGCGTCCCTATTACGAAAGATAAATAATGTTAGGATCGCCGTTCACACGATACTAGAAATGACAAATTAAAACTACACCACGACAAATAACAACTAAATACTAACTTACCCAAAACTGGGGAAAACAAACATCAAAAACATAGCACCGTCAACAAAGCAGTCACCATCGACCCACTCACACAGGGGCAACCAAAAATGACAACAAATCGCACCTTAGAAACAGATACTCGCTGAAACTTATGGTGCAATGAAGGGAATACTAATCGAGATATGCGTAAACAAGCTGTG
Source organism: Biomphalaria straminea (assembly GCA_021533235.1). NCBI lineage: Eukaryota > Metazoa > Mollusca > Gastropoda > Planorbidae > Biomphalaria > Biomphalaria straminea. The sequence continues at coordinate 4,050,394 of JADKLZ010000167.1, forward strand.
CACGACAACTATGTATGTTGATGTAAAAGCTAAAACATTATTCCATTTTTTCGACCACGGTTTTGGAATTTTAACTGAAACATTCAAATTTAGCCACATCTCTGTTGTGTCTCCAGGGGCGTAGCCAGGAATTTTCCATCGATTAGGGGCCAGAGGGGGGGCCTACATTTTGCGTAATATTTCATCAAGAAAAAAAATCATCGTTTGGGTCCTCCTCAAGTGGGAGCCCGGGGGATTTTCAAATTGCCCCCCTCCTCCCCCACCCTGTGTACGCCACTGTGTGCCTCCTATGTTAACATTCTTTCAATGATGACATAATTTTGTAAATCTATTTTTTGTTTCCTGCAACTCAATTTGAACATATGTAATAGTTGTTTAATAATTGTCATTAATATTTATTTTATTTCTTTATTTTAGAAACGAATTGTAATTTCTTCATAGAGCATTCTTATGTGAATTGCATAGATATCGGTGTCCCTGTGCAGTAATTAATTTGTCAACAAACAAGTTATGTGAGATTGTATCTCGATAAAAGAGAAAATGATATAATCAATGAAAGTAAATTTTTTTCCCAAGCAGTCGGAGGTTGGTTTTATTCATTTCCATTAGATGCCTACCAGGTAAAACAATTTTTTTTAGCCTGCTTTAAGTCCTCGCCAACCATTGAATCGTCCTGTTTTTTTCAAAAATAAAATTATATTTAGTCCTAAGAGCTTAACAAACCAGCTATATATAACAAACCCATTTCAAAATCCAACGAAATTAAGTTTATACGAGTATAACATCTTTTTATTTACATTTTTTTTAAAATTAGATTTAAATAGAAATGAAATTGAGGGCTAAAATTTTCTTAGATGTTGCCTGTGTATTATAACTCACAAGGTGAAGAGTGGATGGACCTGTTCTTCATTCTATATTGCTCTTAAAGTTATTGTAGCGTCCAACCACTGATGATTCCCTATATGTCGTAATAACCTACAAAACTAAACAATTTTGACATGATATTTCTCCCAGAACAGAACAAAATGTCTTTTTGTGTTACATATGTTTAATTTTTTAAATAGTTTCAATCAATTTTCAAACACTATCATAAGACTTTAAAAAAAACGACACATTTTTGTAAGAGACCAATAAACATATCCTGCTTTGCCGTTTTTGTTTTTAATATTTTTTTAATAGTAGATTTTGTATAATTGTTCATGAATATTCATTTAAAAAGTTGGATATTGCTATATGTTCGTGAAGCCGATATGGTTTTATAACCTCATCTGAAGATGCCGTCATTTAAAGTAGAACATTGAAATATCTAGTGGCAATTCACAACTCTAAGCAATATTCCATTACATACCAGTGAGTTTTCGTAATAACACTTTGTTAATGCATTTTGTTTAAAAAAAAAAGGTCAAATTACTCGATTTGAATGTTAGCTTTAACCTTTTTTTTCAATTAACATTTATATATCAATATATTAACATACATAGTTAAATAGACTAAAATATAAAATGCGTACTACCTAGTTTGTTTATCAAAACATAAACGTTTATGCGCTCAAAATCTAAGTTCACTTATACCCTCCTATTGCTGAAAAAAAGAGTAAGAATTTAAAAATAGAAAATGGGATTCCCGCACTCAATTTCTAACGTTGTTTTCGTTCTTAAATTAGAAGCAAGCTAACTATAATTAAATTAGTCTACATTTAGTTTGCCAGCTCTAATGTTGAAGATTTTTATGTTTTTTTTGTGGAACTTTAGTTTCTTCTTTCCCCATATACGCCCAGCGCCCCCTTACCGCCCCTTTTTGTGCCCAGCGCCCCTATACCGCCCCTTTGGCTCCCAGCGCCCCCCAAAATCTCAAAACGCCCCCCAAGGGGGCGATATCGCCCCCGTTGAAGAACACCGCCCTACATATTTAGACTATCTGTGAGTACTGAAGGATTACTTTCCCTTGTAGGTATCGAGCAAAATAATTCATTACCAGTTATTAATTGACCAATTCAGGGGTTCTCAACCTGTGGACCGCGACCCCTTTGGTGGTCGATTGACCATTTGCCAGGGGTCGCGTAAGACCATCAAAATTATGAATTGTAATTGCCTACTCTTTTATTGCTGTATGTGTGTATGTGAGGGGGGTGTCGCGACAGAGTGGGGGATTGTAAAAAGGGGTCGCCAAGCTTAAAACTTTGAGAACTCTGCACTAATTGCTTAATTTTTTTTAATTGGTTCAAGAAAGAAATCTTGTCTATGCTAATGAATAACTGTTCAAAGTTTTAACTTGATCCAAGAATGGGTTAGGGAGTTCAAACTTTTTACCAGACAGACAGAGTGAGCTGATATATGCTTTGCAAATAGAGAGAGAGAAAGAGAGAGAGAATTCCGACAATTGACGTTTTCAACAACTAATATTTTATGAGAAGTTTAGATGAAAAAAAAAAAAAAGAGGCGTCGCCAATGCTTGGCTTGACTTTGGTTCTGAGCATATAGATATTTTATTTTATTTCTTTTCACAACATTGAATATATGTTCGTTTACAGTTTCGAAGACTCTACAGAAGTAGTGCTACCAGATACCTACATCTTCCATAGAAGGACAAAAAGTAGGACAAAGTCTTTAAATAACTTGCACACGTTCAAATGAAAGCTAACTTCAAAACCGCTGATTAAGATGTTTTGGTGAAATGTCATATTTCTCAATTCTACTTTTTTCTGTGTAGTGGTTCTTCGCTGACCTGCTGACCACTGTCCAAAAAACGGAAACTGAAACTTTATGGCCAGAGCACAAGGTATTCGGGGATTGTATTGACCTTCCTTCATGGAACAGCACCAGGAAAAAAGAAGACGAGGCACACAGAGAAAGCGAAGGAAAGACAACATGAAAGAGTGGAAGGGCCTGACATTGAAAGAGACTCTAATCCTGAAAAAAGACAGTGAAGAATGGAAGGCGATGGTTGTCAGTTCATGTGTGTTGCCCCAAAGATACAACAGACTAAGGGTCAGGTGATGGTGAAGAATATAGGTCAATAGGTCAAAAGTAGACATTAAAAATGACCTGGTGTCTTTCTTTTTAACGCCCACTAGGTACGAAGGAGTGTGACAGACTATATATAGTCTTGCTCTTTGAGGACGGACGATCATTTTATGTTTACATAATAATTTATTTCGTATGTTTATTGCAATATCAATGGATAACGTTTTTACAAACTTCAGAGATAGTTGAGACTGGGAGGAAGAGGGTCAGAGAGGGAGACACAGAGGTGGGGAAAGACACACACACACACACACAATGAGGGATAGACAGAAAGAACAAACAGGGGAGAACAAACAATGTGAGAGTAGATGAAATATTTCAGAAAACACGCAACTTTCTGTCATAAACTTTATAGTCTTCTGCTTCCTGTCCTCTAGGTGGCTCTGCCAACCTACCGGAAGGGATACAGCAGGCGCCATTGTCACTGGCCAGGTTAGCGATCAGCGAATGCCTTTAACGGTTCGTATGAAACTAAAAACAGAAATATAGATTATGTGCTGGAGGCGTGGGTGGACTTTACAGCACAGACTGTTCGAGATTTGGCTATTTATAGTAAAAACAAAATGGCCTCAAAGAAATAGACCATATAGTTTTAGAAAATTATTACCATCATCACTCAACAAAATATAGATTATATAACTTTGTAAGGACCAAAAAGATTGATTCTTCGAATTTTGTGGGATGTATAGGTAGTTTATTTAGAATCATTGGCGTAATACGGTATTGGTTATCAACAGGGCAGACCTTAAAACAAACACTTTTAGAGGGGCCTGTTCGCCAAGCTCTTTTGCTCATATAATAATAAGGCTTTTCTTCCCGTCCGAAGATCAATGAGGAATGCAGTATTTCCCGTGGCTGCGCAGCCCCAGCTGTGACTTACATATATTACCACGTCCAGGGCAAGCATAACCATTGTCCGCAGGTGGTCGATTTAGATTTTTTTCCTCGCCGTCTGCGTTTGCCCTCCACAGCGGATTTTCTCAAATGTGTATCCCGCGGCCTTCGTGAGAGACCTCAAGTTGTCTCGTTCTGAGGCCACTTGCAACCAGGTGCTCTCTTCTATGTCAGCTAAGGAAAGTTGACGCCTAAGCTGGTCTTCAAAGCGTTTCCGTGGGGTACCTCTGTTATGTCGACCAAATTTTAGCTCACCAAAAAAGACTGCAATTGGCATACGTTTTGAAGATTATGGTTCAGTGTTTTATATAGGCTATAATTGCTACTTTAATTTTAAGTCTTTTATCTCGAAGGCTTTCTAATTTTAATTATCTTACTAAAAGTGTTGCTATAGTCAAATGTGAATATTCGTTTGTTATGAATCTTAGGCCTACTTGTTTATTTTGTGTTTCAACCACATGTAATGGTGTTAAATTCTGAATGTAGAACTTGAAAACAATTTAAACAAGTTTCTTTTAAAACATAATTTTATTTATAAATAGGCCTATAGACCTACACAGATTGAACTTGAAAGTATGTAAGCTATATGTAGAAATATAATTGAAATGATAACTTTAAACAAGGTAGATCTCACTACAAAGTTGAACTGCGTACTATGCCAAACTTCTACCGGACTGCAGGCGATTACGCAGGCGGAGTTTTAATTAAGAATTATCGGGACGACAGTCCAAAGCGCAAACCCCACAACCACACAAACCCCTGACTCTGGAAGTACCTGATTGTGAGTTCGGTTGAGTTGGACATGTTTTCTTATTTCCAAATTACATTTATATTCGATAACATATGTTGTTGTATTTAACTCTACTACACTAGTCTGGTCCGACTGGTTCAACAGACGACAGATGTTGTCCTGAAACTTAATTTAAAAAAAAAGAAAAGGAAAAATACACGGAAAGCATAAAAAAATACTTTTTAAAAAAGCAAGCTTATCTAAGGGAAAAAACTGCAAAATTCCTACCGTAGTGAAAGATTTATCTCCCATTTTCTGTGTAAAACAATATTATTTAATCACTACTAATTAATTAACTAATTGGTATATTATTTTATTGATTCATGTGTTGTCATTGGCAATGAATAATTGTGAAAAGTTTCAGCATGATTAGGACTGGGAAGTGGGCAGTGGCGTAGCTAAGGAGGGGGGAGAATTTGAAAATTCCCCCTTTGGCCCCCACTTGAGGGGGGCCCCCAAATGAGTGTTTTTTACATTAAAAATTGAGTATTACGCAAAATGTAGGGGCCCTCAAAGAGGTCAGTCCCCCCGGGCCCCCAAAGGATGGAAAATTTCTAGCTACGCCCCTGGAAGTGGGAGAAACAGTGTGTATAAGATTTGTACAGACAGAGCGAGTTGATATTAAATATAAACGTTTAAGTAAATATAATATGTTTAATAGTTTAACATGTAACAAAGGATTGTGGAGCTAAAGCTCCCATAAACAGAGTTTTCAAACTTGGCTAATAGACTCACTCAGCCAACGTCCAAACTGGCACATCCTGCTACTAACTCTAACGAACAGGAACCATGCCTAGGATTGCCAGATACCAGCACACGTAAAGGAGGACAGAACAGACAACAAAGCCTTACAAAAGAGGGAAACAAATCTGATCTTATGAAATACAGACAGAAAAAAAGATGATTACACCCTCCTATGCCAATCTTGTCACGCATGTTAATCAATGACCTAATTAAAATGGCCCGTGCCTATATAGATATCACTTGAACATAACTATATAACTTCAAATGTTTAAATAATAATAAAATAATAACTATGTGCTATTAGAAATATTTTCACCTTCTTCTTCTTCTTCTTCTTTCTCATTGTTATGTTGGAGGGTTCAGATCACTACACCAATATATGAGCTGAACTGCGCAGTGGTTTCCAAGTCAGGGCGCTCTCCATATAGTTCTCATTGTTATGTTGGAGGGTTCAGATCACTACACCAATATCTGAGATGAACTGCGCAGTGGTTTCCAAGTCAGGGAGCTCTCCATATAGTTTTCTTTCTATTGGGGTGTTTTGGGGCCAGTGTCTTAGACGGGCCTCTTGGTACAGAGCGCGCAGTCTTGGAGGACATGGTCGGCATTCTCTGATGACACTCCACATGGGCAGATATCACTGGTTCCAATTTTGAGCTTCCGGTACATGTGTTGTCGCATTCTGTAGTGTCCGGTCCTAAGTCGAAAGATTACACGTTGATCTTGTCGGGATAGCTTATACTTATAGTAAGCATCATCTTTCTTGTGATTTGGATGTGAGCTTGTCCATTTCTCATTTATTTTATTTATAATTAATTTCTTTATTTCTTCCAGGTAGAGTGCAGAGTTAATTTGTGAGCCACTTCTTCCACCCTTAGCGAGTATGTCAGCCTTCTCGTTTCCCTCTAGTAACTCTAGTTGAATATGAGCTGGCACCCACTGAACAACGGTCTTTCTACTGTTGTTGTTGAGTTTTGTCAGTGCTGCTCTGAGGTTTTCAACACAAGAGAAACCAGAGTTCTGCAAGCCTTGGAGGGTTGTCTTCGCATCGGTTAGTAGGACAATCTGACTGTGTGGGGAACTTGGATGATTTGCTAGCATGGTAGCAGCTAGTGTTAGTGCTTCCCTTTCTGCTCAGTGGCTGTCAGAGAGCTCACCAGTTGCAATGGATTTTTCTAGTTTTTCTCCATCTGGCCATTCAATGAGAATTCCAGCTCCTCCATTTGTGGTGGCTTTATGGGATGATCCATCGGTGTAAACTCTGATCCACTGATCGCTAGGATAATTGGTTTTTCACCAATTGTTATAGTTTAGCGCAATTTCATGCTTTTAGCTTTCTTAATACGCTATGATTGTATCCCTTGTTTGGACTAGTTGAGGAAGGGGTGTGGGTGAAAGAAGGGGGTATCTGTGTGAATGCTGCCGTTATCATTTTTTAAAAATACATTTAGGCCCCTATTTTAAAAAAGTTGAACAACCTGAAATTGAACTCGAGGCTCAATCCTCCTCAAGTTAATACGCTAACCACTTTGCCAAAGAAGTGCTTAAGAAAATAGAAGTTTTTATAATTATCTATTGTTAGTTTCGAACTTTAAAGCTTTCTCTCTAGAAAGTATTCAACTTATACCACCACATCATTCAAGTAATTAACCAATAGTTAAATAACTATTTTTTTTTTTTTTTTTTTTTTTTTTTTTGTCAGGTAAAAAAATTAATTGTGCCGAATTTCAGCTTCATCTGAGACTGTGTGTGAGAGAAATAGCTTGCACAAATGTTTTATCAGACAGAGTTGGTATGAAGTTTGTAATTAGATATAAGCAGTCATCAAAACTATTGTTAATTCTATTTGTTAGTACGACGTAAGGGACAAGCGAAAAATGTAAGAAAAAATTAAAAAAATTTTCGCTTAACAAAATTGATTTAAAAAGAAACAAAATTGAAAAAGAAAAGAAAAGAAAAACAAAATGGATGTTTGCGATCAAGCTGGAATCCCGAGTTGTCGTCTGCGACCTCGTTACGGTGGAATCAACAGATAAGCCGATATCCGGACAATAATTCTCTCCCCTGGACATCCTTTTTTCTTTTCAAGATGATTAAGATAAACGCTGCCGGACGAGTTACCTCCTACCGCATTTGTCAACCTAGAGACAAGGGAACTATCCTTTCATTCCTAATATTTAAAGCAAAGCCATTGTTTTAAACGTTGCATTAATAAATATCAAGATAGCGGTATCTACACATTTTGGTAAATGTCTATCTAATTAAGGCTATCTGATGTTATCTGTCTAGGCTATCTATCTATCTATTTATCTATCTATCTATCTATCTATCTATCTATCTATATTTATCTATCTATCTATCTTATCTTATCTTATACAATACAGACGTTACTTCAAAAAAGAAGATGATTAGGCCTATCTATCTAGGCTTATCTATCATCTATCTATGATCTATCTATCTACTTTTTGATCTTGCGGAAGCAGTATTATGTGTCTAAAAAAAAACAACGCCCACACCACTGGAGCACTAAAAAAAAACAAGGTTACAAGGACAGTTTGTGTGGAAACAAACTCAAATTCGGCCTCCAATGTGGTCCGCTCAGATTAAGAATAAAAAACTATGCACTACCAACTATAAAAAAATTGCTACCCTATCTCCGTCGATATAAAAATATCAAATTAAAAAAAAACAATAAGGTTACAAAGACAGTTTGTGTGAAAAAAATTCGGTCTCCGAAGTGCTCAGCTCAGGTAAGAATAGGCCTATCAGAAACTCTGATCTATAAAACTATCAACAACTGCTATCCTATCTCTGTCGATGCAAGAAAGAAGAGACTTGCTTGTGTTGAAAGTGTTGCCCATTCTCTTGTGTTGTTAGTTCGACTAACCACTTGATACCACAGGATACGGAGATTTATTAATGGTAGGGTCTATTATTGCTGCATTGTTATTATTCATATGTATTCAATGAACTGATTGTTATGAAGATATAGTTCAATGTGAACTTAGCATATGTAATTTGGTTTTTGATTGCGCTTCCCGAGTATACTATGAAACACTTATATGTATGCAAAATAGATTCTTCATTTTCAAAACAAAAATTAACATTTTATTTGAAAATCCAGTATTAACGGAAAATAGAGCACCAAATAGTGCATAGCAACATTTTTTTTTAAATACTGAAACCGTTTGCATAAATTTGTTTAAAGTTTGCTGGAATCTCATCTCCTTTACTAGATAGTCTACTGTAAATAGTTGTAAAATTGTAAATTTTTATGAAATAAAAATGCGTGCATGGTTAATTTAAAAAATTTAACTTTTCGCTTTCAGAAAAGAAAAAAGTAGCAATTGCATTAGAAAGTTAGTATAGTTGGTTAGAAGATCTAAACTATAATAATAATAATCGCCCTGATCTGCTGCTCATCGATAAAAAGGAAAAAGCCGCTACCATTATCGACATTGCCGTACCACTATCTCGTAATTTAAGAGGAACTGAGTTGGAAAAACAACGAAAATATGGGAACCTAGGCTTGGAGATTAAGCGTCTATGGAAGCTTTCTAAAACAACAATATACCCCATTGTTATATCAACCGAGGGGATAATAACAACTAACCTCACGGATACCTTTAAGGCCTTTGGCATTCCTAGGAACATTCTCGTTGCCTGCCAGAGGGCGGTACTGCTGCAGACCTGCCACATCACCAGAAAATTCCTCAGTGGAAACTGATAAAGGGACTACGATGAATTTTGTTTCCCTTTAACGAAATTCGACTCTGGCTCCGCCAGAGAAAGAATACTCGTTCTTTTCTAACATAATAATAATATTTTTTCTAGTCTTTGAGATCCAAACGGGATAGACCACACAAAACTAATAGCGGCTATTCCCCTTTCGGGGGAATAGAAAAAAAAAAGATGAGATGTCCGGCAAGATTTAGTTTTTAGAAAGATGCACTTCTTACTCCATACACTAGGATAAGTTCGTACTAGTGCTCCTTCTTCCCTAAAACAATTAGAGCATTTAACGGGTTGCCTGAATCAGCCAGGAAAAACCAATGACTTAGCAGAGTCTAAGTGTCAAATCGGAAGGCGCAGTGGCTGAGTGGATAAGCGCTTGGTTTCTAAACCTGGAATCCTGGGCTCGAATCTCGGCGAATACTTAAATTTTGAATTTCAGGGCGCCCCTGAGTCCACCCAACGCTAATGAGTAGGCCTACTTGACTTAAGTTGGGTAAAGTAAAGGCGTTTGGTCGGTGTGCTGATAAAAAATATTAAAAATATTGATATGGGTGGGTCACAATTTATCTTCTCTTTTGAAGGTACGTAAGGTTATGTAATTTCATCAGCACAGAATATTAGGAATAAAATGTACAAAATAAAATATCTAATTCTATATCTTATTTTGACAGGACATTCGACCAATCACAACGAAATCCGGAGCTAATTAATGTCAACAGAGGCTGTTTGGTGGGTGTTTTTTTTTTTAATTTTTGGTGTGTGCTTAGATTGTATATTAAGCTTGTCTTTAATGTTATCAATCTCAAATTTCTGAAACGAAAAGTTTAATACTGACAACTCATGTAAACCTACAAATGGACCTGACTCAATATACTTCTCTCAACATATAGCAAGGCTTAAGTTCTAATCCCCAGAGTAAACTACTCTCTTCAGTCGTTTTTCATCTAACATAAAGCTAACATCGCTCCCTGTCTCACATACACATTCTCCGCCATTTCGGAAAACGCCACCCTGGCACACTCATTTCTCAAGTGACAGTCACAAAGTCTTCCATCAAAAAACTGTCCAGCTAATGATACGACTAGGGAATACACTATTATAATAGCATATCGGTATCGGGAAAGAATCAATTAGGAGAAAAACAAAATTAAACACAAGTGAGCTAATTCAAAAATAGTAGATATAGATTCTAGTTCAAATGAAAACCAACCACTCAGATTTATAATAAAGCTATGTGTCTCTATTTCAAAACTGCGAAACTTTATATTATTAATCTTATGTAAAGAAAGGGGTAGGTAGGCATTTATGGTATACATGTGGGCCAAAAGAGAGATGTGACAGATTGAACATTAATTAGGCAGTTATTGGCAATGTCATTGGCTATATAAAACTATTATGAAGTCAGTACTACGCGTGTGCTGATTTAAATCAATCTAAAGATCTATCAAACTAACCTCAATAAAGTATGTTCATACTGTACAATCAATTTATTAATGTTCATGTTGTGCAATCAATACATTCTGTTCATGTTGTGCATGCAATAAATGAATGTTGTGCAATCAATAAATTATGTCATGTTGTGAAGTCAATATATTAATGTTCATGTTGTGCAATCAATAAATTATGTTCATGTTGTGAAGTCTGTCAAAACCTCATTATCCTATTAGCTCTTGATGGCCCATCGTCTAGGATGATTCTCACTGATGTAATTTAACTGATAAAACACATATTAAAAATGACGATGAATTGAAGACCACAATATTCAATAATGATGCAAATTATTATCTCTGGACACAAATTTGCATTCCAAAAATAACTATTTAATTAACAGCTATAGTTTCATATAATAAGACAGTATAATACATAACAAAAAAAGTTCTTTTTAAAATACTACTATATAGTTTAACTCATGTGATTTAATAATCACATAGACATAGATACATGGCTGTAGGTCACGACGAACTCTCTCTCTCTCTCTCTAGTCTATGCACAGATCCTGTAGCCCAACGTCACAGTCCGCTCAACACTAGAGTGATATTTACTTGCGTAGTAAGCAAATGTTACACTACATGTATAAGTACCGTCTCTGTCTATGGCTGCAACTCTCGACTAAGACTGCTTGTCACTCTGTCACCAAGACTGTCACCAAGATTTGTCATCACCAAGTCTGTTACTCTAAATAAGGAAATAATCGAAATATCGCTAACAACTAGCTAAAGCGCCATTCTAATACTTCATAATCACCTAACATCTAAAGCTAGATAAATAACTAATAGAAACATTTTCTTACCCTGGTCCTATAGAACTAATTCCTACATGTTGTCTCTGGCAAACGACTCACACCTCTTGGAGCCAAGATCGCGAGCCAGCCTCGGCGACTTGCTCCCAATGTCTTTATGTGTCGTTCACCAGAAAACGCCTGACGCACGTCCCTGCTAATCTACATGGCGCTGTGTCCGGTCTGCCCCAAACTTCTCTATATATAGGCTAAGTATCTAGCTTCCCACCTAACTAACATTAATAATTGTCTGTGTCTGTCGAGACCCCCGTATCAGTCGCTCTACAAGACAAACATTGCCCTAACCTTTGTCTGGTCTCAGTAAAGTCTATCAGTGAGCCTTGTTAATAGTTATAAAGCTAATTAATAACACTCACACACTCAACACTGTGACAAAGTCAATAAATTAATGTTCATGTTGTGCAATCAATAAATTATGTTCATGCTGTGTACGTATTCAATAAATTATGTTCATGCTGTGTACGTATTCAATAAATTAATGTTCATGTCGTGAAATCAATTAACTATGTTAATGTGCAATCAATAACTTGCCTGTTAATGTTGTACAATCAATAAATTAATGTTCATGTTGTGCAATTAATAAATTATCTTCATGTTGTGTAATCAATAAATTTTGTTCATGTCATGAAATCAATAAATTATGTTAATGTGCAATCAATAACTTGCCTTTTAATGTTGTACAATCAATAAATTAATGTTCATGTTGTGCAAACTATGTTCATACTGTACAATCAATATATTAATGTTCATGTTGTGCAATCAATAAATTCTGTTCATGTTGTGAAATCAATTAACTATGTTCATACTGTACAATCAATATATTAATGTTCATGTTGGGTAATCAATAAATTATGTTCATGTTGTGCAATCAATAAATTATCTATGGATAAAAGAAACGTTTATATGTCTACTCCAAGTTGGAGACTAGTGATTTTCACATGCCCGGGTGCATAATGAAATCCAAACATTTCACTAAGAGTCTTAATAATATAGTTTTTAAAATGATGAAGTTTTTATTTTGTCTTTAAATCTACATCTCCCCACAAACCCACACACAAATGCTATATTAAGTTTCAAAAGAAGGATTTTTAAGAAGGTTGTATTTGCATTGTATTATGTGTGCTTGACAATGTAAGTCAGTTCTGTAGGTCTTTTCAAAAGAATAGAAAAAAACACATGCCACACTCATGCTAAAAAAATGAGTGAACAGTTTAATTTTCAACAGTTTTATTGTCATGACTAAATGAAGCTTCACTGTAACAATTTATCTACATAACAATGATTCATGGAATCCTATTAGTTTATCAACAGACAGTACCAAAGATCATGTTAAAAGGACAGTACTAAAGATCATGTTAAAAGGACAGAAAAAAATATCATGTTAAGAGGACAGTGCTAAAGATCATGTATAAGTGAAAAACAAAATTGAGTCCATGTCATACATACACTTAGTTGTCAAGGCTACAGGCCAGTTAGGTGTTTTTAAAGTTGAAGGCTGTTTCAGACTATCAAAAACATTGAAGTTATAAATAAACAAGAATTCCGTCCTAACACTTTCTTACAAGCATCAAGCAACAGACGAAGGTCAAGGTCTCACAATGAACAAGGGTGCTACATTTATTAACAGATCTACCACATCTTTGCATGACAACATTCTGGTAAAGGGTAATCTGTACTCATTAAAAGCTACATTGCCATAATGATAACAAATTTTGACCATGTCTTGTGTACTATTCCTTTCACAGTTTATTGCACTAACAGCTTTAGAAGAAACTCCAACCAACTAGCATAGTTATCATGAGTCTTCTTGTGATGATAAAATGATCTATATACGCTTCATTCCAAACAATTTCAATCAGTGAACTATGTCTCATTCTATACAACTTTTTTAACTTGTTAGGACAAGCAAGTCTGGCTAGTAAACACTACTTGCCCTAGCTCTGTATTTATGTACAAGGAAAGGTCAGTGCCAGTTGGAAAGGCAATTATTGTGCCCTGAAAACTTTAGAATGTTTTTCTACCCAGACTGTATAAGATAATCCAGTCGATTTCTTAATATTAGCACAAATTATATTATTATTTATTTTTTTTTTCAGTTTTAAAGCTTTGCATAAAAAAGTGAAAGTTACTCTTGCTTTCACTAAAACATCAGAAGGTTGGTTTAGGGGGTGAAATAATTAAGTGCTGGGTAGCAGAATCAAATCTTAGTGGAGACAGTTTACATGAGGATTTTAAACACTTTCTGACATAACTCAACTCTCTTTACAAAAAAAAATTAGTTTGTAGTAATGAGTCTTTTTTTAAATATGAAACAGCAGGTAAATAGTACCTGTACTTAATTTGTACTTCAGATGTAGTCCTGGTACTGAATATGTACTTTAGATGTAGTAACAGTACTATCCGTGTACTTAAGATGTTTAGGAATGATTTGCTCCCCAAGAAATTCGAGTTTATATTGCTGTTATAAAATCTAATGAGTTAAAAAATAAAAAAGGGGCACAATAACATCAACTATTAGAGTGCGAAATTTTCTCTTCAGAGTCAAAACGCGACAGCCTCAATAATTTAAAGTGATAGAAATGGATCTAGTTAAACTATAAAGAACAAAACGCAACAGCCTCAATAATTTAAAGTGATAGAAATGGATCTAGTTAAACTATAAAGAACAAAACGCAACAGCCTCAATAATTTCAAGGGATAGAAATGGATCTAGTTAAACTATATAGACAATGTAAGTTCCGTTGCCTAAATAATAATAATAATAGGCTTGTCTTCGAGTCCGAAGATCAGTGAGGAATACAGTGTTTCCCGTGGCTGTGCAGTCCCAGCTGTGACCTACATATTTTGCCACATCCAGGGCTGCCTAAATAATACTTTCACAGTAAATACAAACACGTGACACACAAAGTATGACAATGTTAATACTGAGGCTTTTCAGTTCTTTTTTTCTCTTTTCATCTTCTAAACAAACCAAACAAGAATGTTTTATCATTGGTTAGACATCACCATGTGACCAGAAGCAATACAATGTATTAATACTGTTAAATAAAAAATGCAATACATGTATGTACAAATGTAGCATGATTCAAATGTCTGGTCTTTGGTCTTTTCAAGATTAACACTAGTACAATGTAAACACTTGCTGTAAAGCTTGCTAATAATTATTGCATTATACATACTTATAACACTTAATTCGAAGTTTAAGACACATCATCAAAATAATTAACACCTACTTTTTAATAGTATATTACTAGATGTACTCATTATTAATAAAAATTATAAAAATGTTCAATAGTGTGTGCGCTGAAAGACTAAAAAAAAATATATTTTATAGAGCTGAAGACATACGTTCATGAAACATAAATACCATTTGACATTATTGCTAAAAGGTTACCTATTTTAAAACAACAAAAAAATTTATAAAGTGTATAACTTCTAAGAGTTATGATGGGTATATTGAATAGAAAAATCAATATGACTATCATTATAAATATCAAGACAATTAAAATATTCAAAATTCTATGACCAAAACTGTAGCAACTTTCATGCACACACTTAAAACTTCCTAAAACTAGTTCAAATCACAACCAATGCAATAATATCACAATGAATAAGTCATCTTCATGAAATAATATAATTAGTTAATTCCACATGACAACTACATCATCAAAACAAAGAAATTAGGATTTAAAAACATAAAATAAATAATAAGGTAGATTTTTAGCCACTAATTTGAATTTCATTATATGGAAAAGATCACATGGGTATAGTGACAAAGCCCACATGAAGACTGTAATTAAATGTAATAAATTTGTTTAGCCCCCTGAATATATTTTCTGCATACACTTTTATCCACATATATAGGTATGTACAATCAAACTGGGGGGGGGGGGGGAGGCGCGGTGGTCAAATGGTTAAGCGCATGGCTTCCGAACCTGAGGTCCTGGGTTTGAATCCTGGTGAAGACTGGGATTTAGAATTTTAGGATTTTTAGGGCGCCCCTGAGTCCACCCAACCTGACTTTAGTTGGGGAAAGTAAAGGCAGTTGGTCGCTGAGCTGGCCACATAACAACCTGCTCATTTACAGTTGGCCAAAGAAACAAATGTCCTTAACATCATCTGCCCCATAAATCACAAGGTCTGAAGGGGACAGTTTTACTATTTTACACTTTTCAATCAAACTGAATTATATTTAAGATCAGTCCTAATAAAATTGACGATTATTCACCAGTCATTGCTGTTTTTTAAGACAATTCTTTTACAAGTGTTGACTAATGCTACTCTATTATCAGAGAGCTGCTTGGTAAATGCTTGTAGCATTATCGTACAGATGCAACATTTTTATTTCATTTTCATTTGTGTATTGAGTGTAAGCTCTGTAAGACAAATTATTTTGCAGCATTACATTTGTTGATGGAGGCGCGGTGGCTGAGCGGTAAAGCGCTTGGCTGCTAAACCCGGGTCCTGAGTTCGAATCCTGGTGAAGACTGGGATTTTTATTTCGGGATTCTTGGGCGCCTCTGAGTCCACCCAGCTCTAATGGGAACCTGACATTAGTTGGGGAAAAGTAAAGGCGGTTGGTTGTTGTGCTGGCCACATGACACCCTCGTTAACCATAGGCCACAGAATTAGATGACCTTTACATCATCTGCCCTATAGACCACAATGTCTGAAAGGGGAACTTTTTTACATTTGTTGATATACAGCCATGTTCAGTTTTGATTCTGATATGGTTGAGGTAATGGTACAAACACAATAAGTAGAGCACAATGCGCAGGCCAACAAAATGAGTTCATGAGGAGGCAAGTTGAGTACATTCAAAACATCAGTCAAAAGGAATTGTCCACTGTCATTATATGGAAGACACTTCTTGCTGTAATAGAACTGCCTAAGTAGATGCTATCCCATTAGCTAGCTTTTATTTCATATCTATTGACTATCCCACTATTAATTATATTACAGTCGATAGCTAAGTGCTACTATTAAAAATAAAAACAAACCAACCCACAATTTATGAGCCAAATCTATTATTATCTCTAAACCTTTAAGGAATATTAACTTTCCTAAAATTTTAAAGCGCATTTTATTTTGCTACGTTTTAACCAATATTAAAACAAAATACATTTACTTAATCTTTTTTTTCAGACTGAAACAATGTCTATGCCTGTCCTCAGCAGTAGATTTGCAGTTGGTCTCAAATGCTTTTTAAAGATTCCATTCATGGTTCAGTGGAGCAATATTCTTAAACATGCTCAGACTCTGAGAGGCTGTAATTAAGAAAAGGCGAGCTTAGAAAAGAGACTTGTCATATCATTCATTTTGATAAGTGAAAAAAAAAACTATAACAGTTACAGCATAGAAGCACCATCTTATTAGGGAATGCAGACTTTATTTATTAATGATATCTAACAAAGTCACAAAACTTTTCATTTAATTACAAATAAAGGAAGACTTTGAAGTATATATTCAAAATTCTGTGATTTACATCAAGATTAAAGCAAAGTGAAGAAGATCACACAGTTATTTCCAACTGCGCGTACGAAGGTAAATATTCATCATTAATATAATCCCCATTATATCAAGTTTGAGTCAGCAGTAACTAACTGTAGGAATGGTTTTAAAACAAGACTTTTGTGAGCCAAAGAATAAATAGAAATACATTACTTATAAGACACTTTGAGTTAATAGAGGTTGCACCAGGAAACATTCTAAAGTCAAGATAATCCAGTGATCATGCTTTACAGTTCACTTCTGGCAAAAAGTTTTACATTGAAACATTTGCTGAACGCTATATTATACTGGCTAGATGAGCTGCTTAGCTAGATCTATATGTTTATGAGAAGCTAGATGGAAGGGTCAACAAAATATTGCTTTGAGACATTCAATCATCCTCTCCTAACCAGTCCCAAGGGACACAAATCTGACCATCTTGCATAACAGAGTAGTAGTGGGATACGCGGATCCTTGACTTTGCCAGAGAAACACCAAATCGCCAGTATTGGTCAGCCAGACGTGAGCAGCAGGAAGTCATTTGGGAAGGGGTGACACTCTCATCTTTTTGGAGATCAGTAAGACAGAGCTCTTCAATTGCTTTTTGTCGACTTTGTTCTTCCTCGTAAAGAAACCTGTTTAAACCAATAGACTATTTCAATGTCAAGTATATTATATACAAAATATCTTATGATAAGAACATTGAGAATAAATATTTTGAAAATCATGCAGTGTAAAAAAAAAGTCCTTTTAATGCATTTAATTTTGAAAGTGATTTTTAAAAAATTGTACTCTTAAAAAAGATACTTTTAAAACTAAAAAAGAACCCACCTTTCAATATCTTGTAAAATGGTGACAGCATTAAAAGAATTGTTAAAAATAAAGTCAACAACCAAAGTTCCAGGACAAGAGGCAGGTATAAGAAACTGACCAGATGAAGACAACATCAAAGGACTAGACTCTCTATGAATAAAGACAATAAAAACACATTAAATAAAAGAAAGCAAAATGTATAAATATTAGGACTTTATTTATCATTCCACGAGATTCTGCTGTCTGGTAAAAAGTTCTAGTAGAAGGAAAAAAATGTGTTAATTCACATCATTTCTATGACTGGTAAGTATCACTGAAAAAAGTATGGATTAGCAACTAGATAACATTTAGGAATCCAATAGCTATTCAGCAGCTTTGTACGCTTAACATTTCTTAACACTTTCTCTCTTAATTGACTATACCATAGTTGATTTGAACTCTAAATTAAATTAGGGTTTGATATTATAAACTTTACTGTGTCTTAAATAAAAAGAGCATGCATCCTCCTTTAATTCTTTACCAAATAAAACCGTTTCTGATAACAAACAAAAACATTATTAAAGCTTAACAAAAAAAAAAAGGGTAGAGAAATACCACTGAGCCAAAAAAAAAAAAAATCTGTCAAAATGTGGAAAATAATTACAGAGAGAAAGAGTTAAAGTATTCATAAATTAAAGGTTAACATTTATACAAGAATTAAAACCAAAATTTGATCCTGAGGACGTCAGAAAAGAAGGAAGGCAGGAAGAAATCAATTCAACAGAACAAGTTAAAAGCAACAGATGAAACAAAAAGCTAAAAACCAATGAGAAAATGAAGTGTTTACCCTTCGACTGCTAGCTGCAGGCCTGACAGATCTCTCTTCCCAAATGTATTGTTGACAAGTTCCTGACAGCGACGAAGTGAATTCAATATTTTGTTTAACATAAGCTCATACTGCTCTGCCATCACGTGGTAATGTTGCTTCTCTCTTCTCACTACCTGAATGTTGTTCATCAGAGATGAAAGCTTGGACTCCATCACAGGCAATCTGGAAAGCACAGCTTTATAAGCTGCAACAGTCTGTAACAGCTGGATACATGACAAAACAATGAAATACAAACTGTTGGAATCTACGCAAAAAAGAAACATAAAGCACTAATTACTAATTTGAAACTCAAACATAAGATTGAGGTTTATTCCTCTTCTTCGTTCTCGTAATGTTGGAGCATTCAGATGTTTAGACCAATATATGAGATGAACTGCTCAGTGGTTTCCAAATCAGGGAGCTCTCCATATAGTTTTCTTTCTATTGGGGTGTTTTGGGGCCAGTAACTTGTAAAGGCCTCTTGGTAAAGAGAGCAGTATTGGAAGACGTGGTTGGCATTCTCTGGTGACACTTCACATGGGCAGATGTCCCTGGTTCCAATTTTGAGCTTCCGGTATATGTGTTGTCACAATCTGTTGTGTCCGGTCCTGAGTCAAAAGATTAGACGTAGATCTTGTCGGGATAGCTTATAGTAAGCATCATCTTTCCTCTGATTTAGATGAGAGCTCGTCCATTTCTCATTTATTTTGTTTACAAATAATTTCTTCTGGAGAGAGTGCAGATTTTTTTGTGAGTTAGTTCTTCCATTATTGGCGAGTGTGTCAACCTTCTCAGATGAAGGTTCATTCTAAAAAAGCTTTATCTCTAGATGCATAAATAAATCAGTTCATGTTCAATAATTGTGCTGTACATTTTTTGTTAAGATTAATATTATTATAAACTATTCAGCTATAACTAGTTAATCTCAATATCTAATTAAAAACAAACTATATTGATCGTTTAAAGTAACTTTTATGCACTGGTATTCAAAAAGTTATCCTCTTGCCAACTTACCGAGATCCATGTCTGTGGTACATCTTCACTACTAAGAACTATTTCTCCCAGCCGACTAACTCCAGTACTATTGCTGAATATTAATGACTGGCCTGAAGTAGATACAGAAAATAAACATCAGTGCATAGACACTTTTTGAGTTCAAAGTCAGTATCTAAAGGGCTATATCATATAGTATTACTAAAATTTATAAGCATTTCTTTTAGCCAAAGGAAAATCATAACCTATTTGTACTTGAATCACTTCATTTGTTTTAAATCATTCAAATCTTTGATTCTCTTGAATGGCACTTTGGCAAGAAAAGAAACTATGCCAACATTTTTCTTAACATGTGTTGAGTCAAAACAAGAGTTTTATGGTGTCTTACTCCTCAGAGTTTTATTAGATAACTTGTATATTACTTAATGCAATATAACACACTTGCGGTCAAATTTTGTGTTCTGAACTAAAGTGTTTTTAGGTTAAGTTTAGTTACTACTGAATTTCCACTAATTGTTTAGTTTTAAATAAATATGGCCTGATGACAAAATGATTCCTAATCATTATAAAAAGTGAACAATCTTTAAAAATTTTTCCTAAAAACAAAAAATGACTTAAAACATTTCTTTCTCAACTACCTTTTAAAACATGCTGTAGAAACTTGGGATGTGTCGTGTAAAGTCTGTCAAAAGATTTCAGACAACCCCTGAAGTGATGAAATCCCCAGACACTGTCAAAACGTATGGAATCTATGCCGATGTCTTTCTTTAGCTTGTCCTGAAGTCTCTCTATGTCGTCCTGAATGTGCCGGACAGACTCTTCTAGTTTACGAGATTTCTCTATATTTTCCTGCAGCCACCCCCTGTAGACACAAGATTACAAGAGTGAATGAGGAAAAAAAAATTAAATTACCTATTTAAAAAAATTAAAATTACATTCACTCTAGCAAATGTTTTGCCTGCTACAATGCAATATTAAATAGTGCATAGTTTATATTACAAAGATTGACGTTATAACATTAAAGCTTATTTTTTTATTCTTTTAATTGTTACTATCTAAAGTGAATCCTAAGAACAAGTACCTACCTTAATGATAGCTCCAAAGGTTTTTTGTTTTTAGTGGAGGCCTGAGGATTAACTTTGCCTGTTGCTGCATAATAAGATGGGTGCCACTCTATAGGACGATCAGTGCCAGCCCTGTTGGTAGACCAGTAACAGCAGAGGTTTTAAATTTACATGTAAAAAGCTTGTTTAAACTTGTAAAAGTCTAACCTAACATGCATCTCACAATATAGTAAAATATTTTATCAAATTAATTGTTAGCTGTTCAATATGAATATTACTATATTCTATAAACCGTCAGCCATAGAACCGGATGAGCTTAATACCATCTACCTTATATATTACTGACAGGGGTACTTTAATTTACTTTATATTCTTTAAGGTATTTACAGTCAACTTTAAAAACTAAATAAAGAAAAAATTAAAAAAAAAAACTGATTTCTAATCAATGTAACAAATTTTCATACAGTTATCAATATCAATAGAGTATATTAGACCAATAGAGGCACTGTGGCTGAGTGGTGAAGCATTTAGCTTGGAGGGACCTGGGTTCGAATCCTGGTGAAAACTGGAATTTTTACTTTCGGGATCTTTAGGGCACCTCTGGGTCCATCCAGGTTTAATGGGTACATGACATTAGTAGGGGGAAAAATAAAAGTGGACGGTCATTATACTGGTTACATGAAACCACTATTGACAGAACCAGATGGCCTTTACATCATTTACAATTTAGACTGCTATGGTCTGAAAGAAGAACTCTCCTTACTTTTCTTTAGAACATTAGAACAATCTTTGCGATGATTTTATAATGACATCAATTAATTTTTTTCATATTGAGGTGATTTTATAATGCCATCAATCAATACAATTAGTTACCATCAAGTCTATTACTAAATAAGTCTACTTTTGCAAGGACCTGAGTTAATGTAAAAATTAAAATGGATGTTGACGTTAAGCTTCAGCAGTTCTAATCTGAAAATTGATTCAATCCGACAGTGAGATAAGCCTCCTGGACCAATCAATCAATTAGATCTCCTCGTAGCTAGAGGACTTCAAAAATATCGAAAATGCTTTAACAAACAGACTAAGACTGCTCACTCACGTGACTGCTGCAGACGGCAAGTGACTGATGGACAGACCACAGGCCACAAGAATTCCTTTCACTGTTTCGTGGAGTCTTGTGGTGGTCAGTGTTATCTTAATCTGTTTCATCTCTGAAATACAAGAGCATTTAATGTGTGTCAGAAATTTACTTAGTAAAGCTCAAATGTTACAAATGTGAAACTTTGTTGATTTTATAAATGAACAAAAAAAATGTATAAATTAATATAAATTTTATATATTTTAGGTTCCAACTAGTCTGTGTAAACACATGAAATACTGCATTCATTCTTTTTTTTTTCGGACTCAAAGACAATATGCTATCATTATTTTAAAGATTTATAACAAGTATTTTTTTTTTACACTTGGCTTCTTTTATAACTTATTGCTTAGAGCTAAGTTAATATACAAACATTGTTCATTTTCAAAGAATTGTTATAGAGATTACTGAAAATTCTGTTTCATAATATTATCTTCTCTTGTAAAGTATAGATGTCACTTCAAAAGAGAAGATAATTACGTCCTATATGTTTTATGTGTCAATCTAGTCATGCATGTTAATCAGTGACTTAAACTCTGCTAAGTCGTTGGTTTTTCTGGTTGATTCAGGCAAACCATTCCATTCTCTAATGCCACGAATGAGCACTTGTATGAATTAGTTCTAACGTATCATCTCTTGGTCTTTGTAATTATTTCTTTAGGTGTTTTTTTCTATTTGTAAGTTATGATTCAGTGCTTTATGTATTACTGCTACTTTACTTTTATTCTTCTGTCATGAAGTGTCCTTAAATTGAGTGATTTTACTAATGGTGTTACTCTAATCAAATTTGAATGTTACTGCATAGGTTTACACCTCTATAATTTTTGTATGTTTTGCTGCTAGAGATGTATTGAGCTTGTTTGACAAAGAGGTTGTATCAGCTTGTTTTGTTTGTGATGGCCTCTTGGCATGTTTTCTAAAAGCTAATGACATCATAGGGCATCCAGAGATGTTATCTCTTTTTCATCTAACTGCTTACCTTGAATGTTACCCTGAGAGCGAATGAAGAAAATGATTTCTTTGCTTTCATATTTGCTCACACTGGAATGAGTAGCGAGATATTCATTCAGCACTTTCAAGGAATTTTCATTCACAGCCTAAGACACACAATAACATTGGTTAAAAAAAAAAAAAAAAGTTTTATCAACATATATGTGAATCATCAACTGTTTTAGACATTTTTGTGCAGACTAAATACTGTGTGCAATGGATGTGTGAACTTTTTTGGAAATAGCATCATGTCCTATGAGAGCTATTGTTTAATTTAAAAATTTCAAACTTCTATCATATTGTGGAATAGAAAGATTCAAACAATTACTATATGAAATATAACAAAGAATACTGAATTATCATTGTATTCATATCAGGATACATTTTTTTATTATCTCTATTAATGATTAAAAAATGTAATAAACCTTATATTTCTAAAATAGTTAAAATGGAAAAGGTAGACGTTTATATAAAAAGTAATATTTAGTCACAATTTTTTTTGTTCAAATCTTACCCTTTCAGTTGGATATTGACCAAAAAGGTCAGGGTGGACTATGAAGAAGAAAGGCCGTAGAGCTGTCGAAGCATCCTGAATTGTGAATCTCCTCACAGGCTGTGGTAGTGGACACTGTCTGTTTAGTCCAACAATTGATACCAGTACTTGTTGGCACTTGTGGCATCTGGCGGAAAGAAAGGTTCGTTTCAAAAGTCAACTTTACTAGGCTATGAAGCTCCTTCTTAGCTCCTTCTACCCTAGCGCTATTAGAGCATGGAATGGATTGCCTGAGCTAGCCAGGAAAACCAGTGACTTGGCAGAATTTAAGTGATTGGTTAATATGCATGACTGAATGCATGACGCGTAGGACATAATCATCTTCTTTTTTGAAGTAACGTCTGATTTGTATAAGATAAGATAAGATAAAATGAAAATGGCATATAAATGAATTAACATCACTATTTCACTAGTTACTCAATCAATTGTTTTGGAATCTCGCTACATTGGCACTTTAGAGATATTTTATCTGACAAAGCAAATAATATTGATTTTTTGTTTCGTTCAGCAAAATAATTATGAAGGTTTTCATATCCCCAAATTATATATTTTTTAATATTATGTAGTAATTATAGCTTGCACCGCAAAGTGGTGCAATTTTTTTAGGAAAACTCAGGTCATGTGTAGCTCTGGTCAGCACATTTCCTTCCCACTGTGTGAGAGAGGAAGCTGTGGTCAGTATTTTATAGATCATCTTGAATAAGCTGAGAGTG
>JADKLZ010000167.1:4079201-4103219 GCA_021533235.1 Biomphalaria straminea
AGCCGTGCGGGCGGCGTCCCCGGCTTGGGCCTGATGGCCCCGGGGTGCCAGGACTAGATACTGAGTATATTGTCGAGGATGGAGATGGTAAAGACGTTGAAGGTGACGTCACGAACGGAAATGACGACATCTCGGATACTGGTGGGTGGGGCTGGGACATGTGCGTTAAGGAATTCGGTAATCCAAAGCCGTCGGCGTCGAAGCTTGGAAACTCTTCCTGCTTCATGCCAAAGTTACTAGAGCTAGGTGTCCTTATTGGGAATTTGTTGTCGTTGTTACTGATCGCATTGCTGCAGCTGGGCCACTGGAAGCTGGAGGTGCTAGGCGCCTCGGCTGCAGGAGACGTAAGTTGGCTGAACTCTGGTATGTGTGGCGTGCCGCTGTTGCTGTCGTCGCTGTAATAGCTGGAACCATCTGAAGGCGTAGGGCTCTGTCCGGGCTCCAAAAAGTTGACCACCGGCGCAGGCAACACTGAGCCTTCGCCTGGGTACTTCCCTTCATGGACAACCGCCGTTGCGTCCAGCACCACTTGAGGCAGACTCTGGCAGTCGGTGAAATCTGAGGAAATGTGAGCAGAAAAGTTGGATCGATGATGGTCGTAAATGTCTGGACATATGTACTCACTCAGATCTAAGGCACGTTCAAGCATGGGGTCAAGCACATCGAGGGGAGAGCAGTCGATCGACTCCACAAAAAACTTCCTAGAAGCGTAACAAGCCAGCTCACCTTTATTAGCGAAGAAAGTCTGCAACTCGGAAAGTGGTAGTGAATCCATTAGTTCACCAAGAGTAGGGCATTTCTGTCCACAAGCAACTGTTGTCAAATCTTCAAAAGAAGAAATGTAGGCAGGGTGTAGTGGCTCTATCTTGACGGTTAATGGAACACACGTTCACAATGACAAGAAAAAGAACAACTTTCAATGTTGATATCAAATGAAAAACACTATTTTGTAAACACTATAGTTTTTTCCACTAGTTCACTCTCTATTGGTCTAGCTCAGAATGTTGGGTTTCCACTCGAGCCGAGGCTTTATATTGGAAACTAGAGGGAAATCTATGACGTAGGTTACATTTTCTGAAATTTGTATTCATACGCGACGACACTTTTTGCACAAAACATAATAAATTAGGCAAATAGCAGTGCATTTTTCAAGCTGGATTTATATTAGAAATTATTATCTATGAATGTGTGCGACTAAAACAATTTTATATTTCTTAAATATTAAAACTGCACAAATATATTTTGAATTATGTCGCGTAGATAGAGAGAATCCTGGCGGTGTTGTGTTCTTTATTCTTAGACTTGGACGTCATAGTGACGCACAAAGCGACCTTGACCGGCGAGGGAATCCTTCCCTAGTCGATGATAATAATAATTGCGGGTCACAGTAGACGATACCCTTTAGGTTTGCTAAAATTAGAAAACCCCTTGTAAATTACACAAGGCTTTTTATTCTAAAAAATATATAAAAATATAAATTAAAAATAATTAATATTTAAGTATATTTTCTTAATCTTTGGTTGCGAATTATTTTAAATGTGAATTTACACCATACGTTACTGCGGCTCAGTTATCAAGCTAAAAATAGCTGGATAGTAACTTATTGGTTAACTGTCATTACTGCTAATAATACAAATTTATAGTGAAAAACTTTATTACAGGTTTTGTGAGGAAGAGAGAAAAGGTTACGTTTAAAAAAATATAACAAAACAGTTTCAGTAACAATGCATTAAATTTTAATTTAATTCCTATTAACTTGAATAAAACAAACTAAAAAGATATAGGCCTATATTAAATATATATAGATAGATACAGTGCTTATTGTGACGGCATACGCACCTGTATTTTTTGTTCAATAATTTAAAGAGCTTCAGGTGTCGATAAAATGTTTGGAATGGACGAGTGAGGTATCACCACAAGAACAAAGCTAGGGGTCTGTCATCCTCACTATTATATATATATATATATATATATATAATAATGTAATATATTACATTAAGCAACTCAACGGCAAGGTAAACAATAACAATATAAGTTTAATCAAAATGGATCTCCAAACAAGGCCGATATCAACAACCAGCCTTTTATCAGACTTCCTTCCTGTCCAACAGTGTTTCAATAGCGCACAAATGCGCACCACAATAATGGTGCGGAAACAGAGTTACAACATTGCCCCCATATATATATACACACTTTGCCCCAGAAACGTGGACAGTGTTAAGAAAACATGCAAAAAGAAAAAAAGAAATGAAGTAACATCAGTATCTTATAAGATACGATCAGAAGACATGAATGTTAAATGGCAAGAAAAAATACCTGATACTGAAGTCTTTTAAAGAGCTAGCCTGTGCAAAGCATCCACGCAATCCTGATGCAGTCCCAGCTGCGATGGGCAGGCCACATCTGCAGAATGGAAAACTCCCGTATCTTATACAACTCCTGCCTGTATGGTCAATTAATGGAAGGAAGCGCTCATAAGGTGAAAAAAAAAAACAACAACTCATCAGGGACACCTTCAAAGCTTTTCTGAAAGTCTTCAGCATTGACCCTGCCACCTCGGAGATGGAAGCACATGATAGAGCATCATTGCGTTGCGTTGTGAAAAATGGCGAGCAAATTGCAGAAGACAAAAGAAAAGTGCTAACACTAGAAAAGCATCAGCATAAAATAGCAGCAAGGCACAAGCTCGACCAACTGGAATAACCTTCCCAGTGTGCAGCTGAACATTCCTAGCTCTCATAGTTCTCACCTGCCACAAGAGAGGCACAAAACTCCAGTGCAAATTTGACTCCAATTTGAGCCCTCAGCACCCATGATAACATAACATTTGCAAAAAAATCGACCAGATAGACATTAAGTGTAATAAATAAATAAACTGAAATTCAGGCTTTATATATTGTTTCGTCCTCCTTTTTGCCACCTTTACAAGTGCACTTGCCAGGTAACCTTAGCCTAGTCAATATAATATTATATGGATTTTGCTAGAAATGGTTACAATCTTGACTCTCGTTAAAATGTTAAGGCCCTCGTAGTTGGCAATACGTTCAAGAAAAACGCTCTTGCTAGGCCTGTTGATCTGTAGATCTACATTTTTTTCAAAATCTGGTTGTTTTAAAGTTCATAAATTACAGAATTAAAATACACAGATTAAGGAATATTTCGGTAGTGTATTTCATCTTACAAAAATATATATATACAACTTTTGTTGTAGAAATTAATATCTAGATAGATATGGTATCATTTTATGTCCCAACAATTTTGAACAATAACATAAGCCAGAAAGTAGCGATCAGCTGGTGGTTAGGCTTCCTGCAATCTTGATTGCGCAATAGTTTACCGAGGCATAAAAAGTCGCCTTTTAGATCTATATTAATGAATATAGAATCTCAATCTGCTGTTGTAAAATAAATAAGACCAGGTTAAACCAGAAGATTTATTTATTTATTTATTATAGATCTAGAATGATAATCAGAAGAAAGGTTATGACTTTAATAAATATTATCAATAATGACAATAATTATATTCAATTATTCATTTAAAATTATGATCATGATGTTGCATCAGAATAACTGACAGTCTGAATTGTGACTTGTCATTGTCTGAATCAGTTCAGCATAAGACAATAAGTTACTAGAGATCTTCTTAAGAGTATGATCTAGATCTAACTATTCTAACAGACTAACATCAGACAGATATAATTATTATCATGTCCATGTATTATCATTTAATAGAAGAGATACTCGTGACAGAGAGCAGATTTAGATCTATACTTATTCTATAGACTAGTAGTTTCTTATATAGAATATGGCACAGCTCATCTGATTCTCCTTCAGTAAACAAGTCGCTTTTTTTGTTTATAACTCATTTGTTTTTATGTTTGGAGCTAAAAACGACGTATCGGGACTGCAAATGTCCAATTTTAGATAGATCTAAGTTCCTTTATTTTTGTTCCACTTTTCCAAAGCAGAGGGCAGTTTTTGAGATTTTCGGAAACCATGTATGTAAAGCTATTGTTTTAACCTCCCCGGGCAATTCTCCTACCCATAATGCCATATAAGGGATCATTAGTGGTGTTTATTGACGGTGTTCACCGTGCGTTAAAGGAGACAGCACAAAACTGCGTGCAGTATAGGAGCATGAAGTGACTTACTGTATTTTAAAATAAAATCTTGACTATTAGTGGTAATTCAAAGAAACACTGCTATTTGTATAGTCCTTTAGTTGCAGAATAAGAATCTGCTTTCAGTTTTTTTGTAAGTTAAACCTTGATGAAATAAAAAAATAAAATAAAAATTTGACCTAGTTCCCAAAGTCGGTGTGCCAAATATAAGAATCTACTAAATTTCTAGATCTAGAATAATGTAAATCTAGCTAGATTGACTAGCTAATATTCTACATCTTGAAACTTCTACTAAGTCGTCTTAGAAGTTAAGACTTAACCAGACCTAGGCTCTAGCTAGATGTAGAATCTACCAGTAATTAAGTATAGTCCATTCTAAATCTGTTTTAATATACTTAATATAGTCTAATTCTTATAGTTATATAATATAGATCTAGTTGATATGTATATTGTATACTAATATAGTCAATCCAATATTGACATATATTGTATAGATAGTACATCTTGAATAAACTTGATTTATAATCTATTAATCACTTTTTTTTCCTGTATATATATATTTCTAAATATACTAAATCTATAATATATTAAATAATATATATCTAGATTTATCATCTATTAATAGATTCTTTTTTTTTTTTAATGTACTGGTATGCTTAGTATACATTATTATGATATATATATATACCAAATTACTGACGTTACCAGTTATGTAAGACCTGTATTAGAATATGGTGCCACAGCATGGGTCTCAGCCGCCCAAACCAACCTAAGAAAAATAGACAAAGTTCAAAATATTGGTCTAAGGATAATGACAGGAGCAATGAAAACAACACCCATAAGAGCTATGGAGGAAACTGCTGCCCTGATCTCTCTGGATGAAAGAAGAGAAATAAAAATCCTCTCCCAATTTACTAAATTGGAAACCTTGGAAAGGCACCCACTCAAAACCAAAATCAACAAAACTGGCACTAAAAACCGTCTCAAAAGGACCAATTTCATACAGGAATCTGTTAACCTAAAAAAGAAACACCAACTCGAAAAAGTAACTCTAAAATCCTCGATACACCATAATGAATCTCCACCCTGGGACGAAAGCCCTCTTCCTACTATAAGGGACCATATTGAAAACATAAAAAGAAAATCTGACTACAGACCAACAGAGCTCAAGGAAATAGTGAACTCTTTTCTTCAAACCAATTATCCTAGCGATCAGTGGATCAGAGTTTACACCGATGGATCATCCCATAAAGCCACCACAAATGGAGGAGCTGGAATTCTCATTGAATGGCCAGATGGAGAAAAACTAGAAAAATCCATTGCAACTGGTGAGCTCTCTGACAGCCTCAGAGCAGAAAGGGAAGCACTAACACTAGCTGCTACCATGCTAGCAAATCATCCAAGTTCCCCACACAGTCAGATTGTCCTACTAACCGATGCAAAGACAACCCTCCAAGGCTTGCAGAACTCTGGTTTCTCTTGTGTTGAAAACCTCAGAGCAGCACTGACAAAACTCAACAACAACAGCAGAAAGACCGTTGTTCAGTGGGTGCCAGCTCATATTCAACTAGAAGGAAACGAGAAGGCTGACACACTCGCTAAGGAAGGAAGAAGTGGCTCACAAATTAACTCTGCACTCTACCTGGAAGAAATGAAGAAATTAATTATAAATAAAATAAATGAGAAATGGACAAGCTCACATCCAAATCACAAGAAAGATGATGCTTACTATAAGCTATCCCGACAAGATCAACGTGTAATCTTTCGACTCAGGACCGGACACAACAGAATGCGACAACACATGTACCGGAAGCTGTAAATTGGAACCAGTGATATCTGTTCATGTGGAGTGTCATCAGAGAATGCCGACCATGTCCTCCAAGACTGCGCTCTGTACCAAGAGGCCCGTCTAAGACACTGGCCGCAAAACACCCCAATAGAAAGAAAACTATATGGAGAGCTCCCTGATCTGGAAACCACTGCGCAGTTCATCTCAGATATTGGTGTAGTGATCTGAACCCTCCAACATAACAATGAGAACGAAGAAGAAGAACTGACGTTACTTTAAAAGAGACGATAATTATGACCTACGCATTGTTGATCAGTGACTTATACTCTGTTGTTGGTTTTCCTTGCTGATTAGGCAACCCATTCCATTCTACTCTGAATATAATTCATGAGTATTAGAACACATTTTGATTCTAAAGATTAAGGAAGAATGCAGTATTAACATGGTTGTGCAGTTATAGCTGTGATCTACATATTAAAATATTTTATCTTATCGCCATTGTAAGATGGTGGGAGGTTAAGTTTCTTTTCACCATCTTCATCTGTCCTCAACAGTAGATCTCATTTGGTCTCAAATGTGTATCCCTTGGCCTTTGTAAAAAATATCCAGATGTCTCATTTGGAGGCTGCCAGGGGCTTTTTTCTATTTCAGTTAAAGTAAGCTGGCCCCTTAGCTGGTCTTTAAAGCATTTTGTGTGTGTGGGGGGCCTTTATTATGCCAACCACCTATCTGCTCATCAAAAAAGATTTTTTTTTGGAATATGACTATGTGCCCTGCCAGCATAGCTTTTGAATTATAATCAGTCCCGCTACACTTTTCATTCCACATGAGCCTAAAATTTGCAAGAACATCAATATTTCGTATTGCGGTCTTACCATCATATGCCCATGGCGGAAAGCCACAAACATCTTTGATGAAAGCATTTGTATGTGTTATATGCCTGAAAATCTGGTAGTTTTTGAGTAAATTTCCTTCAAGACATTTTCTGCAGGTGAAGTAAATTTCACTTGCTTCTGTTGTCCACCTTCAGAAAAGTTATTTAAATTGTTATTTGTAAGCGCTGTAAACCAAATTTGTTTTTCCTCTTTCAAAATATTTTGGTATTAGTATTAATTTTTAGCTGGATGAAGATTTGCTACCTCTCTAATATCAAAAAACAAATGCTCATCTTCCAAATAGACTTGCTCACTTGTCATCTAATCATAATACTATTAGGCTACAAGATTTGATTTTTTTTTAAAATTGTTTTTCATTTACTTACTGTTTTATTTTTACTTGTAAGAACAAGTACCTGGCAACAAGAAAGGACTAACTTTTATTTATATTTTTTTTGTATTAATGTATGGAAATATTTCTTTCTACAGAATTGTCTGTCTCAATCATGCCTCCCAAGAAATCCTATGAGTCCTATGAGTCAGAGTCAGAGGCTGACTCTCAATCTGGAAAAGGTGGCAAAACAAAGCGACAAAAGCTGGAGAAGAACAGCGATGAATACAAGCGAAGAAGAGAGCGCAACAATGTAGCTGTTCGCAAAAGCAGGGAGGCAAGTCGTCAAAAAGCCAAAGACACCATTGAAAAAGTAGCGCGTCTGCGGGAGGAGAATCAGGCGTTGGAACAGAAAGTGACTATTCTTAATAAAGAATTGGGTGTTTTGAGAGATTTGTTTCTAACACATGCTACAGCAACAGCTACAGTCCAAGCTGGCAATGTGGCTAACGTTTTAGTCAAAAAAGAAGAACAAGAAGATGAATCTTCAGAAAACACAGCAGACTCAGGAAATGAGCCGTTGTATTTTATGAGCTAATGAAATGCCCAAATGATACCTAGTAATTTGATCATTTCTTAAAAGAACAATCTTTGTGACCTGTGATCTTTGCCTCTTCATGCCAAATTGTATATTTGGCTGGCCTGAAAAACATGGTGTTGCCTGAGAACACCTGCAACAAAAAAGACGAACTTATCACTGCACAGTTGGGACAAAATCTAACCAGTGGATTCTAAAAATTGTTTGCATTGATTTGTTTATCTGTGTTTATTTTTTTTATCTTGAAACTTAATTTTTAGGCAGAGTTATAAGATTTTTTTTTTATTTATTTAAGTCTAAATTTAAGACCCTATTTTTCTTATGTTTCTTACAATTTCATAGTACAGTATAAAAAAAATAATTTTTTATTCTTGTATGTGTAGCAAGATAAAAACACCAATATATTATATTAAACAACACATACAGATTAAGAAATTTAAGGAAAGGGTTAACAAAAAAATTAAAGAAATGTTACTAAATATTTGATAATTAAAATTTGAAAGCAATCTCAAGATTCTTCACTCTGAAATCTTTAAAAGTCTAAAATCGTTGAAGTGATTCGTTGTCATATTGGAGACAATTTTTTTATGTTTGAAGGCTAGATGAGCAATATCAGATACATTCTTTCCTTTAATGTCTTGAAAAATTTTTTAAAAGACAAATGTTAAATCTTACCACTAGTACACTTGTATATCATTTGTTGTTCATTTTCTTCATTTTTGTTTTATCATCAAAATGGCATGGAACCAATAATATTTTGTGAGTGAAAAGCCTTTTATGTGATTTTGTAATTAATAATTCTTTTTAACTTCAACTGTCTTGTTTTAAATTAAAACATTGTCTTACTATCTTCTTTAAAATAGTCTGTCTGATCATGTGCTGTGAACTCAATACTGTCGCCTCGATAGTTCTGGGCTCAAACCCTGTCCTTCTTTCCTGTGCAGGTTTAAGCCAGGATATAATAGTCCTCAATTTTTAGGTAACATTCAAAACATATAAAACAAATATGTGTCTATTTTGTTTATAAATATCTCTACCAGGCGCAGAAGATGGAAAGAAAACTTAAATAGACCGCTAGCAGACAACATTTTGTCTGCACAAAATGCAGAAAAATATGCAGATTTGCGTACTCATTCTTATTCTTCTGAATTGAATTATAATTATCTCTATCATTAGTAACATTAATCTGTAGAAGAAATTTTAACAAAAATCATTAAGAAGAATTGTCTCACATAGTCATTTATTCATGCAGAAAGAAATTATATTTTAAAAATATTTTTTCTTCCATAAAACTTTTAAAAGAATTTTATATTTGATTGAAAAATTTTGATAAGTAAAAATGACTTCATTATCACTGCATAAAAATTATATTGTATCAATTTTTAATTGGTATACCGTTTTTTTTTTTGCGAGAAGTGTTTGCAACACGATTGACTTTTATTTATTTTTTTTATATTAATAAGTTTTTATGAACAGTCAACTTTCTATATAACGGTATACATTCTATGAGTGTTGTACATCATATTGCTTTTTGTGTGACTTAAACTGGCAATATGTCTTGCTTAAAACAAAGATAATCTTACTACAAATCACCCTCATTCCAAATGTATGTGTGCCATATAAGCTGTCTCTATACCTTAAGCAATATGCTTTAAAATGTTGAAGAAGAACATTAACTCTTTCTCTCCTAATTGAAGATACCATTGATACCATCATTGATTTGGCCAAATTAAACTATTTTTTAATTTTATAAACATTAATTTGTTATATAAAAAGAGCACACATTCCCATTTAATTATATACCAAATAAAATGTTTTTTATTCAAAAGTTATAGAAGCTTAATCATAACAGGGAAGTGAACTACAAATGAGCAGAATGAATACTTCTGTTGGATCATGAATAGTATTTCACGGAATGAAAGAGTTAAGACCTATATCTGTTCAAAACGTTTTTTTGATTAGTTAGTCGTTTTAGATCTTATGTTTATGTTTGTAATGTTATCACAGCTTTGAGACATCATGTTTGTTAACAGCACTCTATAAATTAAATTATTATTGTTATTATTAAATGTCCCTCTCATTTTAGTCTTGGCTGTGCTACCTTCTTCTAAATTTGCCCAAGGTTTTAAAAGAAAATTAGGAAGAATAGGCTCCAAAGGAATGCATTTCAGTAGTTCAGAATGCAGGAAAACACTTGTCTTTAGGGTTCCACCGCAATCTCGTTTGGGATAGCTTGCATTGCCCCCCTCAGACCTCATGATTGGGGGGGGAGAGGGGGCACATGTTAATTTAGTTGGAGGAGTAGGAGGAGTGTCACACGTTTAGGTTTGAGAAATACTGTTGCACATGCTGTTCTAAATGATGAAACTTTGTTCCTGTTTATTTGTATTCAATGCTTTGAACATTACTAAAGAGTTGAAAATCTTTTTTCAGCTTCCTACTGAAATGTAAAAGATATTGGGGTTGGGCTAGGCTACACTGACACAAAGACCTAGGGTACAGGTATGGTTGAGCAGAACAGAAAAGTACCCCTCTATTTCTCTTCAGTTTGTCTCTATATCCTAATCTCATTTAGCAAAGAAAAGCTGAAAAGAAATTTGTTCATGTTCTTTTGGTTTCTGGATCTCCTGTTTGCTAAAAGAGCTTCATTTATTGGCAATGATCTGAAAGAGCCAGAAACATTTTTTTGGTGAAGGAT
This sequence comes from Biomphalaria straminea, assembly GCA_021533235.1. Lineage (NCBI taxonomy): Eukaryota > Metazoa > Mollusca > Gastropoda > Planorbidae > Biomphalaria > Biomphalaria straminea. The sequence continues at coordinate 4,089,613 of JADKLZ010000167.1, forward strand.
AAAGGTAATGACCTTTGAATGGACATAATGTGAACATTGCCACATCCTGTAGACTTCAGTTTATAATAATTCTGATAATACATTAATAATTTTTGGATTTAAACTTAAAAAGAAGGTATGTTGCTTTAATATTTCTAGGCAATACAATAATAATAATAAAAAAATGAGTGGACAGATTATGTTAATCTTCTTTTTTTTTAGTATTTTTTTTTTTAAATAAATTTTTAATGATCATATGATATTTTATATACTTAGCCTAATGACTTGATTTTGTCCTTATTTGTTTTTGGACTGACTTAAACAGAGAATGTGTTAAAAGTATTATACAGTGCTGATAACCACATTATGATATGATATATGGACGCAATTATAACTATTAGTAACATATTCCTCTGGCTTACTTTGATTTTGTTGAGACTTATGTTTATTACTAAGTATATCTCATGAAACAAAGTGATATCCAGCCTTCTCGGGCATGGGGACATGGAAATCTTGGTCACACATTTTAACTGGCACACACACAAATCATGGGAGTCCAATAGAACAATAAGCCACTACATCTTTAGTATGCTCTGTACTGTAGACAGACATGCAATGGGGGCCATATTGCATAGCGTCATGGGCAGGATATGACCAGCTGTTGGCCTCAATGTAATAGTTAACGCGGTTACCTTTGGGGGCCGCTTTAAAAAAAAGTACCTCCTTACATAGAGTGCATCTGGCAGAGAAAAAAAAATGAACTCGTAAACAATTCAAAGAAAGATGGTTATTTCTAATTGACGTTATTATTTTGAAATGCCGGTAATCACGAACAAGGATTTAAATTTGCAGAATACAAAACATGATCTTATTACCTTTACCAGTATTCGATTAAAAGAAAGCAACAACAACAATTCAACTTAAAGCATAGCAGATCCAGGGAAAAGGCGACGGAGATAATAATTCAACAATAATTCAACGTAACAGCCTAATCCCCATTTCGCAGAAGAGCTATCGTGCACTTTTGAGGAGATATCACGTCCATACTGTGTAGGCTATACATTAATCAGTAGGCCTACATAATTGAGATAGGACTTCAGTTAGGTCCTCCGTCACCGCTCAGCGCATAGAGTGGCAAGCTGTGTCCACACAGAGATTGGTATTATGATTTCCAATTACTGTGGAAAATTGATACTATAGACTACGTTTCGTGTAACGTCTGTAAAATATAAGATAAGATGTACTCAGTGGCGTGTGTTGTGTTCGAGCTAGTTCAAAAGTTCTGATAAACTAATAAATAACGGAGTCTGGGGGTGGGATGGGAAGGAGCTTTTTCAGTTACCAGTGCTAGCTTTTTAACTCGATAGAAGGGAGATCTTAGGGTACATGCATTTCTAGTCTAGCATATTCCACTGGCTACTTAATTATAAGCATCGACTATCTAACTCCACATAGTAGGTGCAGTGGCTGAGCGATAAAGTGCTTAGGGGTCCTGGGTTCGTATCCTGGTGAAGACAAGGATTTTTAACTTCGGGATCTTTTGAGTCCACCCAGCTCTAACCTGACAGTAGTTGTGCTGGTTACATGACATCATCTGACCTATAGAGCACAAGTTCTGAAAATGGGAACTTTATCAAATTCCACTGGCAGCTTAATTATTAGCATCGACTATCGAATCGACTAGCTTAATTGTAAGCATTTATAATTACTTGTCAAGCCATGTTTTACATTTTAAAAAAATTGATTAACATCGATATACACCTTTTGCAACAGGAAATCCCTTTGTTCAGAACCGAGGGGCGGGGGGGGGGCATAATTTTACTTTAACGACCTACTCGTATGCTTCAGCCGGAGGAAGTCGATGTTTGCTTTGACAAAGAGGCGGGAAAAAATGGGTAATTATTTCTCAATTGTAAGCTTCCTCTCTATCCCGAGGGAGTATTTTCCGATTGATTCCACTTTTAAATAGGCTCTCTATATTATCTGCTGCAAAAAATAGCAGTGACCTTTTGTTTTGTTTTCCTTGGGGTAGTTTTGTGGGTGTTTTCCAATGTCTTTTTAAACATCGTTGTCTAGCATGATGCTCTGTGCAAAGGCGCAGATAATTATTGTTTGGTTCCCCTCCATTGAAAAGCAATTTGATGACGTCCGATGAGCGCGTGCAAGTCACTGTTAGGGTGCATTATTATATTTTTTTAGCCGGGTCATCTAATTTTAGGGGTGTTTTCCGAAAGACGTCAGCAGTGACCTACTTTATTATTTTTGCGCTATTCATTGGTTGCTCATAGAAAACCCTTTTTATAGAAAACTTTAGGAGTGCGTGAATCTTCTGTTCTCGTTTTTTTTTAGGAGTTCCATCATTCCTTTTTTCTGATTGGTTTGCTATCTTTAGAATGACGTTATAGTTTACCGTCGAACTCTTATTATTTCTCGAGATATGATTGGCTGAGACCTAGAAAACACTCTCCAAATATAGTTCGAAAAGCGCCAACAAACAATTCTTCTTTTAGATCTAATCGAGCCGTTTCTATAGCAACCCCCATCTCTTCTGGAACTACTTTTTCAACGATTTTCGTCTATTTGTATACACAGTTATATATATTTTAAGCTTCAAACGATAAGGAGCTTCCCAGTTGTTTTTTTTTTCTTCTTTTCCGAGACTCCATTTCGTGCCAGATCTATTTTCACGTTGCCGTCCCATTATTTTTCACATCACTTAACAGAGACAACTAATAGTTAGGAGTAGAATCTTCCGCATAACATATCATTATATTTTTTTTAAGCTTTGAAAGGAAAAAGTGTTTATTGTTAAATATAGGCTGTTTTTTTATAATTTGATATTTAAAGTAAATAAAAAAAAGTCACGATTTTGGTTTGGTAGTGTGATGTTGGCTTTAAAAAAAAATTGTTAATTCCTAATCAAACATTGTCTTTTAATTGTAACTTCCTTGCATATTTGTGTGTGCACTCTCCATCTCTCTCTTATTTCTCTTTCTTCCGCGATCTCTCTATATTTTTGAATTCTTATACATAGCTATCGTCTGCTTCTCTCTCTCTCTCATCTGTTCCCTCTCACCTTTTATCTCTCTCTCTCTTTTCTGAGTTTGGCTATTGGACTCTATATCTTTGTCCGCCCGTCATTGCATTATAAGCCAGCTACTTCTATATAGCTGTCACATATCCTCTCTCACTCTCTCTCTATCCCATTTTCTCTCTCTCTCACCTTCTCTCTCTCATCTTTTTTTTTGTTCTCTCTCTCTCTTACCTGTTCTCACTCACCTGATCTCCCCCCCCATCTCTCTCTCTCTCACCGGCTCTCCCTCTCGTCCGCTCTCGCATCTGTTCTTTCTTTCTCTCTCACCTGTAATCATTCACCTGATCTTTCTCTCTCTCTCTCACTCACCTACTCTCTCTCTATCTCTCATCTGCTCTCTCTGTCTCCTGCGCTTTGTCTGTCTATAGTCTGTTATTGCTCTCTCTCTCTCTCTCTCTCTTTCTAACCGACATTTCTCCTTACTCCCCCCCCCCCCCCCCCCACCTATGATCTGCCGTTCAATCCACGCCCGCCACTCGGAGTATACAAATCCATATAAAAGTGCGGGATAAACAAAATGTAATTTATAAGACAAAAGTACATAACGTGTTGTCGATGAAACCGAGGTAACATGCGTGCACATTCCTAAACAGGAAACTGACTAGAGGGCAAAGGTTCCAAACCCAATAAAATTATATCAATATTGCGCAAAAAAAAATTGTCAACGCACTTTATTATTTTCCAGGCTTAAAACAAAACTGAAGTTTGAATCCGTTGAAATGGCTTCATCTCTTATGTAACATTAAATTATAGTCTCTGGCACGAAGATCATATTACGTTATATGGATTGGGTTTCTTGATTAAGCAAATCATTGCTAAAGTGGCTTCACCTGTAAGGATAACACTAGGTGATGTAGGTCAGTTTTATATCAACAGCAAGACATACCATGAACCTATAATCAGCTATAATCTTTAATGGCATAGTCGCCAGAGGCGTAGGGTGGAAAGGTTGCATACTATGGCACCAGTCTATTTTTTTAATGAATTGAAAGTAAAAAAAAAAGTTCAAATGGGCAGATGATGTAAAGGTTTTGTTTCTGTGACCTACGGTTAACGAGGGTGTCATGTGGCAAGCACAATGACCAATTGCCTTTACTTTTCCCCAACTAATGTCAGGTACCCATTAAAGCTGGGTGGACTCAGAGGCGCCCAAAAGATACCGAATTTAAAAATCCCAGTCTTCACCAGGATTCAAACCCGGGACCCCGGGAACACAAGCGTTCTACCGCTCACCCACCTCACTTCCTATACTCATAAGTGTAGGAGGCAAATCTAAAAACATTAAATATGCTGATTTTATATGTTAGAATATCGCTTTCAGGGCGAATGCTTATCGCATGAATTCTTTTTATATACATATTAATATGGAGATGTTCACAAAATATAGGGAAATACATAACCAGCGAGCCTTTTGTTCTTGGCTTATCTATATTATATTTCTCAAAAGAATTAGGTCAGACCGGCAACAAAAACACAATGCACCACCAACAACAACAAGTAATCTATTTTTAGCTCCATTAATCATTTTTTTAACGCATTGGCTTTACTTATTTTATAATGCGAAAAATTAGAACCATATTTAAAACTCGAATTATTTATGTATTTAATAGTCAAAGAGAAAAGTTTTCTGGAGCACAAATACTCTTTCTCTGGAAAGATATGACTCATATAAAGTGCTTAGCCTTATCTTACACTTGTCAAATTCAGCTAGATATTTTACACTTCTGCTTCTAGCATGAGTTGTTTCAAAATGCTATCACGTCACTCAATGTCTCTACCAGCTACTATAATGTAGTACAGGATGAAATACGCTCATTCAATACCTAGAAACACTGCATCCATAATCCTTTGGTAATTTTTTCTGGCGCTGATTTGATTCCCAAGTTTTCAACGAGTGATGGTCCCGTCTGAGTGCCTTACTGAGATCTTTTGGATCAATACATATTCTCATCTTGTCATTCCTGAACGAAACCCCATTCAGTAGTAGGTTCATGTACTAGAGCTACGGTTACCGGAAGTCAGAGCTGTAAAACATTGACATTCTGTTGTTCGGTGAACTCACGCCACTACTAAATTAAAAAATGACGAAGAAACTCAATAACACCAGCGCCTCATCCTAAGAGAGATTACAAGAATATACAACTACCGATCCATCGACCGTCTCAAAATAATGAAGTCACACCACTACAAATTTAAAACAAAATGAATGAAAAACTAGGACAACGTCAACGCCTCGTCCCAAGGGAGACTACAAGAATATACATTTAGAAAAATAGATTCCCAATGTGTGGGTCTGATATCTTTATCTTATCGCAACCTTCAAGAAATCTCTACCGCTTCTTGACCGTACTCAGCGACTACTTTGTCAGTCATGACGTCTACAATGGCGAGTCTGACCACGGCGAGTCGTCTCACTTGTGGAAGCCTGTCTGCCTCGAGGCGTTTCCCGATAAATTAACATTTTACTACGAGACCGCAACTGACGGGAAGATAGTCAACCAAAAGCTTTGGATCGTCGATGAGGATCACAATGGCGTCATCCACGTGCAGAAGCTGAATCTCTTGGGGCACAAGAGCTGGAGAATGCAGACTTTAACGAGCTTGAGTTCCAGGACTTGTCTCACCCCCCAGATTGTGATGTTCTGTTCTATGCTGCTGACCAGAATGTTTTCATAGGCACTATCCCTAATTGCCCTGATAATAACTTTAAGGAAGTGCCCAAATTTGGCGTGACCCTCACTTGTTACTCTGTGAGCTATCACGTCTGCAATGCCGAATTCATACAAAACAAACCAAAGCTTCCATTCATCAACTTCAAGAAATACAGTTATCTCCTTGTGCCTGCTGGTGCCCACTTTGAGACTCCTTGTCTTTATCACCTCTAGACACCTAAACATTGAAGTGAATAAACTAGGTGACATTTATCATATTTAACACATTGTGAAAAACTTTGTATATACTTTACCAAAAATTATTTTTTCATATTTGAATTGTTTAGTTATGTAACCTTTTATGTACTTTATTTACACACACACAAACAATGTTTACTATCTTTTATAGAGGAAAAATATATTTACTATGCATTATAAGTTGGACCTAATTTAGGACAATTAATAGTATAGTTACATAATGTTTCAATGTTATTAGTCACACTTGCCGTAACACCTAATGGAAACATATCGCTCACATTGTATGTAATTTTGGTAGTAATTACCAAATTTGAAACAAACATTTGTACATAAATTTAATTAAAAAAAAAAAAAAAAAACATTTCCATGCAAACAAGTCCTTTTGACAATTATTACATATATTTGTGTATGTATGTGTATGTATATGTGTATATATATATATATATATGTATGTGTATATATATATGTGTATTTATTTTTTTTTTAACCCCTATTAATCTACTGTAACAGTATCATTTCCCGGACTGTCCTGCTTTCCCTTCTTCACACACTTGGGGATCGTTTCGGAAGTTTCATTGCCTTCCTAAAACCTATTCTCTCTTTGACTCTATCAGACATGTTTGTTACCTTGGTGAAAAGGAAGCAGTGTTCCGATTCCCAAGGGAAACAAGCAAAAATTGTCAAACAGAGATAGGCTTCTTAAAGAGGAGACGATCATTTATCATTTATCATATGTTTAACACATTGTGAAATGTTGAAAGATACTTTGACAAAACTTATTTTTTCAGAATTGAATTGTTTAGTTATGTAACCTTTATGTACTTTATTCTCACACAAACAATGTTTACTATCCTTTATAGAGGAAAAATATATTTACTAAGCATTATAAGTTGGACCTAATTTAGGACAACTAATAATATAGTTACATAATGTTTTAATGTTATTACACTCCTCCACAATGATAAAACAGCAACACATTTTTAAAATTGTATGTAATCAGGCTGTGTATGTGTAAAATAAATAATAAATAATAAATAAATAAAGGGAAACAATCAAAATTGTCAAAATAGAGAAAGGCTTTTTAAATGGGAGACGATCATTTATTATATATTTAACATATTATGGAAAACCTTGTAGATAATTTGTCAAATTTATTTTCTTCATATTTGAATTGTTAAATTATGTAACCTGTGTTATACAAAGTACTATGGACCTAACTTAGGACAATTAATAATGTTATGTCACATTATTATTTTCTCACGTTTCACTGTTCACATACAATTGAATTGCATGTAATCCGGATGTGGATAAGTTAAACTGTTTGTCTTGTGTTTTTTTGTAAACGAACGTTTTATTTGTATAAATTTTAAAAAAAAAAAAAAAAAAAAAAAAAAATCAATTGACTTGCAAAAGACCTTTAATACGAGTATTTGTGAACAATTGTGGTGGAAAAAAAAAAGCATTAGCAAGGTTAGAGAGACAAGTGGAGTTTTGTTAATGCGGGCCCCACTGCGGTCGTTATAAATGACTATATTTTGTTAAAAATGTGTTTGATTTTCTTTTAAAGCAATAGCTTAACAGACAAATAATTATAGGGATATTAAATCGACAGGATGGCGCGGGGAATCTGTTGTAAGTAATAAAATGGCTTAATTTAATAATTTTTACACTTTAAATTAGAGCGGGTCCTATAAAATTGCGTGTCCTATGAAATGCGGGCCCCACTGCGGGGAATCTGTTGTAAGTGATAAAATGGCTTAATTTAATAATTTTTGCACTTTAAATTAGAGCGGGTCCTATAAAATTGCGGGTCCTATGAAATGCGGGCCCCACTGCGGTCGTTATAAATGACTATATTTTGTTAAAAATGTGTTTGATTTCTTTTAAAGCAATAGCTTAACAGACAAATAATTATAGGGATGTTAAATCGACAGGATGGCGCGGGGAATCTGTTGTAAGTAATAAAATGGCTTAATTTAATAATTTTTACACTTTAAATTAGAGCGGGTCCTATAAATTTGCGGGTCCTATGAAATGCGGGCCCCACTGCGGTCGCCGGCCCTGGTAAATAGCGGCATATGCTATGCCGCCGGTCAACTAGTTCTTTATATTATTATAACCATATACATATTTGTCTTCCCTTTTTAAAAAATCATTTAAAAATTCAAATGAAAACAAAGACCAGATTGTAGTAGGCCTAAATGAGAATGTATATTAAAATCACCAATGAATGAAGCCTACTTATTAACCTCAAAAAGTCTTGTCTTTCCACTGAATGAGCCCAGTTATTCGGTATGTTGGTTTCATGGCCTTTGCTATACCGGTACTACAATCGTGTCTGGGTCGTTCAGCAACATACAAATGCATACATAATATTATTTAAGCTTCTGTGCAAAGAAACACTAATCATATACATAGTGAGCGCCCTCCTTTCGGGCACCCTCCTGCACGCCCGTCATTGTTAGAAAGTGCCAGTTTTAAATCTTTTAGATAAGAAATCATATATTTGGTGTCCCTTACTGAAAATGTAGTGCATATGGTCCCTTGAGAGTGGATAACCTACATAGTGCTTATAGTGGCCTATCTTTAGACGTGATAGCGTATCAATGATCGATAGCTGTACCATGAATGATTTTGTAAGGTATCTAAATAGTATGAATGTGTAAAGATCACCTGTGTAAGGCTGTCTGGTCGTGTGGTATGCAAATCTAGACAGTCTTCCCGATAGTCCCATGTTCGAACCCTATCTGCTTGATGGCCTGGCTAGGAAGGAAGGAATACCCAAAACATTTAAAACGAAACAAAACAAAATTAAAGAGGACCCAATGGCGTAGCTAGGAATTTGCCATCTGCATCGAGCTGATTCAGCTGATTCAGCATTTTTGTACACATAATTCTATCCCAATTTTTGTACCCATATTATCAAAGAGTGTAGAACAATCTTCCCTCGTGCTATTAGGCATAGAACGGGTTGCCTGAATCAGCCAGGAAAACAACAACAGTAACATCAATGACATGGCAGAGTTTAAGTTTCTAATGAATATGCACGACTATATTAACCCATCGTAGAACATGAATTTCTTCTCATTTGAAGGAAAATGTATGCTTTTTAAAGATGTACAGACACATAAAAATAGGTTAGTGGCAATAAGACAACATGCAACAATGGATCTTCTAATGATAGACCAATACGATCCCAAACTACTGCTTAGCGAACCGGTACGTGGAGATCGAAAGCTCTGATGTGGAGTGCTTGAAAAATAATTCGATGCTAAAATTGTGTCGGGGAGCCTGTGAATGTAGAACGGTGCGAATGTGTGTATTGAAAGGAAATGACGTCAGAGGAGAAAAAGCTGGACAATTACATTGACTTTAAAAAAAAAGTGATTAAATTTTGTGGGTTTATTGAAATACAATGAAAGAATCATAAGAAGCCGAAAATTGTGTGTTAGCTTTATTCGGTAGTCATTCCTTTCCAAAATGGCCATCTTATACAAACCACGATCTAACGCTAAATTATCCAAAGTAAACAAATGTCTCCAGATCGTCCATTTGAGTTTAAGATAGTAGGGTCTAAGCCAAATCAGGCCAAATGTTATTTTCCTGTAGACTATTTTTCGTTGACCACACTCAAAATATAGACTCCAGAGATAGCCTTCAGAAAGATATGATCTGTAGTAATTTTAGCATTTATCTTGAGGAAAATAAAAATCTGGATGAATGTACCTTAAAATAGCCGCGTCCTATTACTATTATTGTGACTAGAAGACGACGCGAGATCAAAAATAACATCGCCTTGGACAGATTTAGCAGCACTTGCTATTTCTGGCTTCATCAATGAGCTATTTTTGGTTTAGCTAGACTTCAGTTTTAAATGTATCGATTATTTTCTTCACCGCGCCGGTTCTTAGTTGCTTCCCCTTTATCCGTTTCTATATAAAAAAAATATGAGAACGAAAGATTTTAATTTTGTATTTTTTTTGTTGTTCTGAACATAATTATCACAGATATTCCTTTTTCGTCTGATGATGCTATATTCATTACGGTAGTATTATTTTAATTATTTGTGTCCTGTCCATTCCAATCTTATATACTGGTTATTGGATTTTGGTTAAGTTATGATAAAATTGTTTTTTTGTTTTTGTTAGCTAAAAGGTTAACCCACAAAAACAGGACGAATGAGGACGAATAAATAAGTTAGTTACATACTAATACTGTCCTGGGTACAATGTGGGATAACTCCGCCTTAAAACAGTGTTGTGGAAATGAGTAGGCATCCTGTCGTCTGGTTGGCCACGTTTGTTGTGCATTTTTAAAAAAATCAGGGTGAAGGTCACGCTCTCAGAGGGAGTTTCTCTGCTGACATGCGCGTGGATCTGTGACGTCAATCGATTGTGCTTTTTTGTACCACTGGAGACCAAGAACTAGACCATAGGATTCTCTACGTTGTGGTTGAGGAAAAAAAAAGAAAAAGCAAGGGAAAGAACTGGATAATTCAGGGGGTTAAGTCCCTTGATATCGCAGATCGATTTGATTCCCTTTCTTCATATCGATCCACGTCTGTGCTAAGTGTGCTTTGTTAGGCTTAATGCTGTCTTGCTAATCTTTATAGTATAAATATAATACACCATTCAAAGTATCGGTTCAAGAAATTAATCACGAAAAACTTGGTTTATAATAATAAGAATCATTTAAACCAATGCATCTGCAGAGGGTAATTATGAGAACTACTGTAGGCTACAGAGCGAGAAAGTAAGAGAGAGAGAGAGGAGAGAGAGAGAGAGAGAGGAGAGAGAGAGAGAGAAAGGGAGAGAGAGAGAATTAGATAGAGGCCTCTATAACAACTTTAACAATGGATACGTATCATTCCCTAATAAGCCATGAACCAATCTAACCACAACTACAACAATGTTTAATATTAAAACTTACATTTCACAAAAAGGCCTAAAACCATCAATACGTTACAAAAAAATATCCTGTGTATACAATTATGTTAAAAGAGAAATCTCCAAATGTACCATGATTTTTTTTTTTTTGGTATAGACCTATTCGTTGTAGTTAGAATGGCGAGTACATCTATAATATCTCACTAGCTAGGTAATCATTTATTCGTCGAAATAAATAAAACAATATTGACTAGGGTCGCTACTAGATGATTTGAGGCGAAAGGGTGTGATCTCACTCACGAGACGCCTTAAGTTTTATTAATTAGAAGAAGTAAACAAAAAGTGACGCTTCTGATATATAATAATCTCCCCCCCCCACACACCTAACCTATTTACATTTGCATAATATGGTAGGCCTAAATACTTTTTTTCCTTTTTTTTTTTAAATACAGGGGTGGAGTCTATGGTAATGTATACTTACGCAACAGATTATAGCCTCACACCCAAAGTGGGCTTCCACAATAACAATAAAAAAAACTTTTAAAAATATGCATAATAAATAAGAAAAAAAAATAAAATGTGCTAATTGCCTATATTATACTGAATATACTCTGTTGTGTCATTAATTTAGCATTGTTTAAGATGATCTTCAGAAATACTGCGCAGGGCCTCGTCCACTAATCCTCCCTGGATAAATGTATTCACTATTAAACGGTCGAACACATCTTTTGCTTTAGTGCACTGTCTGAAATAAGTCTAGTTTATCAAGATCCATAGAATAAATCTACAATTTTCTTGAAATAGGTCATGTTAAAAATAAATTATGAGTAAGCGCTCCTATGGTCTTTTGTATCAGTTTTCCTTTAAAATTTAAATGTGTCACCCCCAGGAAGGGGTGGGAGGCGCGCTGCATTCAACTTTCAATTATTTAAAGTGTGAACAAAAGTAGGACATTGATAAAGTTTTTATTTTTAGAACATAAGGGCATCCTCTGACGTCAATGCTCGCTATCAATAGTAGCGAGAATCAATGAGGTCATTCATATGCGACCTCAGTCGGCTGCGACCCTGACCCTTCAGCCGAAAAAACTCTCATGAACCGAGACGACGATTTTGTATGCAGGAATCCTAGTGACGTCAGAGCCGATCTATTTTTAGAAAATAAGTAGTCCCAAGGTTATGACCCCCCTATGCAGAATAACACAGCAGGCGAAAGGGAACTAGGTAACAGTTTGTTTATTGTGGTATCTGCGCCGAACGATAAATGCTAATGAGATCATTAGCATTCTTCAACCGATGTGCTAGTTAGTAAATGATGCGCGCGAAAAGAAAGTAGTACCACATACGCCTTATACGAGACGAGTTGTGTTAAGTTCAAGTGTCCCTCTCGTGGATTGTAGGCCTGGTTCGCTACACCACAAGGTTCAGAGTTCAATAAGTCTACTTATTGCTAGCCGGGGACAGGACCGTGTAGGCCGTGTTCACACCGTGAGAAAAGGATTCTAACCATTCACAACTAGATAATGTGATGTGTAAGAATAGAGTATACATGTGGGTCGACACTTGTCAGAAGGATATAATAATGCAATCAGAAGGGTGTAACTACATGAGGGCGGTAACATAGCCAGTCTTAAGGGTTCCTGTCCACCATCGCGTAAGCATCAACAGTAATTCACGAAGGGCTGCTTAGTCATGGGGTAAGGGCTCTTGGCTGTAGTCACGATGGTCCCGGGTTCAAACTCTGCGGGCCACCACCTCCCGCCATGTGTGTGTGTGCATAGAAATGTTATTTGTATATGTTATGTTATAGGCCTGCGTGTGTCTATATTTGTTTAAAAATTTCAGTATTGTTTGGTGATGATTGGGATTTTCAATTTCGGGATTTTTTTGGACGCCTCTGTCATCATCAACATCTGTCCATTGTCTTCATCTTAAGGGTGCTGTGAAAGTTGGCGCCACCAAATCCCTCCACTTTTCCTGCTCAGCAGGACATCAAGACCTACTGCCACGGTCATCCTTCTTGGTACAGCTAAGAAAGAGTCGTCAAAATATAACAATAGGCTTTAATTTTTAAAAAAAAGCTAAAAGAAGTATACAAAAAATGAAGCTTTATAAAAGAGGTATTTAGAAAAAGCTTTTTAACCCCCCCCCCAAAAAAAAAAAAAGCTTTAAAAATGATTTTAAAAATAGAATTAAGTCAACATGTAATGTAACAGCTAATACATTTAAAGATAAATATTTGGACTTTAATATAACATTTAATATATAGATTATGATTGTTTAACCTGATTGGATATCACATTTGACCTAGCACTTAATGTATTATTTAATTCAGCGGTTCTCAACCTATTGTGCTCGGCGACCCCTATTTACTATCCTTCTATATGCCGCGATCTCCCCCCCCCCACACACACATATACATATGGCAATAGAAGAATAGACAATAACAATCCATATTTTCGATGGTCTTAGGCGATCCCTGGCAAATCGTTAATCGACCCCTAAGGGTGTCGAGACCCACAGTTTGAGAACCCCTGATTTAATGAATTATTAATATAACTATAGATACATTTCATACAATTGTATAACATAAGATGTAAAAGCCATGCTTTTATTGTACTATTAATTGTGCATTCAAATCACTCTTAACTATTATCGTACAAAAGACAAAGTAATATAAAAAAAATCACCGCCTGGCTTCCTTATGAGTTTCTCATGGACAGTGTTCCCTAATGGTTCG
>JADKLZ010000167.1:4157287-4171786 GCA_021533235.1 Biomphalaria straminea
CCCCCCCCCCTATGCAAAGTTCTGGATCCGCTAGTGCGTCTCTATAAGCGTTTTTCTTAGAGGGGGGGGGGGGCGCTGGCGGATTTTTTAAAAGCAAAAAATACAAAAAGGGGGCGGTAGGCCAAAAAAGGTTGAAGACCACTGAAGTAAACTAAAAAATTCAAAAAATTCTTTTGTTTTATATAGAAAAAGGGAGATAATGAGAGATATAGCAGTTATTGTGCGTTTTTCCCCCTTAAAGAAGATTTGTTCTTTTTTAAGTTCTAAATAAAGATATTTTACTTATTTTTGCTTTTTTTTTTTTAATTCAGATCTCTCATTATAAAATCTGATAATCACTGATATTACAATCTTAGTAAAAAAAAAAAGTAAAGTTCCCCTTTCAGACCTAGTGGTCTATAGGGCAGATGATGTAAAGGTCATCTGATTCTGTGGCCCACGGTTAACGAGGGTGTCATGTGGCCAGCACAACGACCAACCGCCTTTACTTTTCCCCAACTAAAGTCAGGTACCCATTAGAGCTGGGTGGACTCAAGGGCGCCCGAAGATCCCGAAATAAAAATCCCAGTCTTCACCAGGATTTGAACCCGGGACCTCCAGTACGGAAGCCAAGCGCTTTACCGCTCAGCCACCGCGCCCTCTTTACAATCTTAGAATCACTGATATTACAATCTTAGAATCACTGATATTACAATCTGAGAATAACTGATATTACAATCTGAAAATCACTGATATTACAATCTGAGAATCACTGATATTACAATCTTAGAATGACTGATATTACAATCTGAGAATAATTGATATTACAATATGAGAATAACTGATATTACAATCTGAGAATAACTGATATTAAAATCTTAGAATCACTGATATTATAATCTGAGAATAACTGATATTACAATCTGAAAATCACTGATTTTACAATCTGAGAATCACTGATATTACACCAAACAATAGTCAACTAATAAACACAATAAAACAAATCAACCAGGTTACTATAGACGCGACCCTTTAGATGCAATGTGGATATTTCGATGTGGATATTTGACACATCGAGTTGATCTAGATTTTAGCCACAATGCCTCCACTGATGTTGTGTGTCCTACAGGTGACCTCAGCTGTGACGTGTATTGTCGGCCTTTACAACGCTGCAGTTTTTAAACCTGCTGTCCAGATCGACAACTTCTCCAGTCTTGACGCCTATAAAGCTGTTGACGGTAACAATGACTCCAATTCGGCTCACGGATATTGTCAAGTCACCCTCAAGCATAAAGTGCCGTGGTGGATGGTGGATTTGCGAGGTCAGTTCGTGGTGGAGCAAGTCAGAATAACAAACAGGTAATAACAATTCTTCATTATAAGTAGTTAACAGATTTATTTCTATTAATCTATTAGAACAATTTGAATTGTTTGTAAGCCCTGGGACTGGAAGTCTATTTCTAATCGCACAGATTTGTTATTGTTAGTCTTGGTCTAATACAAATTTAAGGGGAGGATTACCTTTGGAAATCGAAATTTTCAACCCAAAAATCAATTTTTAGATTTTAACATATTTAGATAGCTTATCCATTTATTTACTTGATAAGTACTTTATTTTTTTTTAAATAATGATCTAAAACATATTTTTTTACATTATTCGGGTGTATATTAATGACGATTTCATAAGAAAATGCAAAAATTCCCCATAGTTACAGGTATAATAACTTTTGTGCGTTGCAAATAAAATAGTCATATTTGGTATCAATTTTTAAAGCGTTCAAAAGTCTATTAAGATTTGGCATCATTTCCTAATCTTTTATTAGCACATTTTCGCTATATTTAGAAACCTACGTACTCTTTTTGATTAGTTTTGGTGTAAATATAGACCCGCTTATAAATGCGGCATTCTGATTGGTCTATTCCTAGGATTCCCTGGTGACTTAGCGTTCCTCAGCTTATCGATAATAGATGGTTTAACTGCCTACATTGAAGCTACAGCGTGTTGAATTTATCTTGTCTACTTTCTAAACAGTTTAAGTCTTAAGTATATTCTAAAATAAACATTATATATATTCTGTGATTGCTTTTCTTACATCTTGTAAGTATAATAATCAACATATTATTGTTGACTGAGTTATACTATAGATCTAGATCTAATTCTAGAACAAGAGTCTACTAGTAATCTATTATCTAGTAGTCAGACTAGTGTCAGTAGTGAGCTAGTCTCTCAGTTTCTGGATATCAGCTGTGATTTACTGATTAGATCAAAATATTATTATTCTAGATCTAGTCTAGATTTATCTAGAATTCTATAGATGTCTAGATCTATACTGTTAATATTCTAGAACTTAGACTTCTACGAGTGTGACTGATTGTCTTCAAGTTCATTCTTATTTCAATATTTGAGCTGACTCATCTCAATCTAGATCTAGAATAGATCTATATAAACTAGATCTATATAAACTAGATCTATATTCATAATTCTAGACCTAGACTCTCTAGTGCTAGCCATGGGAAGATTAAACAAAAGAAGTAAACAACTTCTAGAGGCTCGCAAGATTGCCAAGATGAAGAACACTGGAGACCTATGTCGAAAAGATCATGAACTAAATCTAGTAACACCAGCTCCTTCAACTCCAGCTAACTCGTCAGTGTTGTTGTCTATGCAAACAAGTTCAAAAAAGAAAACTGCTGTGGATATTGGAAGCTCTAGTTCTCTATTTAATGACCAGTCAGCTAAACAAGCATATAGAACAGTGGTCTTCAACCTTTTTTAGCCTACCGCCCCCTTTTCGTATTTTTTTCAATAAAAAATTCCGCCAGCGCCCCCCTCTAAGAAAAACACGTGAATCGTGAAAAGGCAAATATGAACAAAATATCATCAATTTATTAATTTTTATGCAATCAATAACACGTATCCTGCACGGAAGACGACCGCAGGCCAAAGGCGATCTTCTTTTGCGAGCTTAGAGTAGGAGGAGTTACAGAGGTGCCCACCTCGTTAGCGCTATAAAGATCCACTCAGGCGCCATTTAACCCTCACTGGCATAGAGGAAAGTACCTAACAGCATTCCCTAGCAGCAGATGTCCTCTGAAAGAGGCAGCTGGAGAGTTGTCACAACATCTGCGGGACAAACATTTGAGACTTAAAGAAACGTCATTATTGAAGACAGGTGCAAAAGATGGAAAGAAAACTTAAATTGACCGCTAGCAGACGAAATTCGAAATATGCAGGTCGCAACTGGGTTTGTGTAGTTATGTGAAACACTGCACTTAGTCTTAATCTTCGGAATCGAAGGCATTGCCAATATTATCATTATAACAAAATTATGTCAAATAATTTGCAGTGATTACACACACAAATTAATGTCATTGTCATGACTTTCTTTCAAATCCTAAGAATAGTCTCCTTTTAAATTGTTGAATATTAGGGCCTACTATTTTTCGGTTTAATTGTAAATGTGTTTATATTTTTAATTAAACATTATTATTGCTGAACTTACTACAAAGTGAAATATTAAGCTAATGGGAACCCCGTGCCTCCTGCAGTCTGACAATATTAGAAATTTCAAGCTTTAAATTAGTCAAAGCAAGGCGAAGGTCTCATCTAGTGGCTATATCCAGCCTATTTCTTTGCTTATTCATTAAGTTTGTTATGCACCAAATCTAGGTTAACCATGTATGTTGATGGAAAAGCTAAAACATAATTCCATTTTCGACCAAAGTTTTGGGATTTTACTGAAACATTCAAATGCAGCCACATCTCTGTTGTGCCTCCTATGTTAGCATTCTTTTTACTGAAGACATAATTTTGTAAACCTATTTTTGAGCTTGAGTTTTGAGGCACACCTGCAACTAAATTTGAACATCGGTAACAGATGTTTAATAATTGTTATTTATATTTATTTTTTTTTTAATTTATTTATTTACATCCTAGAAGCGAATCGTAATTTCTTCATAGCGCATTGTTATGTGAATTGCAGGAGTCGGTGTCTTTAGGCAGTAATTCATTTTTTAACAAACAAGTTACGTGAGATTGTAAAACTCTTTAAATAGATTTATATAAGACTTATCTTCGAGTCTGGAGATCAGTGGTGAATGCAGTATTTCCCATGGCTGCACAGCCCTAACTGTGACCTACATATTGTGCCACACTCAGGGCAAGCATAACCATTGTCCGCAGGTTGTCGAAAACCAGAAAAGTTCTCATAAACTACAACATGTTGCTCAATATTACTGGGCATTTTTATGATGCCAATTACTTTTAAAGGTCTCAACATGAAATTTTTGTTTTCGAAATACTGTTCAGTTTCGATTAAGACATCATCTTCTGACCTGTACATTCGAAGCGGCTATCACTATTAAACAGTTCACCTAGGCATAAGAAAATGACAAAAAAAAACAAAAAAAAACAGATAATTTTTATGTACCAAACAACAACCAGTTTTGAGCCTTGGTTGACATGCTTGACAAAATTGACCTAACCATATAAGAACTTCGACGAATTAAAACGCCGAGGCTCATGTCCAGTACCTCAGATATAGGATTCAAAACGAGATTATGGACCTTATGGTTTATTTTCCCATCATCCTTGATTGCACGATTGATGTTAGCCACAAAGATGCCGTTTACATAGCATTTTGTAGAGGTATTAGATTCAGAAGTTAAGCTGGAGAAAATTTCCAGTTTATGTAGTTTAAAGGTCAATAGTACAGTACTTACGTAAGGTGGTATGTTTAGTATTTAAAAAGGACTTCAGTGTGAGTGGCGGACGATCCTGTTAGCTTGACATGTTACGATATATCCACAATATATAGTCTACCCTTCCAGCGCAGGGCCCCGCATTTGACATTCGCCTAGGGCCCCACGCACTGGTAAGGCCGCCTCTGACAACAATCTAAGAGCCTAACATCTAACATCTTTTTCATTATTTGTTTATTTTTTTATCTAGTGGCAATTCACTAAAACTATTTGCAATATTCCATTCCATAACACTCTGTTAATGTTTTTGTTCAAAAAAAAGATTAAATTATTCTATTTGAATGTTAGCTTTAACGTTTTTCTTAATTAACATTTACATATCAAATATTAACATATGTTGTTATAAGAGACTTGAATCTAAAAGACGTATTATCCACTTTGTTTAACAAATCATGAACGTTTATGCGCTCAAGATCTAAGTAAACTAGATACCCTTCGATTTCAGCAGAAGAATAAGAATTTTAAAATAGAAAATGGGATTCCCAAACTTAGATTCTAAAGTTAAATCAGAAGCAAGCTAATTAGGCCTATACTTGTATATTTAGTTTGCTAGCTTTAATTTTCAGTAATTGTTTTATTTGTTTTGTTTCAGTGCACCTTTAGTTTCTTCTTTCCCCCTTTATACTCAGCGCCCCCTTACCGCCCCTTTTTGTGCCCAGCGCCCCCCTACCGCCCCTTTGGCTTCCAGCGCCCCCCAAAATCTCGAAAACGCCCCCAAGGGGGCGATATCGCCCCCGTTGAAGAACACTGATATAGAACAATCATTGACATTAGTCAAATTGAAAAATTGCTTTCACCTCTTCTGTGTCCTTATTGTAATGCTGATGGTCTCACGTTGCAGTCAGACGACAACAGTCGCTTCGGACTTGTTTTAAAACTTAAAC
Source organism: Biomphalaria straminea (assembly GCA_021533235.1). Taxonomy (NCBI): domain Eukaryota; kingdom Metazoa; phylum Mollusca; class Gastropoda; family Planorbidae; genus Biomphalaria; species Biomphalaria straminea. The sequence goes on from JADKLZ010000167.1 coordinate 4,162,912, forward strand.
TTTACTGCGATAATTGTGGCACTGTGGTGAATGATGTTTTTACATCTGAACGTTCCCTCAATGATAAAAAATTTTCCATCAACACATCTGCAGTTGTTGCCGCCTCGTTATGTGGACTAGGACCATTAACTTTCAACAAGTTTTGTGAACATTTAGACCTACCTGGTCTATCAGCCAAAAATTTCTACAGCAGAACAAAGTCCATCTATAAGGATGCTGAAGAAGTTCGTCAGGCTTTACAAAGTAAAACTATTCATCTAGTAAGAAAGGAGCATGTGAAAAATAGTGATTCAGCTCTAAGTGATGATGACATTTTGGACATTGCCGTTTCATTTGATGGCACTTGGATGACCAGAGGGCACAAATCAATGATAGGTGTTAGCTGTGTCATAGATGTATTGACAGGCTATGTCATAGATTTCCAAGTGCTGTCAAGTTTTTGCCAAACTTGTAGCACAACTGGTACCAGACTAAAAGCACAATCTCCTGCACTCTACAAAGAATGGTTTGAATCACACAAGCCTGATTGTGACATCAACTATACAGGTAAGAAATTTTTCTCTTGATTTAAAAACTTTAACATTTTAAAAAATCTAGTTCAGAATCATTTTTATACTGACATGTATTTTTAAATTAGTTAAAAACAGCATAAAAAAACAGTTAATTGCCTTTCCATTAAATATTTGTTTTATATTTTTCAGGGTCGTCTGGAATGATGGAAACACATGCGGCCGAGATCTTGTGGAGGAGATCCATTGAAAAGTTTAACTTGCGCTACACCACTATGTTATCAGATGGTGATTCCAAAGCCTTTAACAAAGTGTGTGAAATAAAACCCTATGGAGATGTACCTATAATAAAAGAAGAGTGTGTCAATCATGTGGGAAAAAGGATGGGCACTGCACTCCGTAATTTGATTACAGATTGTAGCAAAAAAGGAATTTCTCTCGGAGGTAATGGTGTAGGAAAACTTACACAACAAACCATCAAAAAACTGTCCAAATATTATACCAGAGCCATACGGAAACACAATGATGCTAAGCAAATGAGAAATGCTATACTTGCAAGCATGTACCACAATTTTTCAACCGATAAGAGGCCCATGCATCATTTGTGTCCTTCAGGCGCAGATTCTTGGTGTTTTTATAAGTCCTGTGAGGCAAAAAATATAAAGCCTGGTAAACACAGTCTCCATATTCACACACCTCTCAATTATGACTTACTGGCAGAACATCTGAAGCCTATATACAAAAGGCTGTCAGAGCCTCAACTTCTAAAGCGATGCTTGCTTGGCTCAACTCAGAATGCCAATGAGTCATTTCATTCATGCATTTGGAATATTTGCAGCAAGTCAAGATTTTCCTCACTAAAAAAAGTGAACTTTTCTGTCTTAGCTGCAGTAGGACAATTCAATTTTGGCTTTTCTTTTGCTAGTGAAGTAAAAAGTTTTTTCAACTGCCAGGTAAGCAAAAGCAGCCAGCGACTTGGATTATTGCGACTGAAGAAACGCTTGAACAATGCAGCTTATAAAAAACAGCAAGTTGTAAAAAGAAGGCTGTTATTAAGAAAGGAAGCTAAGGCACGTAAAGAATTACAGTTTGTTGAAGCTGAAGGAGTTTCATACTCATCTGTACATTTTTAAATCTTTTATATGTAAGTTCTCAATTTTTGCTTTTTTTTTTCATTTTATTTTTTACTTATATAGTCTTCTTAAAAGTCTTATAACTCAAGAACTAGATGGTTAAATGATGTGAAATTTTGAATAACATTAGTTGACATGTTGTTCTTTAACTTACAAGTGTTATATGTTCAAATATAGTTAGTTAACTTAGTTTTACAAACATAGTTTTATTTAAAATCAGTTTTTCTCAAAATGGCAGTTTTCCGAAACTGCATAAACTAAAATTTCAAAATCTTTAGAACCATTAAAGATATTTACATGAAATTTGAAACACTTAAAGATCAATTGTAATACTTTCATGTGACAGCTTGGTTTTTTAAATATATTGTAAGATTTTTATTTTATATTGACATAAATGTAAAAAAAAATCATTTTTATTTAAAAAAATAAATGATCAACTTTACTGTTACATATTAAAAACAATTATTAAAATATAATAAATTTAGAGATGTCACATTATACTTTGTCCTTTTCTTTTTCAAATGAAAAAGGTTTGACTCATTTTTGTCTATTAGTTAAAGAGAAATAACTTTTTTAAAATCATATACAAAAAACAAGATGGCGGCCGTTTCCATAGCAACCACAAAAGACAAACACACTTTTTCTATGTTTTTAAAATCAGTATGAGTTACTGTATCAACCATACAAGTTTGATAAGTTTCTGATAAATATTAACGAAAATAGGTTTTTTAGGTGAACCTCCCCTTAATTATATGATTGGTCCAAACTAATTGATCCAACTACACTTAATATAAATAAATAATAAATTAAAAACAAGATTACAAACAGTTTGTGTTTAGAGGCGACCACCATCGGATCCTTGTCGGATCCGCCTATTCGCAAGGAAAATTCAAGAACTGATTTAATTTTGATGGTCAAAAGTAATAATGTTTCAAAGATTCATTTGTCGTTGTAAAAAAAAAATAATTTCTGTTTTATGTGTATCGGATGTTCCTTCTAAGTTAAAAATGATTAACTTCTCGTTGGACTACGGAGGATGACAGCGAGCATGGCATGAATTCTGCCTGGTCGTGTAGTTTGCGCGCTGGACTATCGTTCGAATTTATCGAATTTATTATTACATAATAAAAATAATAATAATAACTTGGCATTCCTAGGAACAGGGCGGTACTGCTGCAGACCTGCCACATCACTAGAAAATTCCTCAGTGGAAACAGATAAAGGGACTACGATAAATTTCGCCTCCCATTAACGAAACTCGACCCTGGCTGCGCCAGAGAATGAACACTCGTTCTTTTCTAACATGATAATAATAATAAAGGCTTATCTTCGAGTCTGAAGATTAATTAGGACTACAGTATTTCCCGTGGCTGTGCAGCCCCAGATGTGACCTACATATTTTGCCACATCCATGGCCAGTAAAACTATTGTAGGAGTCGACATAAACAAAATACTTTCATAACAAGGTAGAAATAAAAAGCATTTTATAAACGGCTTGAAGTAGATGACATTCGACATTAAACGTGTTCGATGTTCAACACCAGAGTCAACTACCTCAAGTGATTGTTCGGCCTTTCGCCGGTGTTATCTCCATTTCGGTTCGTTTATACTTGACACCGGAAGAGCCTAACATTATAAATCGCAGTTGTTAATTAAAGTATTGCTTAACTTTCTTAAGTTGATTCTTGTGTTGTTAGGTAAGGACATAATTGTGCTAAAATTCAGCTTGATCTGAGATTGGGTGTCGGAGAAATAACGTGTACAGACTTTTGACCAGACAGACAGACATACAGACACACAGACTTAATGTAAGATTAGTAAAAAGTATTTTTTTTCTTGCTTAATATATCTCTTTTAGGGGAGATGCTTTAGAGTATGCTATGAGGCTACAGAATTTTGATATTGATGTATTTGAACATGATCCAAGACAACTTCCAAACTTTCCTGACATATCTGGTCACATCTGCTACCACCAGACTTCTGCACCAGGGAATGGAACGTTCACATACAACTGTACAGCTCCTATTGTTGGCAGATACGTGCGTCTTGTACTAAGGTAAGTGGGAAAAATATGCTGACTCAAGCTAGTACTCAGAGGTATAGTGTACGTAGAATGATGGTACTTGTTTATCGTGATTTCTTTGACTTTATATCTTTTAACTACCAAGTTTATTTAATCATCATCAAACTCCCTTTGAGTGAGGGCTTGAGAGGCTCAAATCCTCTTTAGCAAAAGCCCTGGACAGAAACCCTGCTGTCTTGCGTAGTGCATAGTTTTACCATACAGGTCGAGAATTTTTGGTTTCCCACACCTGTCAAGACGGAGATTGGCAAGTCTGGGGCAGTCAAACAGAATATGAGGCACGTTTTCCTCTTCTTCCTCGCTGCGGGGGCACCGTGAATCTAAGTTTTGCCATAGTTGTGAGAAATATGAGCTAAAAGGACAGTGGCTTTTTCCTGCACTTTTTCTTGCTCAGAACTGGACAGCCTCCATTACGGGGAAGTGCGGTCAGAGCGCATCATGCGTTCCCAGACTTCATGGGCTTTTTGGGACTTGTCCCAGCAATAAAACCACTTTGCCATTTTTGTTGTTTGAATTATAGCCAGAGCATGATGAAAACTAACAGCCTGTTCAGTGGGTGGAATTCGCCCTCCCTGGTGGGCTAAGGAGTGTTGCCAGTGACTTTGTACCCACAGTATAATTACAGGGGTACAATAGCGTTGCTTTATGTTGTGTGAAGCCATGATGACAGTGTTGACATTGGAGGGCCTTGGTCAGGGGCTTTGCTAAGCCTGTAGTGTAGATTTTGAGTCAGTGACCACAACAATCCGTGTTGTCCTCAAATGTCCCTCGCCAAGCTAAGAGTAAATGACTTTTAAGGCTTCAAAAACAGCCATGGTCTCCGCATCAAAACTGCAAACACCAACACAAGGTCCAAAGATTTTAATTGAGTAAGAGCCAAGAAAGTCGATGTAGGCTCCATAGCCTGCTCTTCCAGAATCTATCGATGCCGACAGATTATTGTATGTAAAAATATCACTGGGGTTGAAGGTATTAACAGTCTCCAATGCTAGAATATGAAGGTCGTTAGATGAACGACCTAGCCAGGCTAGCCTCACTCTATTTTCTTGGATTTAACCCTGCCCAAACGAGTTTATTTTAATAGTATTGTTACGTAATTTTTCTGCACACGCCAGAAAGTACGTCCCTTGTATTAACGGAAATTAACTACCAGCAACTATACCTAAAAAAAAATAGGACTGTCGATTTTATTTTTCGCTTTAAAAGTAAACGTTTATATAAAGACATTTTTAACTACCAGTTGGTAGGACATCTTATGTCATATGATACAGACGTTACTTCAAAAAAGAAGATGATTACGTCCAACGCGTTATGCATTTAGTCATGCTTATCAAACAATGACCTAAACTCTGCCAAGTCACTGGTTTTCTTGGTTGGCTCATGCAACCCATTCCATGCTCTAATAGCGCTAGCGAAGGGGCATTTGTAAAAATTTGTCCTAGCATATCGGATGACGTATGTGCCTTAATTTTTGTGTCTTTCTGAGTATTTTATTCGGTTTTGTTTTTGTATTTAAAGTTTATGGTTCCGTGTTTTATGTATAATTGCTACTTTATTTTTGAGTCTTCTATCACTGAAGCCAGTATTTTTTTTTAAAGCGCGCACTCAGATCTGGGACTTATATACAGGAAGACAAGACAAAGGCTAAAAAATGATAAAATCTACTAGTCGACCGGCGGCATAGCATACGCCGCTATTTTCCAGGGCAGCCTTAGGCACTGCAACACATGCGACCGCAGCGGGTCCCGCACTTTCTTTGGACCCGTGCTAATTTTAAGGTGTATAAATTATTAAATTAAACCATTTTATAACATATAACAGATTTCCCGCGGCCTCTTGATTTACCAGGAGCTCCTGGAAATCTCCTGAAATTGCAAAATATAGGCCTACGAAAAGGTCTGGAAATCTCCCGAAATGATTAAAATCGTTTGTAAACTAAAAGTAAACTAAAAAAAAAAAATATCCAGAAATTGAAAATGGAAGTGTTATTAAAAAGAGGCAGCTAGAAGGATATGAACAGGGAGCCAGTTAAAATATTATTTTATCGTAATTAGTGATATTAATTAAAGTACTTCTTCTAAAGTGAAACCTGAGATTATAATCTATCTGTGTATTGTCGTTCTAGTTTCAAGAGTCTTACGACACAATAATCTGGAAATACTTTTAATATTATGACAAATTAAGTAGACATTATAACTTCATCTCTCTTCCTGTTCTCTTCCAGCTTCCACTTTTTTAACCTTCCATTCACTACACAAATTCACACCCATTTTCCATTCGCACCATGCTGTGCCATGGGATCTTCCCTTTTACTTGTTGCTCGATTGAACTTTTGAACTTTGAGAAAAGAGAATTATATAAATAGACTAGACTAGAAACCGGAAATAAATTCTTATTCGCGATTGATCGATTCACACATCTATATATAGAGAGAAATTTTTATGTAGACCTAAGTAAACTCTTTTTCAAGCTCTAAGGGGAGTCGCCCCAATGAATCTTTTCTGCCTTAGAAAAGTAATGATCTTTTTGTTTTCAAAGTTAAGAAATAATGCAAAATCATTCTTCGAGTATTCGCGCTAATATATGAAACAAAGTAACAAAGCCATTTTCTATTTGCTACCATATAAATAATGTTTTAAAAAATCATAGATCCAAATAATTCATCTTGATTTAAGTCATCTTAAACACAATTAAATAGGTTATTTGCCTAGATCATGTATCTAAAAATTCCAAAATAATAAATATGAGACTACAGTACTCTAATTTTTGATGTTCTATTACTAGATCTAGATCATAGACATAAATAAATATGGACTGGCCAATAAGAGAGTTGTATGAAACAAAAATTTGTGAATTGCAATTGTCTGTAGCCTACTTAATTTATGTCTATATATTTTGCTTAATCTCTAAGACTGAATTTTTAAATTTTACATAATTCGGAAATCCGAATTCAATAGATCTACATGTTTTCAAGTTACATGAAGTTACTTCCTTTTTTCTGTCTATATTTATTTATGTCTATGATCTAGATCTAAAAATTAAATTTTATGTTACTTAGGTTAGGGCTGAAAAAAACAAACTATACTTTACTTTTTTTTTAAAACTACTTACAAAACAACGCCTTGATCTAACTTTCTAAAAAAATGTTGACGACTATATTTATAGTGTTAAAAAAAATCCCCATGTCCAGTCTAGAGAAGTATACATAAGTATATATAAGTCTATGTGATAAAGATTCTAAATAACATAGGAGAAAGTGCTGCTTCTTTAAGCCGGATTATTGTCCCTTATTAACCCTGAATGTGCTGATCTGTTTTGGAAATTAACTCTGCCATTAAATTAGCAATTAAAGTCTCAATTATACACAAAATACTGAACCATAATCTTCAAATTAAAAAAAAAAATTAATAAAATACTCAGAAAGACACAGAGAAAAAGGCACACTCCTCGTCCCATATGCTAGGACAAATTTGTACAAAAGCTCCTTCTACTCTAGCGCTATTAGAGCATGGAATGGGTTGCCTGAGCTAGCCAGGAAAACCAGTGACGTGGCAGAATTTAGGTCATTGGTTAATATGCATGACTGAATGCATGACGCGTAGGACGTAATCATCTTCTTTCTTGAAGTAACGTCTGTATGATATAAGACAAGATAAGAAGATAAGATTACGCAATAAAAATGAGTAAATATGTGTATACAATATGAGTTATTGACTTTTCTTTTCTATTAATTTTTTTCTGTTCAAAATTACTATTCCACACATCGGTAAGCCAACAAATAAGTTATACATATAAACATTTATAATATTCTTTTAAAAATTAATAAACTATATGTTTCAATACAGTTCCATAGAGCTACATTTATGATCTTTAATTATGTAGCGGTGTATTTATTTAAAGAAAATGGCTTGTTTAATTAGTTTTAAAAACAAAACTGTTCACTTTCAGAAAAAAAACAACATTCTGCATCTAAACTTTGCAAGCTACAAATATCATTCAATTAGATTTTTTTTTTTTTTTACCTTTCTTTAGCTTTTGTGATATGAACGTTGCAGACTGACGAGCGGGCCACAAATAACTGCTTTTCACCTTTTCGGGTGCCACTAAAAAGAGGGATAATAATGCGTTCGTACTAACTAATTTGTATTTTTAGTTTTTCTTTAGCATGTAAGAAACAACATTAGTCACAGTTTTTGAAACACATTTCTTTCTCTACAGGCTTCTAGTGGCTGAGTACCTGAACGTGTGCGAGATCGAGGTATTCGTGAGTAGTTCCAGCTCTGAAGAGATTTACTTTAACAGGCAACAGGACATTAAATTTACAGGCGTGGTGCCATTAGCCACTCTGACCTTCAGAGACGTAAATTACTGCATCCTTGAATGTCTGTCGCGTAGGTCATCTTACTACTACTGTACGGCCTTCAACTGGGTCACAACAACAAGGTCGTGTCAACTGTTCAGTGTCAACACTTACACACTGCAGGCAGTCAACCGAATCGCCGCTTCTGGGACTCATTTTTATAGTCAAAACAATTTATTGTTATAAATAAAAATTTCGGCTGTTAAAGACATTTTTCCGTAATCACTTTCAAAATTTGTCAGGGGGAGGTATGGTGAGAGTGAATCTTCTTTGATATTTTGGTATGATAGTTATATCCCCTTGAATATGTATTCCCAGGTAATGAATGTGAATAGTCTTGCATGTGTTATGAACTGAATGATTTAGTCTTTGTTGAATGTTCGAGAGAGTGTGTTAGTCAGTGAGGTTTTGTCCCCTGTCCAGGAAGGCTGGATAGTCGCTTCCTTGGCTGGCGTTTTGTATATTTCTTGAGAGTGATATAATTGTGTGCTTTTTTTATATTGAAGCTTTTTTTTGTTATCCATAAGACGCAGGAGTTGATGTGTACTGAGTATTAATTGTTCTTATTTAAGTAACCCTTAATGAGCCAAGCAAGTATAAATTAAATAACGAGCTTAAAGAGCCAAGTCAAACCAAAACAAAGATTAAAACTTGACACATTATAGAGCCGACTTTCAAAGAATTAGTCGCAGGGTTCAATGAGTTAATAAATCAAAATATGAAATATTACACATCATCAGTGATTGTGCAAGAAGATGTCTCAATATTTCTTTTCAAGTCAATATTGCAC
>JADKLZ010000167.1:4182330-4197929 GCA_021533235.1 Biomphalaria straminea
GTTTGTCCATGTGAAAAATGTACATAATGTATTTGCTGACAATGACGTTAGACGCGGGCAAATGACTTCTTATCGAGTACAATAGCCATCAACAAATCCAACGCTCCAGTGCCTGTGATATATGTGTTTTATTACCGAAATAACAAGAAATCACAATTCATGCTGCTTGTATTAGTATATTTTGGTTTCTTGCTTCTGCCAGTGCTCCGTCGATAAAATTAACATTTTGACTCACATCGCATGGGAAGAACTTTCTTATATCTATTCTATCATAAGCTAGTGGATGCGTTTAAACTGTTACTTTATCGAGCTCTAACACTGACCGCAACACCGCAACAAGTAGATGTTTGTAAAATGTTTTCAATGTGTCGGAAGTTCCTTCGGAGTTGAATTTAATTTACTTTCTAGTCCAAACGTCCCGCAGGGCGAAGAGGGATGGGAGCGTGCAGGGTTTGAACCTGGGACTATCGATAAGTCCGAACGACAGTCTAGCACAAAAACCGCACGACCAGGCAGCCATCCATTTTGCATTTACCAAGATGACTACACTCTTCAATCTTGTTCAAAGAAACTTTCACATACATCAGACAGCTGGCAATGATTTTCCTCCTAGACAAAAACAAAACAAAACAAAACAAACAACAAAAAAACAACAACAACAAAACAACAACTTACAAACAAAAATAATATTTATCATAGTCTAGGTCGTTATAAAATATTAATTATGTGCAAATGAAAACAAATCGTTACGACTAACGTGCTATTGAATATTGAATTGCAAGTGTACATGGTCGGACATGAACTACATATAGTAATTACTTCTACGGAAACACTACTTCCTGCCAGAAGTTAATTGATTTTAAGGTGTAAATAAACTGGCTAAAATTTGGCTAACAATAACTCAGAAGGGTGCACTTGAATGATCAGCCATCAATTCCTGACAAGCCTAAGCTTATCTACTACAACTGTAGTTCTGACACCAGTGGAAGCACTACTTGTTTAGTTACTACTTAGATTTTAATTGATCTTATGGTGCTAAAAATCTGGCTAGAATTAAGCTACTCAGAATGCAGGGGGGTGGAAGTGCACCCACTTGCACCCCCCCAGGGCGCCCATGGATGCCAATATAATCCTATTGTTCAGTAAGCTCCGATTCTCTCTCAGAACGATAACTTGGCACTATGAAGTATTATTTATGCGCCTCAGCATTGAAACAAAACCACACGCAAAATACTTTACAAGCTTCTAGGCCAAATCGAACGTGGCTTATAAGCCAGAAATTTTCAAATACTAATATTTCAATTGTTTTGTTTAAATGAAAATCAATATCTGTTTGAGAATCGTTCAATATATTGTATATTTTTTTGTACATTTTCTACGGCGGCTTAAATTAACTCAATGCGTCTGTCTGTCTGTCTAGTATTTGTTTTGTATACGTTCTGTCTTCCACTTAACATTCAAGATCAGATTTCGCACAATTAATTATTGACAATGTCAATGCATAAATATTTATTGCTAGTTAATTTATTTTGATAATTTGTAATATTGAGATATATGGTGGTGATGTAGCAATTCTTCCCCTTTTAAAGTATGGTTTATATTTTGATTTTTTTGAATATAAATTCAGTGAGTGATTGCTATTTGCCCACTCATCCTTCGATCTACGCTTGTACAATAGATTCATTACAACTTGAATATTTCTTTTTATAAAGCTGATATCTCCCCTCCTCTCTCTCACTCTCTTTTTCTCTCCCTATCTCTCTCTCTCTCTCTTATCCCCCTATCTTTCTCTCACTTTCTCTCTGCCTCTTTTTTTACGGCTACAATACTTTTTTTTACAACGAACGTTTAACCTGTGTTAAAGTTGAAGTGACAATAAAAGCTTAACCCTTAAAGTGCTGAGCTGTTTCACAATGAATGCATACCAAATGGAATTACAATTCTGGTGTTAAGAGGCTAAACTACCACACGCATTTTAAGGGTTAAACACTGAAACTTAACGCCGTCATTTCTATGACAAAATGTTTAAGTCGACGAAAAATAATCAATGAACTGTACTTTACGTGATCATTAATAATTAAACTGTAATTTTAATGTCTGATAATGTTTTGTCTTCACGTGCAGACAAAAATATTTAATGGTTAATGACTTCGTTCATGTCCGCTAAAATAACGAATGAAGTTAAAAAGGATGTTTATATCAATACAAAAGAATCCCGATTAGCTCGAGTTAAATTAAATTCGCAACAAAGCAAGATCCTAGAGCTAACATACAATAACATACAAAGAATGCAATACGAATGAAGAAATTAGAAACAGGTTAACATCGCCTATCCTAGATAATCTATCAATAGACTGAATGCAACATTAAATTTAAAAATAGTAGATTAGTTTTAGTATATTATAACATCGCAATATTGATCTAGACCAGTGATGTCCAATCTAATTCGACTTGCGGGCCATTTTCATTTCCGAGACTAGTGTCGCGGGCCACAAGACCGAAAAGGTACAAAAACGAAATGAAATTGACCTAAAACAATTTGTCCTAGTACGTATATTAATTAATGGGACATGTGAAGTTTATCTTTGCCTTTTAGGCGTCGGAAAATGGCTTCACGTCTCTGCTTCAAAAGTAAGTATCTTTGTAGCTACCTTTATCACAGACTCATTTTCTGGTCTCTTTTTGATAAATGTTTCCTTCCTTCAATCGTCCAAGCTCTAGGCGTAGTTTAAAAATCTTTTATTCACAGCTCAAATCAAGAATGGCGTCATATTTGTTTCCTAATGCAGTTTATATTTTTTCTTTAAAAAAAACCACAGCCAAACTTTCTGAGCAAAGTAATTAGTGGGACGTTGGAAGTTTTTCTTTTTTAACTCTTCTGAAAATGGCTTCATTTCTCTACTTAAAATGTGAGCATTAGTGTATCTAGCTTAAACATCGACTCATTTTGTTGTCTCTATTTGTAACTATTCAATCCTTCAATCTCTAGGAGTAGTTTAAAAATACGCGGCTCAAATCAAGAATGATGCCATATTTGTTTCATAATGCCATTAAACACAAGTTCTTTTTGAACAGCCACACTTCCTTTAAATATCAAATGCATTGGCTTTTTATCTTGTTCAACAGCAACAAAGTAAAGTTCCGTTCATATTTCCAGATAGATTATACATCTAGTGACTTCAAGTCCTATTTCATAAACACAGAAGTGCAAAGGTCAAGGTTTCTGTCATCTTTTATATCATATCTTATATCATCTCTATTATGATCTCACTCTGTCTATCTGCTTAATGCAGATATTATACATGTTATTTCTCCCATTCCTATTCTCGGATCTATTTTAAATTCGCACAATTATTTTTTTTACGAAGACAAAAAAATGAATGAACCAAAAAAAAAATTAATTTGTGGTAATTACTAATTATTTTGTTTATAAAGAAAAAGGGAGATATTGAGAGATATAGCAGTTATCGTGCGTTATTCCCCTTATTTAGTTGTTTTTTAGTTTCTTAAACCTATTTTGCTTGCTCCTGTTTATTTTTTTTCATATTGCTGATATTACTAACTGAGAATCACTGAAATTATGTCGAATAACGACAATTAAAAAGATAAGACAAATCGATAAGGTTCCAGCAGTCGCAACCCTTGAGATACATGTTATGAGGATATGAAACACATCGATTTGATCTATCAATTAGTACTAGACTGCATCCGAAATGCCTCCACGGATACTCTTTGTCCTACAGATGACCTCAGCCGTGACGTGTATTGTAGGCCTGTACAACGCAGCACTGTTCAAACCTGCTGTCCAGATCGACACCTACTACACTGATGAAGCCTATAAGGCTGTTGACGGTAACAATGACGCCAATGCGTTTCATGGATATTGTCAAATCACCCTCCAGCATAAAGTGCCGTGGTGGATGGTGGATTTGCGAGGTCAGTTCGTCGTGGAGCAAGTCAGAATAACAAACAGGTAACAACAATTTTTCCCTATAAATAATTAGCAGATTTATTTCATTTTTTCAGAAGAGAAGATTTGACATGTTTCTAAATCCGTTTCTCTGAAACTGGAAGTCTCTTTCTAATCGCACAGATTTATTATTGTTTGTCATGATCTATTAGAAATTTAATTACCGACTGATTCAAACTAAATGATACAACTACTCTTAATATAAGATTTTATTTTTTAAAGCAAGTAAAACATTTGAAATTAATTTAAAAAAACAAACAAAGCTTATATTAAGTGTACTTGTATCAACTAGTTTGGATCAGTCATATAATTAAATTTGTAATAGATCTAGACTAACAATAAAAAAGCATTAATAAAAAAAGTAAAAAAAAAAAAGGAACAATCTGAATTCGAACTTGTGAGCCATAGCCTTCTCAAGCCTACGCGGTAACCACTCTGCTAGCGAAGAGTCTATGAACATAGAAGATTGTAGAGTTATCTACTGTTTCTATTTCATGTTTGGGTTCACTAAGCCTGAGACGGCAGGGGACATATGAAACTTAAAACACCACTTCAGTCAAGTACAATTTATTTCCCTTGTTTGACATAACAAAGTAATTTATAATACCAATAGTTAATCAACTAATTGGTTAATTTTCTCTATTGATTCTTGTGTTGTCAGGTAAAAGAAATAATTGTGCAGAAATTCAGTTTGATCTGAGATTGGGTGTTGGAGAAATAACGTGTACAAACTTTTGGCCAAACAGACAGACAGAGTTGATATAAGCCTTGTAAAGTATTTTTTTTTTTACTTGTTTACTATTTCTCTTGTAGGCAAGATACTTGGATGTATGGGATGAGGCTACAGAATTTTGATATTGATGTCTTTGAACATGATCCAAGACAACTCCCAAACTTTCCTGACATATCTGGTCACGTCTGCTACCACCAGACGTCAGCACCAGGGCTTGGAACGTTCACATACAACTGTACAGCTCCTATTGTTGGCAGATACGTGCGTCTTGTATTAAGGTAAGTGGGAAAAGTATGCTGTCTTAAGCTAGTACTCAGTGCTATAGTGTACTTAGAATGACGATACTCGTTTATCGTGATTTTCTTGAATTTAGAATGGGGTCCATTCACCAAACGTAAACAAACAACATTTTCTCTATATGTTCTATACAAATTACGCAATCCGTAAGGGTGTCACATGATCCTTATTTTTCACTATTTTATCAATATTATGACGAGGCTAAATTTGTTTATTTACATTTGGTGAATGGACCCCATTGTTTTAATACCAAGTATATTTTATGGTATTGTTACGTTATTGCTCTGCTCACGCCAGAAAGTAAGGTCCGAAACATTGACTTACTACTTCATGAGTCTGTTGGGGACTTGAAGTCACAAGTGTCGTTGCCCGAGGCCCCAGGGATACATTTTGTAAGAGGCAATACTTTTAAACTGCGTGGCTTAGGAGATACCTTCAAAATGTCTGACAGAGAAGATATCTGTAAAACTATTTTGCAGAGTCGATTCTTTTAAACTTTGTGGCAGATGAGATGCTTCTTCTTCTTATATATTACAGACGTTACGTGCAACGATACTTTCAAAATGTATAAGACAAACGATTTGCATGTTAACACCAGAGCATGGAATGGGGCTAGCCAGGAAAATCAGTGACTTGGCATAATTTAAGTCATTGATTAATATGCGTGACTAAATGCACGACGCGTAGGACGTAATCATCTTCTTTTTTGAAGTAACGTCTGTAACATATAAGATAAGATGTCATCATGGAATCGGGTGGTGAATGATTTTTGCTATTTTGAGAGAATAAATCCGATGTTTCAATGCCCAGTGTTCCTTGTTGAAGTGTAAAAATAACCAAGTTTCTTTGGGAAATAAACAATTGATTCTCCAAGGAATTATCTTAACAAAATTGAGTCTTTCTAAACGATTTTTTACCCAGACCTGATGGGTCTGCAGAACCATAAAAATTGAAAAAAAAAATAAAGTATGACCATTTTATCAAAAAAATAAAGTATGACCATTTTATCGAAAAAATAAAGTATGACCATTTTATCAAAAAAAAAAAAAAGATTTTAACAGAACGCCAGGACCTCTCGGTGTCAACTGGTAGAGATTAGTTGTCCCGGGACTTCATAGGGGAGATAATTATCGCCAGTCCTGACAATTTGTAAAGAGTAATCAATCCTTGATTATATATAGTCCTCTAAACTCCTTATGAGCTCATTGTAGTGCTGCTTGGCCTCAGTCTTGGATTGACGATAAGTTAATATCTGGAGATCGTACCGGTCTGTCCACCTGTTGAGTTCCGCAACGTCCAGGAAAATAGGCCTAGTTGAATAGCCCATCTTTAATGTCAGACATAAAAACATTAGATCAATAGGACTTCAGGCTGATCTGTCAGCTGGTAAACGATCCAACAAAATCATTACCTATGAATAATTTTGGATTATCGATCTTGTAATGAACATGGAAAATTGATCTTATTTTGACCACTCGCTAATGCTTCTATAGCTGCGACTATTACGTTAAATTGATAAATATATTGAAGATAATAGAGCCTGTATACACAAGTCTTCTCCATAGTTTGAGAATGACTGAGTACTGACAATACACCCTCTTAAAAAACTTCTGCACAAGCATGTTAACATGCCACATAGTGGTGCACGGTTGGAAATAATCTTTGTCAGGTCTTTAGAATTGTTAAATTACTGAATTGTTACTGAGTTGTTAATTATTACAATATTAACAACGTATTGTTTTCAAATATTAAGCGAATGTAAAATTACAGTGTAATTATTAGTGTTGTAAATAACTACTGAGTTGTATTTACTTGTACGATTTTAGGCCCAAGCTCAGCCCAACAGTCACACCATATACATTCAGTTATACATGAACTAATAAACAATGTATATGATGGTTTAAAACTTTAAATACAATTAAAGAATTTAATACAATGAAATATATACACTGAGTGAATATGAATAATGATAATGATATAAGTTTACAATTAAATAGAAATATACTTTGATGTGAAATAATATGCTCTAATTCACTCTAAATAATTAAATATTTAAAACAAATAATATAATCACTTAACTTTAAAAACTCAATAAGTGTGTCCATATAGTTGTCCAACAACAACTAGCAATACAAGTATAGTAATCTTCATCAACAGTCCACAACAAAGTTCACAGTAGCGTCAACAGCTTGAAAAACTTCATAATACAACAACAGGTCTGAATACGGCCACCCGCAGTCTGGAAACGGTACTCTCAGACTTGCAAACACACATCAGACAGAGAAAACCAAGATGAAATAAACTCAGTTCATTAGTTCAAAGCTTAGAACCAAACTAAAGCCTGACACTAAAACCTAAAACCCTGTTGAAAGATAAAAGAACGGAGTCTTCTAATCTTCTAGTCTACAAATAGAATAACAAATACGAAATACAATCGAATCAAATAGAATAACTATTCAATGAGAAATTAAGACTTACCCTAAACAGGGGTCAAAATAATCCAATTCAAGAATAATCTGAATATCAACCAAGGCACAATGATAAGGCTATCCAATAACGTAGCACAAGGCGAAATCAGAGCGCAATCAAAAGACGTCTTGTCTCTAGAATACAAGATGAAGAGAAAGAGACAGACGATCCACTACGTCACTAGTAGCGCGTGAGCACTACGTCACCAGAAAAGATTACAAGTAATAAAGGGAAGTCACCTAGTAGCCTACACAAGAAAAATGAAGAAAATAAAGACAATGACGTCATCAAAACTGTTAAACGCGGCATTAATTGAATGTGATAATCTTGACTATGAAGTTAATTTAATAACTGCGACAATCGTTGGGAGAAACGATTAGGCAAAAGGATAGCAAAGCAAGACTCCCGTGGGGGGTGCCTAAAGGGGTGCTAGAGCATCCTCATTGCACCGTGCGGAGTTGTAAAAAAGCTCCCACAACCTTGTTACAATTCAGGCGCTGTTCCTAAATGGGCCGTTACATAAATGGCGTGTCCCGCACAGTTAGCCTGGTATAGAAAAGGAAAATGACGGGGGTCTTAGTGTACGTGGCCTCTTGTCGCGAGTCTGACCCACCCACCAGACAGAACAGTGTACACAGTTCTCATTCAGGCGGTGAGAGGGAGCTCTTGTTCACTATTGCTGGCTTAGAGTTCCAAGAGCCGAAGTTTCAAGAAGAATAAAAACATCTGTGTGTATGTGTCCAAGAAATGATCATGCATTTTGCGTGAGATGCAGTGGCGTAGCTAAGGTGGGGGAGGAGGGGGAAGAATTTGAATATCCCCGCGCCCCCACTTAGGAGGCCCCCATATTGGTGTCCGAAATTTGCTTTTAAATAAATTAAATATTACGTCACTGTCATGTAATTTTGTTTATCACGTTGTTATTAAGTAACTTTCAAAGTATTCCACACAGATTATTAACTCTTTTCGTGCACAGATTATTAACTCTTTTCGTGCGGATTTACACTGAATGTCAAGAAGTAACTTCCATAGCGCTGACTAGTGCCGTGTTATGCTCAGGAAGTAACTTGGCATATAGGGTAGTGCATTTCAACATCCATATCATTTAAGAAGAAATCTGGTAAGAGCATTGGAAACAAAGGAGACAATGAACGTGTAGACCAAGAAGATAATTAGAGAAGTAATGATGAAGAAACTCTAGGGGAATACATTTTACCATCGTCAGAGAAATTATCTTAAGTAAGTGATACAGATCTTGATTCAAGTGACGGTCTTCCAAAATCACTTTATCTAGAAGTGGAAGAAGTTGTAATTAAGTACAAAGACTTCCGATATATATAGACTTGAATTTTTATCTGAAGAACTGAAAGTGAGATTCTGTTAAAAGGTAGCTGTTTTTCCAAAACTTAGATAAACGGGTTTATTTCCAGTAGGTTTTATCAAAATTAAATCACGAAGTTTGACATCATGGTTCACTAAAACGCTTCCAACAGGAGACATCGACAGCTTCCTTCTCTCCACACTTGGGGTGTCTATTTAGTTTTTCATGCGTACTGTTTTCGGAGGCATCAAAGAAGACATCTAGTGTATTGAGCAAATGAGGAGTTGGTTTCACCAAAGTCATTCTGCTACGCTAGATCCAGCAATGGTCACCTTTTTTTTGGAATTGTACATGAATTGTTCAACTTTGTTTTCTAATTCACCCCAGAGATGGGCCAAACTGAGAGAAGCTGGAGCCGGGAGTTTTAAAAGAGAGAGTAATACAAGGTAATAGTCAAGAGAAGGATGGCTGCCTGGTCGAGCGGTTTGCACGCTGGACTGTCGTATCAATTTACCGATGGTCCCGGGTTCATACCCTGCCCGCTCCCATCCCCCGTCGTCCTGCGGGAGGTCTGGACTAGGAAATAACTATCTTCAACTCTGAAGGAATTTCCGAAACATGTAAAACATTTTACAAACATTTTTTACAAGAAGCTACGCAGGTAGTTTCCTTAAATCTCGACAAAATAATCAAGCTGAGAAATGTTCTGAATCAACAACTAAAAGTTTAGAAGAAGCCCTTTATACAACCACTAGTCAATACTCTTGCAATTAAAGGCAAATTACAACTCCGGCAAAACTACTAATGACCCATAAGATTTATAGATAGAGAGTAAAATATTACGAACGAAATTAATTAAAAAAAACTGTGAAATGTATATGCTTTAAATGTTTGAGGCTAACTTTTATATTACTACGGATTACCTTTTTAAATATGTCATGTAACGGTCATTGGATAGAGACAAGTTTTTGTTGTGTTTTTTTTTACGATACATAGAATTTGATTTTAAGTAGTGCATGTCTAATAAAGTGCATGTTGCAGTTTTCCAATTATATAAACTAAATATTAAAAGTTGGTAGATTACAGAAATGTACTTTGTTCAAAACAAATAAAAATTGTCCAAAAAGAACAAATGACGTCTATTTTTTTTCTTTGACAATTTTTTATAATAATGACTTTTATAATGAGTTTAGTAAGTTTATGCAGCTGTGAATTTTTATTGTAAATTGAAATTTATTTTAATAAAAAATGCAAATTTTTGTTATTTAAACACATATAGAGTTCTCTATGTCGTTGTACTACGAAAATAAAAAACGAAAGGGTCATTCCTTGCAGGATGAATAACCCTTGAAAAAGGTGTCATCTATTTTTAATCTATAACAATATTACTAGATTCAGAAATTTAAAGCTAAAATATAGCGTCAGTAATAACAATGTTATATCCTTTACTTTTTCATGTTTTAAAACATCAAATTTAATATAGTATACAATATTTTGAAGCAACATTAGTAAAATACTTAATAAAAGTTAAATATTTATATTGCAATAAAAAAAACTTTGATTAAAATTTTTTTGTTTCTTTAGTATTCGATTTTCTCCATTTATTCAATTGTTCCGTTTAGCAGTTGCGTAGAACACAGGCTTTACCAGGTAAAGGTACAGAGTTCAAATCCAAGACGATGTTTATGTTTTTTTTTTTTTCATTCATTTTTTTAAACAAATAAATAACTGTATTAGCATATTCTAAAACTTGCAATTTTGTCCCGAAATATATTTAATGCTTATCTCTTTGAACTATTTTTATCATTTTCTATCTCTTAAATAATGTCGCTAGACTGCTGTTAAGGTTTGCAAACAAAAGAATTGTTCACTCCTATGATTGAACAGCTATCCTGATCAGAAACCAACAGTAAGGCCTGTCGAATTTTACGTCGATCATCTAGTTCTCTTATTAATTTTATTACTTTTGTACTTTTATTGACAGGGGAGAACTGGCTATAATGGCATTAAGAAGGGGGGGGGGTCCTTAGCAGTGCGCGGGGCCCTGGGAGAGTATCTTGTGCGGGGCCCTGAGCCGTAAGGATAAACTATATATGCCGCCGTAACACATCACACTAACCGGCTAAACCGTCTCTAACGCTGTAACAATAACAAGACAGTATGTCCGCCTTAACGCTGTGGGCCTTCCTTATTTTTGTTACAAAACATAGATAATTGAGTAGCCATTGTTGGCTTACTATTGGCCGCGCTAAGTGCTATATATATACTGTATTGTAATTGTTCTGCATAAAGAAAAATCAATATAAAATGCCACTATGCATTTAATTGTTAATTTTTTTTGGTTATTCTCTTTAAAACGGCCCCTATGTGCGTCGTGTTAAAAATACACTATACCGAGTAATCTAATAAATTATGTAATAACCTACATCCGTAGAACGTGCTACTGGATCTAACAGGAGTCATCGTTTTAGGGGCTACACACTTAGCGATTTATAAGCAGCATAGGGTCTATACTTCCTATGAAAAAAATAGAGCTCAATCTATGTATGTGTACAGTTACCAATAATTCAATTTATTAGACTTATTTTGAGGACATGTAGGCCTAGAATTGAGTACCTATTATATGATATGCGATTATGGGCCTGATTGTATAGAAATGCCCTGACCGTTTAGACACACTTTCTGCCGTTGTTTATTAAGTATGATTTTGACAGTGAGTCGAACGTAAAATACGGCCAAACCAGTTAAATGTACGTCTCTCTACAGTATTAATGAGTATTGATTAAGGAGTATTGTTTGTCATTAAAAATTTTAATTTGTTAAAGTACAAACTTTTATTCTGATATATAAAAGTAGATTTAGTATTCAAACTAAACAGCTCTATTGGCACCCGAATATGTAAGAATGGACTAAAATAAAAAGGACACACTTTATCTCACTGCACCAACAAAAATTACTTCTTCTTGTTCCTTAGTAAATTCATCACTTGATACGTCCCTCAGGATGCCCATCAGTCCATGGATTTTAGGCCTCTATAGTTGTGCCACTATTCTCTTTCATCGGATACATTTCTCCGGCTCTTTTAGTGTTAAACCAAAGGTGTATGTAACTCCCTTTCAATACTTATGTGAAAATGGGGAAAATGAGTTGCAATTCACAAAATTGAAAGTAAACTTTAACAGGCTGAAGAAAAAAAAAAGTAAGATTGGTCTCAAGTACTGGCAGTTAGAAGTAGCCCTTTTTACAACCACTCGTCAATACTCTTGCAATTTATCTTTTTTTTCTTTAGCATTTAAGAAAAAAAAAACATTAGTCACAGTTTATGAAACACATTTCTTTCTCAACAGACTACAAGTTGAGGAGTACTTGAACGTGTGCGAGATCGAGGTATTTGTGAGTAGTTCCAGCTCTGAAGAGATTTACTTTAACAGACAACAGGACATTCAAATGACAGGCGTGGTGCCATTAGCCACTCTGACCTTCAGTGACGTAAACTACTGCCTCCATGAATGTCTGTCGCGTAGGTCATCTTACTCCTACTGTACGGCCTTCAACTGGGTCACAACAACAAGGTCATGTCAAATGTTCAGTGTCAACACTTACATTCTCCAGGCAGTCAACCTGATCGGCGCTCCTGGGACTCATTTTTATAGTCAAAACAATTTATTATTATAAAAAGTATTTCGGCTATTAGAGACATTATTCTGTTATTATTTTCAAAGACAAGATTATAGAGCCGACTTTAAAATAATTCTTACTGGGTTCAGTGGATTAACAGATCAAAATTTGAAATGACAGTGCGAGAAGCTGGCTCAAAGATTTTTTAAAACTATACCTTCAAGTCAGAACGTCGTGGAGGGTGGCGTGTGGAACCTGGACTGTGATCTCAAAAACGGCTCTAACGATTTTTCTACAAATGTAACAGTTGAAGTATATCGCTGAGAAAAGAATCACTAGCTCGATGGGAACATGGGGAAAATTCTAGTTTCACCGTTATCATTTTTCAAGTAATAATTTTAAAAATGTAAATTTGGCTAGAACCATAGACATGTAATAATAATAATAATACCTACCCAGGAAAGATGGAGGCCTTGGATTGCAGACAATCTTTAAACTACATAAGACGCAAGTTTTAAAAATACGCTCAAAACTGCATGTCTTCAACAATAAACTAGTTTCCTTCATACGGAAATACGACTCCGATGCAACCCCCCCTGAACCTACACAATATTGACGTTAATGTCGGCCTGGATGACGTAGGGCATGAGATTCGCAATTGGGAAGAGAAAACACTCCATGGGAAATTCCCGGCTTTACTACATGGGGACATCATCGACAAGGCTGCTTCCTTTACCAATATCTTACTGTGTACACTGGCAAAGTACGTTTTTTAAAAAATTATAAGAAAAAAAGTAATAAAGTTTTTTCATATTTTTTCTTTTGTTTTCGTTTAAGAACATGTTTGTCTACATTTTGCCACTGCTGTTTGACTTTTTGCAGTTGCGTTTTATTATTTTATTGCGCTTGAAAGTGACAATATTGTCAAAAATGGAAAAAAATGAAACCAGTTCGGAAAATGTAAGTAATAACACTTTTTTATAAATAGTTTCAAATAAAAGTAGTTGATTTAGAAACATAAAGTATCCTAGTATTATAATTTATTATTAGATTTAACACTTGTAGCATGGTCTTTTTAAATTTTAATTTTTTGTAACGTACACTCCCAGTGTACATGGTAGAATATGCAACTGTAGGAATCATTTACTGATATATGAATCAAAATAGATCAAGACTTCATTTAGAACATAGATTTGTTTGTTTTAACCAATATTATCATTTATCATTGCGATACACTAATAAAGTCCCTATAATTGCAAATTATAGTACTAATTATGATGAGTATAAGGTTTTTATATAAGGTTATTATTTGAAAAAAAATACAAACAATAATATAATAATTCCTTTTCTATATTTTTGTTTGTTTTGTTTTATTTGATGCAGTTATCCTATGCTCTTGTATCACAACTGATTGCTTAGAATAATATTTGTTACATTTTTATTATTACCGTTATTGATTTATGGTTATGTGAAAAAAAATTTTAATAATAATTATTGATATTTATATTATTATTTTAGGATCTCAAGTAAATATAAACAGTACACAATGTCAACATTACGAATCAAGATGAGAACCTGATTTCTAATAGTAAATAAATGAATGAAACAAAAAAATGATTGAGCTTCAGTGGCATTAGAATCATAGAATTTGTTATTAGGACCTTGTGTTATATCATAGTTTATTATATCTACCTCTAAGACATCGTTTTTTATTATGTATAATTATGTATAATTATTTTTACAATTTAGTCACAATTTAGTATAGCTAATTATCTCAAAGGAATTGAGTCTATAGACTTTATCAAGCTAACAGTCTTGGAATATGTAAAATGATGACTTCGACCCAATGAAAGGAATTAGAAAAATAATGGAATTTATGATTATTACATAACTGTATAAGCATATGAATATACAGTGGATGTTTGGCTCAACTTCACTTCAAATACTAAAATCTTTGCGTATGGACAAGATCTTTGAATATCTCACTACTGTATTATTATTTATTGTTGTAAAAAATATATCTGGATAGTACTGGTTAGTACCGGATAATGTACATTTCATGCCTTTTTTTTACTATATTATTATAATTTTTTAGTAAATAAAGAATTAAAATTATTTTTTTTGCATTAAAATGCTTAATTTGTGTGTTTTTCAATGTTATAACTAATCTGTTTTCACTTGAAGATTGTAACAAAAAATTATGTTTTTTTTTATATAATGTTCCTCACGGGGCCACTTACTACCAAGTACACTGCAAGTGTACATTCTCACAGAATCGTTACTATATGGAATCTTTCAAAAATTCTTTTTGCAATGTCTTAGTTTGACCAATAGAAATTGATATTTCATAGAAAATATATATTTACAGCAATAATAAAGTTTTGGGGGTTAATGGGTCAAAGCAGGTCATCTGTACCCTGAAACAGAAGGCTTTGTTACAGCTATACAGGACAGAGTAATTAGGACAAAAAATTACGAAAAGCATACTCTAAAACTCAATTTTGACGACAATTGCCGAAAATGTGGAAATTTGGGTGAGTCGATTGAACATATTATGGCGGGATGTCCTGCCCTATCGGAATCTGCCTACCTAGGTCGCCATAACCAAGTTGCAAAGCTAATACACCAGCACTTGGCTTTGGCGCACAATTTGATCGGTAAGGATACTCCTCCTTATTGCAAATACTCACCACAAGAGGTTCTCGAGTCTACTGACCACCTGCTGTACTGGGATAGCTATTCTGACCGACAAAACGGTAGATTTTAATCGCTCTGATCTGCTGCTTATAGATAAAAAAGAAAAAGTCGCTATCATTATTGACATTGCCGTACCACTATCTCATAATTTAAGAAAAACTGAGTTGGAAAAACAGCGAAAGTATGGGAACCTAGGCTTGGAGATTAAGCGTTTATGGAAATTATCTAAAATAACAAAATACCCCATTGTCATATCGACCGAAGGGATAATAACAACTGACCTCACAGATACCTTCAAGGCTCTTGGCATTCCTAGGAACATTATCCTTGCTTGTCAGAGGGCGGTACTGCTGCAGACCTGCCACATCACCAGAAAATTCCTCAGTGGAAACTGATAAAGGGAATACGATGAATTTTGTCTCCCTTTAACGAAACTCGACCCTGGCTGCGCCAGAGAATGAACATTCGTTCTTTTCTAACATAATAATAATAAT
>JADKLZ010000167.1:4202443-4231886 GCA_021533235.1 Biomphalaria straminea
GAACTTACTATTCGTTCTTGATGGCAAGCTGTATGTACTAGTAATATTACAAAGGCTCTATTGTCTAGTGATGATTCTCGCTCTTGGTGCGTGTATTACTTTGTCTGCATGGTTATTATAGTATTTTAAAGCAATATTACTTTACAGTGTCTTAACTTATTCACAACATAAAATGACAACAAATATATATATTAATAACTCGAGAAGTCAACTCCTAATTAAAACTAATATTTAATATTCTGTTTAAGGCATCAATGGCCTTTAAAATAATGAAATAAATGTAATGATTGTTTGATGAAATGAATTACTAACTGCAAACATCAATTATATCATAAAGTAATAAGACAAGTGGCTTCAATAATATATAACAATAAAACTATTACATAAGTTAATAAAATAACAACAAAGACATTATCGACGAAACAGCAACTAACCACCCATGCCAATCAGACCACCACGGCTACTCCATCCTCCATGCACTGGACCCAGCGCCGCAGACTGCATCAGAGTTCAGTACCGCTGTCTTTGTCATCTGATGTCAATCGCTGCCTGTCTCATCGTCTTGCTGACTGGTCTACGCCACTGTCGCTAACATCTATTAGACCCTCACATATACAGACTGTCACTGCGACTCTCGACTAGGGCTGCCTGTCACTAAGACTCAGACTAGGACTCATCTAGGACTGTACTAAGACTGACTAAGACTCCGACCCACAGACTGTCACTCTAAAAAGAAATAATCGAAATATCGCTAACAACTATCTAAAACGCCATTCTATTAATTCTTAATCAACTAACATCTAAATCTAGATATAAAAACTTATAAAACTATTTCTTCTTACCCTGGTCCCTTAGAAATAATTCACTACATGTTGTTTCTGGCAAACAACACATACCTCTTGAAGCCAAGATCGCGAGCCAGCCTCTGCGACTTCCTCCCAATGTTTATATGTGTCGTTCACCAGAAAACGCCTAGCACAGGACACACGCTTCTGCTAGCCTACATTGCTCTTGTGTGTCCCGGATACCCCACAATTCTACCCTATATAGGCAGGAGACCTAACCTCACGCTAAAACTAACGCTACTAAATCGTCAGGTGTCTGTCCACCTACGGGTATCAAGTCCCCCCTAAAAGCTATACATCTAAATGTCACGCTATTCCTACCCTTTGTCTCTACTCTGTCAAGTCTGTCTTTGAACAGTGAAAACACATACAAAATAATTCACTTGCTCTCTCTCACACACACACACATCTGTGACACCAATTAGACAATGAATTAAGATAAGAGATATAAGATAAGATAAGTTAAGATACTTTTTATTGATCCAACCAAATGGAAATTCAGTTTGACTACAAATGACATGCTCAGCGAAAATACTGTACAAAAACAATGTCAGTGAAAAATTCGAACAACATTCACATACATACACATGCACATTCACAATCAGCGCTTTATGAATTTGACTTCTCTGTCTTTCTCAATGCCGACAGCTGATCTTGTAACAATCTGACAGAAAGTGGGATAAAGAAGTTTTTTAATCTTTCTGTTTTTGTCCTAATGGAAAGGAGACGACCACTTCGTTCAGATCTTATGTAACTGGTTTAATAGGTGTAGGTTGTTTTTAAGAATCGAGAGTGATTTGGAGAGGCATCTTAGAAAAGCTCTTCAAGAGATTGTAGCTGTACTTAAGTGATATACGATGCTTTTTTAATTAGTTTATTTATTCTAAGTCTTTGTGCCATTGAAGTATTACCATACCAGCAGGTGATGACAAAGTTAATAAGACTGCTGATGGTCGCTGTGTTTTAAGAAAGTTTGATTTTTGTTTTGTCTATGTTGATTTTTGTTAACTTACTGAGAAAGAAAATCGTTGATAAATTTTCGTGTATAGATTTTGACAGTGTTCATTCCATTTCAGTTTTTTTGTTGATAATTGTGCCTAGATATTTATATTGTTGGTAATTCATTATTTTGTATAATAACAATCATGAAAACTTATAGGCCTAATTCAGTTTTCACATATATTTTTGGCAAATTTGTTGGGTTTAGTCCCCTTAAATGAGTGTTAAATAAAATACTGAGTTTATCAATTAATCTTTGTAATTAATTCTTTTGACATCGAATAAGGGAAATAACGTGTACATTATTGGTAACTTCAGTTTGAAGAATAGAGCTCTTCCTCATTACATAAGCTTTGCTATTGTTTTTTTTAATCCTTTTTTTTTTGCTTGTTATATACTAAATTGTTGCACCAAATAGTGGAAATTGCTTCATGGAATGCTTTTTCAATTCTCGGTTGTTGTTTTTGTATTTTCCACATCGTTAAAAAAGGAAAAATATCATACACATAGACATATATAAATATAGACTGGAAAAAGGAAGTAGTTTTATGCAATTTAAAAATATATCTATCTATTGAATTTGGATTTTCGAATTATGAAAAACTAGTCGACCGGCGGTATAGCGTACGCTATTTTGCAGGGCAGGCCTTAAGCATTGCAACATATGCGACCACAGTGGGTCCGCTGGATAGTCTAAGAGCTGAGCCGAAGGCTCTTCGAGCTCTAAGTTTGAAAAAAAAAACCTGTCTGAATCCGTCCGAGAACAAATGTCCTATCGGACCGTACAGGCCTGTCTGGAAGTAGCCCGAGTCAATGTCTATAGCACATTGCTGTTTCCAATATCACCGGTAGGTGGTATCGGGGGCCACCACCATTTTCCTTCATTATATATAGCTAACTGTGCGGGATTCGCCATTAATGAGACGGTCCCTTGAGGAACAGCGCATGGATTCTTGACAGGGTTGTGGGAGCTCTCTTTCAACTCCGCACCGTGATGGGGCAGACTCTCGTCCACACGTGGGCACCCCCACGGGAGTCATGTTTGTTACCCTTTCGCCTAGCCACTTCCTCTAGTGAGCCGTTTCCACGCGAGCGCCATGTTGAGGCAGAGTAACGTGCTCGCGCCACTATGCTATTTTGTGAATGAAAATAGTGCGGATTTGGATTATTTCCCATTCACACCATGCTGCGCCATGGGATCTTCCCATTTACTTGTTATAAGTAAAGCGAATGCGTGAATTCATGAATACAAATTTCTATGAATGGAGCTAAAAATGGCTAATTGACCTTAATTTACTCGATATTAAGAATAGAGTTGCACTCATGTAACAATGCTTTAGAAAAAACAAATTTGAATGTTAATTTGATTAAAATGTGAAATGAATGGACTATAATTAGTTTGTTCATGTGCTAAAGCATAAAACTATATTTGCGAAGAGAAGTTCTATAATCTTCTTAGAGTTGAATTCGAGTTTTAGATCTAGATCTAGATCTAGGAATAGAGAGATGAGTTACCTTTCGTAATCATGTCTAATGAACGAATGTGCGTAATTTAAGTACTTTCTAAAGTGAAACCTGAGAGTATACTCTATCTGTGTATTGTTGTTTTCTAGTTTCAATAGTCTTACGACACAATAATTTTGAAATACTTTTAATATTATGACAATAATCTGAGAAAAAGAGATAATTATATAAACACCACTTTCATTCACAAAATAGTGCGGATTGGGATGCACCAATTTCCATTCACACCGCGTGCTGCGCCATGGGATCTTCCCATTTACTTGTTGTTTGAACTTTTGTGTGTTTGACCTTTTACTTTGAGGATTATATATATAGATTAAAAAATTGCATGATCTTCATTCTTAGAGTTTAAAAAAAATTTATAGACATAAAATAAAGTACACACAATTGCAATTCACAAATTTTAATTTTATAAAACTCTCTTTTTGGCCAGTCTATATTTATGTATGTCTATGATCATTCACCAATAGTGAACTCTACGTTCCTTATCTAGTACAAACAAAGACGTCTCTATTTTCTGCACCACTCATCTGTCGATGCGTATGTTATAGAAAATATGATGTACGCAAATTGATTATCATCCCTATTATTTCTCTGTTGAGACGAAATGAACACTACAGAACACTGCCGTAGGCTTTAAGTCTAGTATTACTAGAAAACAGAAGAAAGAACTCTGAGTAACTGGTAATAGTGAGACAGCTGTATTTTAAAATCATTAGAAAAACTAGTCCATGTTAACGAGACCCTGCAGACTATAGTTACAATGGGATCGGGTGGTGAGAAAGTCATAGTTCGTACAGAAGTTAAATCCCAAACTGCTCCAGGGAATCTGTACGGATAAAAACCTAACAGATTTAGTATTAACAAACAAGTTTGATATTGAATAAGGGAAATAACTTCTACATTACTGAGAGATATAGTTGTAGGTGCGGAGTTCACTACCTTGGATTGACGTAGTTTTTTTTTATGATTTGCTTGTTACCCATTGTTTTTTGTTTAGCGCCATTTCACGCTTTTAGCTTTCTCAATGCGTTATGATCCTATCAGTTGTCTAGACCAGTTGGGAAAGGGAAGGGGGGTGTAAAGAATGGTGAATCTGGATGAAGGTTACCGTGATAGCTTTTAAAATGTAGTTTATAAAAAAAACGTTGTACAGCTTGAACTCAAACTGAATGGCTCAAGCTACCCCAATCCAACGAAAGAACGCACTAGCCACTCTACCAACTAATCGCTTCTCAAAAGTTTTCATAGCTGTCTGTTGGTTTCAAACTTTTAAGGGACGACCCAGTTCTCTACACAAAGTATAAAGGGGACTAATTCAAGTTATACAGCCTCATCTGTCAAGTAATTTTTTCCCTTGTTAGATGAAAAACATAGTAATTAATTACCGAAAAATTAATGAACTAATTGGTTAATTTTTTATCGATTCTTGTGTTGTCAGGTAAAAGAAATAATTGTGTTCGAAATTTTAGCTTGATCCGAGATTGTCTGTGTGAGAAATAACGTTTATAAACTTTTTACGAGACAGACAGAGTGAGTTGATGTAAGCTTTGTAAAAATGATCAGTGAATTTTTCTTTAGAATTTATTCTATCAGAATTTCAACTTGATCCGAGAATGAGGCTAGTAGAAATAACGTGTACAACGAATCTAGCTCAAAGTGAGCGGATGTACGCTTTGTGAACATCGTTTCTCTTTGCTTTGAAAGCTACTAAAAAATATTTCCAAATAATGAAATATTAAAGACTATACACACCATCCTACAAGTTGATGACTGCAGTGACTTCCAACCATACGTGAAGAAGTAGAAAACTTGATTCTTGAATCGACCCATTTTTATTAACTATGTTAGGCAGCTACTTAAAAAAAGAGACAAAAGTTGAAAGAGATGTACCAAAATACCCAGATTACATTAACTTTTGAACTCTGCAAAGCAACGCCTTTTAAGTATAACCTTGGTTTTCCAAAATTAGAATTACTAATTATTTATGGAATATGCAGATTCAGGAACATTATCAGTTGTTATTGTTGAATGTATTAATATTAATGTCAATAAAAAACTATAGAGATTTAATTTAGATACTATTTGAAATGTTCAGTGAGGATAGAAGGATGTTTTCTTCTGTGTACACCGTGGCACCTATGCCATATTCTTTATAATTTTTTTTAATTTATCCACAATTTATGAGTTACAGGGAGACTTGCAAAATATTGCATATTTACACGATAAACTGATCAATACAAAAGTCGCTAGGTTTAACATCACTGTTGTCAACAAAAAACAAAAGGATAGAGACATAATATTAACAATATCTCAATGGGTGGCAGCTGATCTTTGTATCAAATATCCTCTATTACATTTAGAGAAGGGCCCAGGTGTTTTTTTTTTCGCTTTTACGTCATAAAAAGTCAAATGCTTCTTTTATCTAAAAATTATTTTGCGCTGTAATCGTAAGTGCTTACAACATTTGATTCTGCATCGCTCAAAAGTAAAAAAAATATATATATATACATATAAAAAAAAGCTTAGCTGATCTACATTTCATTAATTTCATATACCGGACACACCAAAGATTTCTATTTCAAGCTTTGCCACCATGTATAACAATCTCCTATGGATTGCCCCGTCACTGATTCATGCAAAGGTCTCTTGTTCATCGAAATTCAGAGAACGTTGTCACAGATAACGAGAAAGTGGGTCATGAATTATCTTGCCAGGTAAATCAAAAATATGAAACACAATTTTCCACGAACTAAATACATTTCCGTATATCATAATCTAGTTCACAGCGAAAACCAAAATGTATTGCAAGTAATTAACTATATGTTCATATACAAAAATTTACATACAATTACATTATGCGTATTTACTAAAACCAGAAAAATATAAAAATTATTTAATGTAACTAGATCATATATGCAGTAACTAGAAGTCCACACACCTCATAGACAAAGACCATGTCTTCCATTGTTATATGTCATACCGTTTGATAATGCGTAAACCTTGCAAATTATTTTTTTCTTAATTTAAGTGTCCTTAGGCCTGGAATGATTTGTAATGAAATTAGAAAAGCTCTATATTAGTAATCATGATATGATATGATGATAAGCATAATCATTGATAACATAGTATAAACGTTTCACATGAAAAAAAAAGAAAAGTTAACTTCCTAGTGCGATATATGTTATCTATACAAAGACTACCGCAAAAAAAGTTGGATCAAATAAGTGAGGCGTAACATCTAAATGTTTCCCTTTGTAAATGTAAGCCCTCATTGAATGTCTCGGATGCTTGTTACAGATCTGTGCGCTGAAAGCTTGCTGTCCTATGCACCGAATGTATGAATGTGCACCAAAGTCTAAGTCTATGTAAGCGTAGGCTGTGTTGAAGTTTCACTTTTACTTTGCTGGGTTATACAGATTGTGTTATCAATAAACCGTTTAGTTTCTAAACATTTTTCTCACTTGGTGTTTTCTCAAATAACAAAACATAGGCGTGGTTGCCTTGTAAACTATCCAGAGGAGTAGCTTGAGTTCTGTATCAAATGTGCGGGTTAGCTAATTGCGTCTCCTTAATTTTCGATCATCCAATCCGCCAAATAAAAATCTGCAAAAAGCTTTATTATTATTATTATTATTACAATTTAAGAATCATTTTCTTTAATGAAGCAAATGACGACCATAGACATAAATAAATATAGACTGAAAGTAACTTCATGTAACTTGAAAACATGTATATCTATTGTATTCGGATTTCCGAATTATGAAAAATTTAAAAATTGCATGATCTTCAGTCTTAGAGATTAAAAAGAACTCATAGACATAAAATAAAGTACACACAATTGCAATGCCCAAATTTTTGTTTCATAAAACTCTCTTATTGGCCAGTCTATATTTATTTATGTCTATAATGACAACACATGAACCATTAAAACAAAAGTAACCAATTGCTCAATTCGTGGTATTGAGTTATATGGTAGTAACTGTCTCTAATAAAAGCATTGTTGTGGTTTTTATTTTACTTGTGCTGTTAGGACAAACAAAATAATGCGACAGCTTTGTTTCAACATTCCAAATTTCAAAAGAATAAAAAAAAAAAGAAGGAACAAAAAATAAGTAAGTTAAAAGTAAGTATAAGTAAGATAAAAATCCTATATTTCTGGAATCCTGTGAAAAAAAAGTGCATCAAAATTATAAATGCTTTCTTACAATCACTGACGTTATGATGAAAGTATTTATAAATGAACGGGCTTTACACTGTAAGAAACTACCAAGATGACCAAGATATAGACGTATGATTGGATATGTTTGTTATAATATGAAATAATCTGAACAGAATTTGTTTTACTAAACTATAGGATATTAAATTACCGTCAGACAAGTGGTCTTAATGTTCTGGTATGTGTGTAGCCAGCTCTAAGATGCAGTCAAAATAGGTTTTCAAGTGATTGAGGAGGCAGTAATTGAGTAAAGTAAATTTCCCATTTTAGACCTTGCGATCTATAAGGAAGATGATGTGAAGGTCAACTGTTTCTTTGGCCGATGATTAACGAGCAGCACAACGACCAACCGCCATTACTATCCCCAACAAAGGTCGGGTACCGGTACCCGTAATAGTTGGGTGGACTCAGGGGTGCCCTAAGAATTCCAAAATTTAAAATATAATGTACGAATAGCCTTCGGTCGCATACGTGGCATTGGTGGATTAGGTCAGTTGCAGATAGGCCTGCTTCTTCTCTCAGCTTTTGTTCGTTCGGCGATCTTTCGCCCTGGTCACTCTTCTTGCTTCATATCTTGAGACTTCGAGACTCACAGCTTTAGGCCATGAGGAGCGATCGAGAGCTAGTGCTTCCCAGTCGTGAATGTCGATATCTCATTACTTGAAGGAGCTCTTGAGAGTATCTTTGATGCGCTTGTACTGACCTCCCTGTGAATGCTTTCCTGCACACAGCTCCCCGTACAGAAGTCGTTTGGTAAGGTGATTGTCTGGCATGCGGACTACATGTTCCGCCTATCGCAGTTGGGACCTTTTTTGACTATCGCAATTATACTGTACGTGTTGGACAGCTTTAAGATTTCAGTGTCTGGTAGGACCATCGCACCTTAGACGCCTTTTTGGTGTGACGGGAATATAGGGTGCAGGACTATGGTGTATATAGGAATGACAGGAGGAATACAGCTGTGTAGACTTTCAATTTCGTGGATATGCTGAGTCTTCTCCGTTGCCACACTTGTTCTTGAACTCTGCCAAAAGCAGGACTAGCTAATTAACTCAAACAATATAACTGATTCACTGACTGATCTTGTATATTTCTATAAATTATTCACTCTTAGATCTACTATAAGCCTATAACTGATTCGCTAGCTGCCAAGTCATTCAGTATGTGCGAAGGACTGTCGATCAGTGGCCCGATGTTCAAACCCAACCTCCGCCATCCTCCGTCGTCATGCGGGAGGCTTGGAATGGGAGGTAATTATCTTCAACTCTTAAGGACCATCAGAACATGTAAAACATTTTGCAAACATAACTATTAGAACTACTATATAGCTGTGTCACTACTAGATCTATTCTATACCTCACTCACTATCTACTATATAGTATATAACTGATGGATAGATCACTATATCAACTTTTGGTTTCGTATCAGTATTGAACCGGTATGTGATCGACCGCCACACTATCTAGCCAACGTAAACTAGCTCATGTCTAAATTCAAACATGACGTTTTATTCAGCCAAGCTGGATAATCCGAGCAATGTGCGATAACTGGTACTTTCATTTTCAGTTGTTTCCCCTAACATACAAAAAAAAAAAAAAAACTACTGTAAGATCTAATATACATGGGACAGCGTAAGTAAGATCCAGATCTGATGTTACGTGTTGAGTGAGGTGGCTTGTAGACATGACACATTGTGTGCTGTAGGTAATTTTCTCTGTTATCAAAAATTATGTACATAGATATAATGTGATTTATTTTGATAATAGTAACAATTAGGTCTAATAATATTAATAAAAACAATACCGTAATAATTAAAGCCACTAATATTATCTATATATATATATAATCATGGGCGCCCGCAGAGGGGTGCACCTCAGGGATTCTTAGTAGACAAATTCCAGCCATTTTTTCTCGCCATCAAATCGAGAATACATACATGATTAACTTCTAAGTAGCAACTGAACAGGTAGGGCTTCCACTGTTGACTGGAGTACACTTATAGTAGACTAGCATAGACTTACCATGGTTTGATGGTTGGATCATTCGCGTGCACTCATTTTGGATTCTGGGTAGCCAAATTTTAGCCAGTTTTTTTACACCTTCAAATCAATTAACTTTTACAAGGGATTCACGCAACTTAACATGTAAAATAAAGTTTATAAGGATAATTTATTTCTATAATAAACTGTAACAAGGTAATCTGTAGTTTATGTCCGATCATAAACGCTTGGAATTGAATATTCTATAGAACGGTAGTCGTAACGATTTGTTTTCACTTGCATATAATTAATAGTTATCATTATATTTAGTAAAGACCTAGAATATGACAAAAGTATTTTTTTGTCATGGATGTGGTGGAATAAGTCCGCCAATCGGATTGTTTACACTTTCCGATGGGGATATGGCCTGCGACTTCTAGGGGTTAAGTCTTAGAACCACAACGTGGTAAATATTATACTATTGCTACGGTTGTTATGGGCACATTGACAGGCACAAGCAAGAACCAAGGCGTATGAACGATAGAATAAATATTTAATATGGAATATAATATTAAGAATTACAAATATGAGTAAAAAGGGGGAATGTACAAAATAATCTAAGGTTTATGATGAGTCTTAAGATAATATCATCACTGGGATGTTTGCTCATGAAACTCAAGTATGGTTAGCTAGATCGGCCGTTCTCACTTATCTGTACGTGAACTCGGGATGAGTTGAGTCACAGGTACACTGATTGTCAGTCAGTTGACGTCCTGCAGGTGGGCAGGTGCTGAGGTGATGAAGAGGAGGAGGCCACGCGGTGGACTTATCCCTCTGATAGTTGCAGACTGGATTGGTGCTTCAGTCTGGAATGCCTTCAGTTCTAGTCTAGGGTGATGGATGGTTCACCCTCGACTGGAATGTGTGGAGAGTTGCTGAGTTGTGTCGTCAGACAGCAAAACACGCCAACCCTGGTATAGGAGGCTGTGAGATGAGATGTGAGAGGAGCCTAAATTATTTAATCATACAGGATGATATGCGAGGGCGCCTCCTTGGTAGGAGTGTCTCCCTCGGACTAGCTAGGACACATGCTAATGATGTTTTGCTCGGTCTATTAATATTTATTATGCAAATATTATAATAATAATACAAAATGCAAATATAAGTGTATAAGCAGGGGCATAACTGAGGAAGTAAGCATATGACAATAATAGTAATTCAGCATGCACATATAAGTATACAGGTGGGGACATAACTGAGGAAGGAAACAGGGGAAACATTTTACAGTGTAGTGGCCCCTGCCGTGACCTCATAGGCCCGTAGGTAACTGATAACTGCTGTGGAGAAAAAGGAGGGGGGGGGCATGTGTGAAATGATTCACAGTAGGCACTCGAGGCTGGTACTCGGGCCTAAGGGCATTTATTTACAGTTTAGTGGGTACATAGGAGATAAACATGATTAGGTGCTTAGATATGCGCGCATACGTGGGTATGCATGCAAGGAGATAATCTAGACGTATAAAGTCCAGATGAGTGTAAACATGAATAAGTAACAAATAAGTAAGTGGACAAAATGAAGGATGGATGTCCATTGTTAAAGGTATAATTAACATCAATCAATAAAAGAGAAATATTCATAGAAATTCACGCATGCAATGTTGAGAGGCAAATAAAAGAAAGTCATATTTACAGGAGTTTACATAAGTAGCAATAAACAAGTGCTAACGCAGTAATGATACATGGACAAAATGTCACAGGCGAAGACACACTAAGTTTTAATAATAAAGTTATTAGACTCACCCTATGATTCTGGCACAATCCTAAATGAATTTAATTAAGTCGAGAGTATTATGACTTCTCGCTAAGTGTGAGGCAGAGAGGCATTGTCGTGCGGCTCTTGTCTCTGGCTTTTATAGGGTCGAGGACCCACGTGTAGTGTTGTGGCTAGACCAATGGTCATTAAGTTTTCGATTAGATTGCCCAATCGTTTGAATTGGACCAATAGAATTCATAGGTGTACACTCACCTGACTAGTGAGTGAGTAAAGGAAGGGGGGTGGATGGAACCACGTTGCGATTGCATGATTTGACCTTTGTCCGGTGCCGTTAGCGGGCACAGGGAATTTGAATGGACGCAGGCGCAAGTCTGTATCTAATGTTTGGCGCGTGGCTTGAAACGCATGGAAGGCCAGTTTGATGTAAGAGGGGGTAGTCTTATGCAGTTGCTCGCTCAAGGTCATTGTTGCGTCACGAATGATTAGAATGGAATGTTGGCTAGCGCGTGTGTGTGTGTGTGTGATCAGTAGCGGATGGTCGGAACTGGATCAGTGTCAAGACGGCTACTGGTCAAGGGGGGGGGGCACTTTTCCCACGTGGACCCCGGTGTGAACCGCGCCGTGTTAACAACGGGGGGGGGAAGGGGGGGAATATACTTCACTGATCAGTTCTGTATTGAGGGGACGTATTTCGTCACAATGGAGTAAAAAAACGTGCCAGCTGTTGAAGAGTGCAGTCATCTTAGTGGATTCATTTCATTTCACTGCGGTTAGTGTTAGCGCTCAATAAAATAAAATATCAGGTTAAACAGGTCCACCAGTTTGTGATAGAAGATATATATAGGGTTAGGGTTAAAATTGTTGATTTGTATCGACGGAACATTGGCAGCAGCCAGAAATCAAAATATAGAAGTAGAAGAGTCATATATAAACTTCGTGTTTTTTTTTTCTATTTCGTTAACAAAATGCAGATATCTCAGGCACTGAATAGATGCGAAAAGAAGCAATTCAGTTGTAAAGTTATTGACTCAGGCAGCATTGAGACTCCTCAACCAGATTACCCCCCCCCACACACACACACACTAGTCCACAAATGATATTCGTCAATAGCACTCCTAGCATGCTATTAGCATGAAAGTAGCGCTATATAAAAACTATAGTTTATTTATAAATTATTTATTTAATGCAGAATCATGTTCATCACTTTTAACACTCCCAACAGCCTATTTAGTGTACGAAAGGAAAAAATATTTGGGGAATGAGATTAATATTTATATCTGAAAACTTCATGCTAGGAAATGAAAGAAGATAAGCACAAAATTTGTTCCATTATGTTTACTAGGTTTTAAAACTATTCTTCGAGTACTAGTTTAGTGTATTTTGTAACTCTCTAACTCAATGTTAAATTCATTCTGTTTAGAAAAGCAACATAAATCACATTTAAATGGCCAGCCAACAGAGGCGCTCAAAGACTTCAACCATCGATTTTGAGAATCTTTTAACCGAGTGGAGCGAAGACAAAGACCCAGACAATGTCGTGATAGACATCTGGAACAAACAGACTGAACTGAAACAGTTTTTGGGGCAGGATGAAATTAATGAAAATTGTTTTGTTTCGCTAGTTAAAGTTTTGAGCTGTGCTTCCCAGTGCTCTGAAAATGAGACTGAGTTAGTTGGAATTTTGAAAATCCTTTGTGAAAGTCTATTTTTAACTCAGCACATCACTCTGTTCACACTATCTGTTCACGATTTACTAGGTTGGCAGCTGTGCCAAGAAGTTGTCATTGATATCATCCAGATATTGCAATGCATATTGTGTCACTTGCCAACTTTCTCCTACAAAGTCCGAGTTGCTGCTTCACGACTCAGCTTCAAAATCAAAGAGTTTGACACACTGTCCGACCGGGACAGAATAGTCAACTCACTGGCAGCTATTGTGCAGCAAGCCACAACCCAGCACAGCAGCGGGGAGAATGTCAGCGCACAGCACAACACCCTCTTTCAACACAAGGATACGGACACACCTACAGAAAACTTTCTGGAAGTTTCAGTCATCCCAACGACCTCGGATTTGTTGAACGACTCGAAACCTTTCCTCAGGAAAGCTGTACTTAAAGGATGCTATAAAGACGTTGAGCATTATCTTGACGTCCAGTTCCGTCTGATGAGAGTAGACTTCATGACGCCTTTGAAGAACGGGCTGAAAGAACTCAGGAAGAAGAAAGACTTTAATGGTTTTCGTTGCTCGGACGTAAGACTTTATCACAACGTCAAAATTTTACAGACAGTTGTGACTACAGGTTATAATCATTACATTCATTTTGATGTGGAAAGGTGTAAACGAGTAGACTGGGAAAACACGGACCGCCTCATGAATGGCTCTTTAATTTGTTTGTCCAAAGATGGTTTTAAAACTATTATTGTGGCTACTGTTGTCATGAGAAAACTTGAAGAAATTCAGCTCGGTGTTGTTGAGGTCGCCTTTCAGAGTGGATTTGAATACTTGTTCGAGTCAACGGTAGAAGATATTTATATCATGGCAGAGTCGAGTACATATTATGACCCCTATTTTCATGTTTTAGAAAGTTTAAAATCAATGGCTGAGGGTTTTCCATTGCAAAATGTATTGGTTCGTTGTGAATCAGCCTTGAGACCACCATACTATCTTTTATCGCGTGATGATACTATTAATGTACCTATGTATCAATTATCAAGCCTGATGAAGTATCAAAAAGGTGTTAATGTTCCACTTCTGACTACCACCAAGTGGCCGAACGTTGAAGAGATGTGTCTTAATACGTCTCAAAGAGAAGCCGCCATTTTGGCCCTAACTAAAGAGGTTGCGGTTATACAAGGTCCACCAGGAACTGGAAAAACCTACGTTGGTTTAAAAGTAGTTGAAACTTTACTGCTGAACAAACAAACTCAAATGGCCAATAAAACCCCAACCTTCCATTCTCCGATTCTTATCGTCTGCTACACAAATCATGCTCTGGACCAATTTCTAGACGGAATATATAAATTTTGTCCCAATGGCATCGCACGATTAGGTGGAGGATGCAAAACTGAACATCTGAAACAATTTGTCATCAAAATACGGCAAAATATCCAAATGTCAGGACAATTTCAAAGGGAATTTCTCTACTTGAATAAAATTCTCAGTTCACTGGGAAAAGAAATTCAATCGCTCGATGTTCTTAAAGATTATATGACCAAAAGTCATTTTGAAGAGTTTCAAGAAGACGCAATGCAACTGAGTACTTGGCTTAACGCTCCCAGTGGCTCCCCCAGCGAGGAAATACCGAAACAAATTGAGAAGCTTTTTACACAGCTCGCCCTCAAGTGGAAATACTCGATGTCAAAGGTCAAAATAAAAAAAGAAATGCATGTTCTTGATAGGTGCTCAATATATTTCAACGTTATTAAAAAGATCAAAGAAAAAGTCAACACTAAAAAAGAATTTGCTCGTAGACGTGATCGTCAATTTCAGAAGGTTCAAGAAATGCAAACTTTGTTAAAAAGATTGTCATCCGAAATTTTGCCTGACAACATCATAGATGAGTATTACGGGAAATCTTTTTCAGATAAAGTTCTACAAATTTTGGAATCTTCACAAATATACCCACCAACTAATCAAGCTGTTAAATGCTGGCTTTTAGGTAAACACAAGAGATTAAGGAGTCAGTTGCAAGAAATTCAAATTTTAGCTAAAATGATTAACAACGAACTACCAGGAGGTGCAGGTACCAGTGTTAAGGACTATAAAGGTCATGAATTTCATTTATCAGACGAGAAATGTTTTGCTTCAACAATATTCGATGGATCTGATGATGACCTTCTCTGTATAGTACGTCAGTTAGATGAGCTAAATGTTGACGTCAAGGAAGAGTCTATCACAAATGGTGAGAAAATTGCACTGGATGGTTGGAAAAACGTGAGTTACCTCCCGAAATATAGCTTTGCAAAAGTGATCCGCAAAATGGCAAGAACTAACCCAATGACTGAAGAAGAAGAAGAGATGGCAGACATAAGAAATATAAGCTTACCCAAGCGATATGCTTTGTATATGCTGTGGGTGAAAAGATTTAGAGAAAGTCTTTTAGAAACGCTTCTAGAGAAAACAAAACTGTGCAAAGAAAAGCAAAAGGAAGAAATGGCTGTAAATAATGAACGATTAGTTTCTTTACTAAAAGGTCGTTATATCATTGGGATGACCACAACAGGAGCAGCCAAATACAAAGACATTCTAGACAAAGTTGGTTGTAATATTGTCATTGTGGAAGAAGCTGCTGAAGTTCTGGAATCTCACATCGTCACAGCTTTAAGTAAAAACTGCCAACACCTGATCTTAATAGGAGACCATCAACAGTTACGTCCTAAGCCAGCAACGTATGAATTGGAGAGAAACTTTGGCCTTGATGTCTCGCTGTTTGAAAGACTTATTCTGAATGAGATCCCACACGTGACTCTCAAAATTCAGCACAGAATGAGGCCAGAGATTTCCCAGATGATAAAACTGATTTATCCTGAACTGGAAGATCATCCTTCAGTGTGTCAGTTTGAACACATCAGAGGTGTGTCGAAAGATGTGTTTTTTATTAATCATAATTACCACGAAGTGAGTGATTCAGACAGTTTCAGCAAGTCAAACAAACACGAAGCCAAGTACGTCGCGGCTTTGTGTCATTATCTTACCAAACATGATTACCATCCCTCTCAAATTAACATAATAACAACGTATAAAGGTCAGGTCACACTAATAAAAAAATATATGAAAATTCTAGGTCCAAAACCTCAAGTCACAGCTGTCGATGATTTTCAAGGGGAAGAAAATGAGATCATCATTTTATCTCTAGTGAGAAGCAACGAAACAAATAATGTTGGATTTGTCAAAATCGATAACAGAATTTGTGTGGCGCTCTCTCGAGCCAAGAAAGGTCTTTTTGTGATCGGGAATTTCAATGTCCTGACCTCTAAAAGCAGACTGTGGAAACAGATTATAGATATAGCTAAAAAACAAAACTTATTTGATCGAGGTTTGCCTGTTCAGTGCAGAAACCACAAAGATGGGAATCAGGTGTTACAAACTGCTGAGGACTTTTTAAAACGTCCCGAAGGAGGCTGTGGACGTCCTTGTAATTCCCTTTTAGAATGTGGACATCACTGCGAGCTTCTCTGTCATGGTTATGATTTGAAGCATGAAAGTTATGTTTGTGAGCAGCCTTGTGGTAGAAAGTGCCAACTTGGACATCCTTGTCATATGCTTTGTTATGAGCCTTGCAGTTGCCAACTTGTTGTCAAAAAGTTTTTAAAAGACTGTGGGCACAGTATTCAGCTGCCTTGTCACAAGTTTCACGACAGTTCGGATTGTACTGAACAGTGCGGAAAGACATTACCTTGTGGTCATCTGTGTGATGGGCAGTGCAAAAACTGCATGAGCAAAGGTTCTCATGATGACTGCAAAGTGAAAGTGGACTATGTTGTCCAGTCATGCGGACATAAAGTTCAAATATCCTGCTTTCTATCCCAGACCATTGTCCTGTGTGACGTACTGCGTCCCGAAAAGCTAAGCTGTGGGCATCTTCAACAAATACCTTGTCATGTAACTCTAGA
Source organism: Biomphalaria straminea (assembly GCA_021533235.1). Classification (NCBI taxonomy): domain Eukaryota; kingdom Metazoa; phylum Mollusca; class Gastropoda; family Planorbidae; genus Biomphalaria; species Biomphalaria straminea. The sequence goes on from JADKLZ010000167.1 coordinate 4,219,396, forward strand.
AAATGCCAAATGCTCAGAAAAATGTCCCAAGAAATTGCCATGTGGACATCCCTGTGAAGGTCAGTGCTCAGATTGTGTAACAAACGAAACACACAAAGAATGTCAAGTCCCTGTGGATTACATTTACAGCCCCTGTGAGCATAAAGGTCAGGTCCCATGTTTTCAGTCAACCACAAGCGCACCCTGTCCACACGACTGTACATCAACATTACAGTGTGGACATTTATGTACTGGGAAGTGTCATGATTGCGTTGGCAAACAAAAGCACAAAGATTGTCTTACTCCTGTAGACTATACTTATAGACACTGTAGACATTCAGGTCACGTTCCCTGTTATAAGTCCTCATCCGACGTAGAATGCAAACAACCATGTCCATCTAAACTGAAATGTGGCCATCAATGCAAAGGAACATGTTCTGGCTGTCTCTACGGACTTGTCCACAAAGTCTGTCAGGAGACTTGCAATCAACTGCTCCCTTGCGGGCACGCCTGTACAGGGTTCTGCTCTAGTCCATGTCTGCCTTGTACCCAACCCTGCCCTTACTCGTGTCGACACGCATCCTGCACCAACAAAAGTAAACAAAATTTCTGCGGTCAGCCTTGTCAACCATGCCATGCTAAATGCATGCAAAAATGTGTACATCTTGTGAATTTAAGATTCTGCTCGGAGCAGTGGGAAAGTGCTGTTTGTGCAGAACTTTGCACTAAAAGGCTGAAGGTGTACCATCCCGGCAAGCAATGCAGTGAAGGCAAAACATGTTCTCATCCTTGTGCTGGATTCTGTGGAGAAATGTGTGTTTGTTCCATATGTGAGAAAGTTGTCTCTCTTAGAAATGTAGATACTACTACTTTAATTAGTGCATTAAATGCTAAAGTAGTTAAATCTCCAAACGAGGATACGGAAAGCCTCAAAGGCCCTATTATAAAACTTCCTAACTGTGGACACATTTTTTACGCCAGAGAGCTAGATAAATACGTGGCCAAACGCAAAGAGTTAGATGCAAGCAGTTATATCTACTGCCCTCTGTGTCCGAAGCCGATACTGAAATGCTTACGTTACAACCAGCTCAACTGGAGAAGATTTCAGGAAAGAGAAAAAAGAAAGCTGGATCTTCTCCAGAGAAATACAATCTCATCAGAGCACGAATCCAGTATTCAGAGATCAATATCCATTCTTACATCCCTTAATGACTTCGAGCTCTATGAAAAAAAGCTTGAAAATGTTGGTAACATTTTGAATGAAGAACAGTTTCGGAGCATCTCGTTAAAAATCAAGTTTATATACGTAATCAGTCTTATTGGCTTGGGTCACAAGGAATGCGAAGAGGAAAGTCGAAGAGTTAGTTTGTTGAAATGTGTACTAGAATCTACAAGATTCACCCAACAAATGGAGCTAGAGCTTCACGAAGAACTAGTGAGATGTCTGAGACTTAACGCATTGAAAGCACTGGAAAAGTTTTTCTCTGGGAAAGACTTTGGTGATACGATGCGTAGCATGGAAAAGATTAAAAATTGCCTTTGTAAAACCCCAGTAGAACCAGACATTATGAAAATGGCTCATGAGTTGATCATGGCGTTGTTCGATGTAGCAGATGAAAGAGTGAAGTTTCTCCCAGCTGAATATCAACAGATTCGAGAGAAAGTCTTGAACATTGAGAAAGTGTTAGGATCAAGAACTTTTGAAGTAAGTGCCACATTTATTGTATAAAATGAAAGTGTATAATAATTATTCTTTACATAAGCCGGTGGCTGAGTGGTAAGGCCCTTGGTTTCCGATCCGATGGTCCAGGTTTCAAATTCTGGTGAAGACTGGGATTTTTATGTCCTTATATTTTGGTGCGTCCACCCAGCTTCAATGGGTACTTGACATTGGTCGGGGAAAGGTAAAGGCGGTTGGTTGTTCCACTGTATACGACACCCTCGTCAACGGTGGGTCACAAAATCATGATCGTTACATCGTCTGCCCTATAGATGGCAGGATCTCATAATATCTACATGTAAGTGTTCTCACAGGTAATTTATGCAAATATATATTGATGTTGTAATAGCTAAAATTATGGTGTATTGCTTTATACATGTAGTGGGAAGAATATCTTAAAGCATATCTACAAAACTAAAATTGCAGTATACTATGTCTAGTCTCTTTGTCTCTTCTTTCTCTAATACAACCCTAAGCTCTTTTTTTTTTCTCTTTGTTACATGTTATTCCTTTTTTCCAATTTTAGTAAATTTCCACTAAGTGTAAAATTAAAGTTACTAGGGCTATGTATTTTTATTATAATTTATGTTTATATGTTTGACCTTTGTTTCCTAGACTCTAGCTGACGTTCTGTATCCAAAGAAAATATCTTTTTCCAAGTCAAAATTCTCAGACACACATCAGGATTACTTCACAAAGTAATGTCAATTTTGAATTTTTATTGTTTTTTTTTTGTGAGAGATAATTAGTATCTCTTAGTACAGAGGTTCTCAATCTATCATGCTCGACGGCCCCTTTTTAAAATTCCCCACTCTACCGCGACCCCTCCCCCTCTTCACACACACATACAGCAATAGAAGAATAGACAATAACAATCCATATTCTCGTTGATCTTAAGCGACCCCTGGCAAATCGTCAATCGGCCCCCAAGAGGGTTGCGACCCACAGGATGAGAACCCCTGTCTTAGTAGATAGTAAAACAAAACCAAAATTGAGTAGGTGTTTAAAGTGTTTATCTTATGTAGAAATAAATAAGTCATAATAATACAATGTAGCCTGAGCTAGTTTTATAGTGTAACATTAATTTAGGCATCATTTATACAATCTTTGGCGAGCTTAAATGACGTAACAGAAGTGCCCACCCCCGTAAGCGCTATAAAGATCAACTCAAACGCATAGAAGGCCTGTGAATTAGACATTTGGCGAAATATTACGAAGGCCGCGGTCCAGACACGTGAGACCCGAGGAGAAGCCATTACTGAGGCCTGGCGCAGAAGACGGGAAAAAAAACTTCAATGGAACACAGGCAGACAACGGCTTTGTCTGCACTAGTTGCGGAAAATATGCAGGTCACAACTGTTTTTTTTTTAATCATGTGAAACACTGTGCTCATTTTTGTATCCTAGGAATCGATGACATTCCCATCATTATTACACAACTCCGTACCTCACAATTTTAAAATTGTTTTTTTTCTCCTGTCCTAAAATTTTAATCTATTTGCGACAAATTCTTTTTGAGATCGCTTTACAAATATCGACCTGTCTATCATTTCCGTTTAGAATTATCATACTTTTTATGCATTCTTTGAACAGATTGTTTGGCAACAATGAAGACCCTTGCGACACACCCGAGGCTCCAACTGATGCAGCCAGTAATAAGGAGGACGACAGGCCTCCTGAGTTCAGGTAATACCACCCCAGTAGTAAATGGTCACATGCCCCGTCTCACCCCCATGATGCCCCCATCTAGACTTCACCTATGCAGACAGTCGTTAGGATTATATTAGACCAGTGATGCCCAAACTACGGCCCGCGGGCCAGATCCGGCCCGCTAAGTGGTTCCATCCGGCCCGCCGAAACGACGGCACAAAAAGTAGAAATTCCCTCTCCAAAAAGGTTATTTTACGTATGGTAGGGCCCAAACTTTTTCTCTGATTGGTACAATGACCATAACATTTTGTTTATGAAATGGGACTAGACGTATAATCTAACAGGAAAAGTGAAGAGTTCCTTTTGTGGAACATGATAATAAGCCAATAGATTTTATTAGTAAATGAAGTGTGGTTGGTTAAAAAAAACAAACAACAAATATGGCAACATTCTTGATTTGAGCCGCGAATAAAATTTTAAACAGGCCTAGAGATTGAAGGACTGAATAGTTGTCAAAAAAAAAAGATAAGAAAATGAGTCTTTGGTTCAGCTAGATATAATGTTGCTCACATTTTAAGTAGCGAAATGAAGCCATTTTTTTCCAAGGGTAGAAAAGAAGATAAACCTCAAACATCTCACTAATGAATGTAAGTGCTAGATCCACGGGTTTTAGTTTTAGTTCCATTTCATTACGTTTTTGTATCTTTTCGGTCATGTGGCCCGCGACACAATGTCGGAAATTAAAATGGCTCTCGTGTCAAATTAGGCTGGGCATCACTGTATTAGACAAACAACGGCTCAACACTTCTTCTTTTTAGTTCTCATTGTTATGTTGGAACATTCAGATTACTAGACCAATATATGAGATGAACTGTTTCCAAATCAGGGAGCTCTCCATATAGTTTTCTTTCTATTAGGAATTTTTTGGGGGCCAGTGTCTTGTACGGGCCTCTTGGTAAAGAGAGCAATATTGGAGGGCGTGGTCGGCTTTCTCTGGTGACATCCCACATGGGCAGATTTCACTGGTTCCAATTTTGAGCTTCCGGTACATATGTTGTCGCATTATGCTGATGTCCGGTCCTGAGTCTAAAGATTAGACGTTGATCTTGTCTGACAGTCTGTATAGCTTATAATAAGCATCATCTTTCTTGTGATTTGGATGAGAGCTTGTCCGTTTCTCATGCTTTTTTGTTATAAGAAAAAAAAAGGTTGTTAGTATATAACATGTCAAAGAATATTTATAGATTAATCTTATAATTATTTCATAACAACCAGCATATTAAGAAAGATTAATTATTTTCTTTTCTTTCGTTTCAGAAGTAGACATAGTTCTATAGTGCACAATGAAACTGAGAGAACCAAAGATGAAACCAGTTCTGGCAGCAATGATACACTCAGGGATCGAAGGTACACAAAAAGACTATTTTAATAGAAGCCAATATTTACTACATTGGCTATTTTAATAAGTAGTCCAGGCATTTCTTTGTGTATTTGTTTCACTTATATAGTTTATCATTGTCAGTAATACGTTTTTGTTAAAACCTAAATGTTATTTATTCTGTTATGTTAGTTCTTAGTCTTTTAACGAACATACATTGGTTGTATTATTTTTCTCTATATTTTGGTAGAAGCACAAGTAAACCAGGAAGTCGAATGATATCGAATGACTTCCAGGACGGGACGTTACCCCAGAGTAGGACTTCTTCTCAAAACAGGACATTGTACCAGAACAGACGAACAATGTGTAGAGAGGATTTAGTGAATTCAAAGTAATACATTGTGTATATCTGTAAATTAATATCTAATGCTAATAAGGTTGCGTTATATTACTTCCTTATAGAACATGGTTCAATGAGTGTCAGGCGTTAAGTTAAATTAAATAGGTCAAGTCACACTAAGAATAACTAGTTGTCTAAATATCTTGATATTTTGATAGACCTGGTGAGGTCTGGCCACGAATTTCACATTACAAAACACGGTGACACTAAAAATAAAAATGTGTACTAGTTGTTTCTATCGATGCGACATGGAAAACAAGTTGTTTAGGAGAATGAAATGAAATACTTGTTAAAGCAGCTTCTAGAGATTTCTACGTTTTCAACGGGCATATAAATATGTAAGTGTCAGAAAGGTCCTGAAATTAAACACAAAAAAAACAAGCATAAAATAAAAAAATACTTTAAAAAAAGAACTAAGCTTATCTACGGGGGAAGAACTAGGTCCATAAAAGTATATCTACCAATAATGTACAAGTTATTGCCCTTATTTGATACCAAACAAATTTGCCAATAATTAATTTAGTAGTTTTGTTTATTGATTCATGATTTGTTAGGTACAATAACTAATTGTTTAATTGCGTGAGGGAGAAATGGCGTTATCTATTAATATTTAAGAGGACTAAACCTAACAAATTTAGCCACATGCGTCAAATACTGAAGTATCAGTTTCCTTTGTTGCTATTTTTAAAAAATATGAACATTAACTAATTGTCACATTGGTTACTTTTTTTTTATTGACTCATGTCTTGTAGGTGTCAATGAATATGAATAATGGCATCTTACGAATTAATGATTCATTTAATATTACAATTTATGGAAGTAACCCTTTGCTATAATTTGCTAAGACATTTCTTTGTTCTTCCTTTACAAAGCTTATATCAACTCACTTTGTTTGTCTAGTCTCGTAAAACGTTTGTACACGTTATTTCTCCCACACCCAATCTCGGATCAAGCTGAAATTTTGCGCAATTATTTCTTTTACATGACAACACAAGAAGCAATAGAACAAAAATTACCAATTTGTTAATTAAATAATAGAAATTAATTATTTTATTTGATATCTTGGACTAGGAAAATAAATAGTACTTGGCAGATGTATTGGTATAATTGAGTTAGTCCCCTTGAGGACGTTTAAGCCCTGAATGAAAAAAGAATTGTTTATGTATTTAAAAAAAGATCATGTAAAACATTTCACTGGTCCAGGATCATATTAGGCCTGCATTTAAAAAGCTAAAAGTTAAAAATAAAAAAACAACAAATTGGCAAAAATATTTATAATCGCACAGATTAAAACCAGACTGATCCAGACTAATGGATACGATTACACTTTTACAAACTTTGTGTTGATATTTTTATTTTTATTTGTAACTACGAAAGTGTCATGAAATGTCATGCAAAGCTTTACTGACTTTAAACTTCATTCAATCTTGAAAGAATCTAAATAGAATATAATTCCTCATTGTTGTTTACTTCAGATACAGATTAACCTTGTGCGATCCGCACCACTGATACTCCCCTAGCGACGCCACTGCTTGTTAGTTTTTTATGCCTATATAGTTTGTTCAATCTTTCTTCCTCACAGGAGAGACCCAAGTGAAAAACGTAGGGCTGAAAGTAAGGACCCATTAGTGAGGCCGAGATCACGCCTCAGCGCTATGAGAAGTATTAGTACAGACAATTTAAACAGAGTAAGGTCAGTACATTTTTAAAGACATCACTTAAATATTAAGAAAAAAAATGTGAGCGTGAACAGGAAGATATTACAGTTACTATGCTTAAAAGTGTGTGAATAGCCCATATTGGTATTGAAAAACAAATTGTATGACTAGTTTGTACTAAATCGTAAAAAACAAGTCGAACTTAATATTAACAAAGTGTCTTTAATTAATTGCAGATTTTAAGTAAAAACTAATGTGTAAATAGTTTAATAGCAAGTGTAAAATAGAAAAGATTGTGTGAATAGCATGAATAGATATTAAATATATAATAAAAATGTACACATAGCCTGTATGAAATCGTAAAACTAGCCTTATATACAGTCCAATATGTTGCATTTAGCTAGTGACAAATTAATTGTATGAATAGGACTTATTAATAGAGAAAGTACAGGTCACTGGTGTTATGAATAAAAATGCTTCTAAATGTTATAGAATTATTCTATTTTAAGTATGACATGTTAGAGATTAATCACACGTTACATCGTTAACAAAAATAGGTATTTTTTAATAACTTCGTCTGAATTCGACTTAACCTCTAGCAATTTGATATTGTGGAATTGTTAATCTAGTTCTAAGAAACTGAAGATTCATATTCAGCTTATTATTTTCGGGTAATGTAAACTGAGGGGTTAGACTGACGACAGTACAAAGAAAACTTTCCTTTGTTATCTTTGCCACAATATATTCTGATGATTGTATTCCAATGAATAAATTTCTGGTTGATTTACGTAACTCACACATGCTAGCGTGTTAAAGAAAATGTATTTTCATAACATTTTTTTACTTTTTGTAAATGTTTAGAATATTTAATTATGATCTAATATCACAAAATAAAAAAAATAATCATTTCTGAAATTGTTTAATATTTCAGAGTCAGTTGTGAAAGAGAGAATGTCAAGCTGGAACATCAGGATATGTCAGGAGTTAAATCGATGTCACGAAATCAACTGACCAATCAAACTGACGCACTGAACCGGAGAGACAAACTGATGGTACAAGAGCGTGACGGGAGAGACAGACCTAATTGGAGACAACTCAGAGAGATAGATTATGAAAAGCAGAGTTGGAGGAATGTCCGAGAAGATAGCAGTGATAGAAAGAATTGGAGAACTGTCCGGGAAGGTAGCAGTGATAGAAAGAATTGGAGAAAAGATGGCAATGAAGATGACAGTGATAGAAAGAATTGGAGAACTGTCCGGGAAGGTAGCAGTGATAGAAAGAATTGGAGGACTGTCCGCGAAGGTAGCAGTGATAGAAAGAATTGGAGAAAAGATGGCAAAGAAGATGACAGTGATAGAAAGAATTGGAGAGATAAGGTCTAATAGATAGTAGTAATAGCAAGACTTGAAACATTAAAACCAAAGAATACGGCATTGATTTAAAGTATTGCAGAAGTGAGAGTGATTCAAAAGAAAGACAAAATACCCAGAAAATAAAACTAAAAAATAAATAAAAACACAGAATAATAAACTAACTGCCAGGTCTCAATTAGATGACTAAATACAAACATTAGATGTCTATAACTGACAATATGTGTACAAAATCTTATATAATGCATTTTAAATTACCTTTAACTGGTCAAGTGTGTGAATAGCATATGTAGAGATTACATAAATAAAAAAATGTGTGAATAGTGTATATGAATCGTATTACAAGCCTTAAATATTACCTTGCAAAGTGAAAGTGAACAAAAAATCGTGTGAATACGCGTTAAACACAAAAAGATAACCCAACCCTTTTTTTTTCTTCCAAAAGATAATCCCTTCCATATTAAATCTTCAAGCATAATTTATTCTCTTCCAGCATTAAGCACAATTCTTGTGTACCTAAATATTGAAAATGTTTGCTATTGTGAAAGGAACTCGCTGTTTACATATTTCTATTTGAATTATTATTGTGTATTTTAGTTTCATCGCAACTTTTATTTTACCATATTTGAACTGATGATTATGTTTTTTTTTCTTTTTATGCATTCAATTACAAACTAACCATTTGATGCTAATTTTGGTCTTCGAAACATTGTGAGTCTTTGTGCGAACTTTCAATCAATTATATTCCTAAATATAAAGAATTTGTTTCATAATGGCCTTATTGTTTAAAATGTGTGTTTGTGTAAGTATAAACGCTGCTTATAACGTTGTGAATGACTAATATATGTCAATGTCGTATTGCTGTTATTTTTATATCAGATGTTAATTCTACATAAATCAATCTAACATAACCTTGTCAATTGTCAACATCTTAGTGTGACATCAACTAATTACTATATACTTCTTCAAAAATGGTCACATGACACCATCGTCACCCCACTTCATTTACTATATATACTTATAGATCTTAAGAACTTGACTTTGACTATGACAACCTATTGATTACCTTCCATAGACACACTGTAAACTGTATAGAAAAAAGTTGTACAGTGGACCGTTTCAACGTCCGTACCAAATTTAAAGCTAGAATCTGATTTGTATAGCTATTGAATCGATTTATTTGTGCGCATATTACAAATAAATGACACATAGTGTTCGCTAGTCAATGGTATTATCAATTCTTTATACAATATATACAATTAATTTATTTCTAGATATATATATATAATTTCTTTTGTATAGCCTATGTTTCAAGCTTATGGCATATTCCGCGCGCTGTCTCAATCAAAAGATGGGGGGGGGGGGGTAGGAAGCTAAGCGGTCTAGGTCTCTCAGCGACACATACCACACGCACACACACACACACATACACATATATATGTATATATATACATACATATATATATATATATTATATATATATATAAACAGCGTTTTCTTGTGAAGGTACACACCGACACGGCGTACCGGCACCTTTTTCACTTTTTCAATGTGGGGAAAAAAATGTTACTTCCTTGTATTTTAAAGTATATTATTAATTTATAAGTAGTTAAAAGTTAAGCAATCCATCACTGAGTACCGAGACCTATTCTTTTTTTACAAAAAAAAAATATAAAACATATTTATTTATTTACATGCTCAGATATAATAATTTATTTTCATCTTTATTTATTTCCTATTTATTATCATACCTCCTGATGTCAATGTATTACGTTAGAATTTCTATATTTATAGTTGTCAACATTTGCATATTCTTAGTCACTAAATGAATGTTTATTTATATTTATTTATGCATTTTCTGGTCTTGTTTTTACCATACTATCAATTAATTATTATAAATATAATACAAGTTTCCATATTGATTTTTGATTTCTATAAATTTCAATTAAAATTTGTATTTGGAAGTCACTTTGTAATCTTATTGACCTATGACCTTCATACATTGAATATTATAAATAACTTGCTCATTCAATCAGTGCAAAGTTCGTGTCATGTTATAGTTCCTTCAAATAAGGTGTTGGGGAAGGGGATAACTGAACAGGGAATGTTAAGAAACAAATTAAAATCCTTACCTTTTATCCACACACAAAAAAATCAATCACCAACTGGGTCTTCGAAATCTTGAGTTAGTATCTACAATTTTTTTATCTGCAATAATTACAAACTGGTCGCACGTTTTAACAAAAGTATGGCTCTTTAATAGGTTTTTTATGTTTTTGTATGGTTATTTCGTGTTGGATTGAATGTAAATTTGACAATCATGATTGTTATTATGTGAATTAAAAAGATAAACGTTATCACAGTGTGAGCGCTCTGATTTTTCTATAGGTCAGTGTATGAAAGATTTGCGCATAGTAAAGCCACTTTAAGGAGCGCAGTCATGCTTGAGAATGTATAAATGCCTTTTTGCAAAGCAGGTATCAACTACTCAGAAATCTATCAAAATTTGTACAGGAGAAAAAAAAAATTTAATTACTCAGAAATCTACTAAAATTTGTACAGGAGAAAAAAAAATGAATTACTCAGAAATCTACTAAAATCTACTAAAATTTGTACAGGAGAAAAAAGGTAAAATTAAAAAGATTTTTTTCATCTAGTTCATTTGAAACCTTTGTTTCTAAGACTTATTAACAGTTCATTACAGAATTTTTGCCTAAAACTTTGTATCACATTTCGGTATCCCACTAAAGGTTCAGCCTGACACCAAAGAACCTTGACCTACATGTTGTTCTTTATGACACGCAAGCACGGAACTTTAGACTTGAAATTGAATGAAGACACCAATTGATATTGATTTATTTAGTTCTAAGAAATTTGAGTTTCATACTGTTCTGTAGATATTATTTCACATCTGTGCCAGATAAGCAATTTAAAGTCTTAGCGCAATGGTTCTCAAATTATGCGAAGAAATTTTCTTTTTTTAAATTGGTCTATTACGCATAACATCCCTACTAAAAACATTTGAACATTGGAAACGAATATACCACAAAGAAACAAAAAATACGCTTGAAGAACAGACATGGTAATGATTTTTACCAAGCTTGACATTAGCATTGCAGTGTTAATGTAAAATTACCTGAGATGTACTTTTTGTTTAGGGACGAGTGGTAGGGAAGGACTACGTCTTATCAAGTCATGGCATAAAATAAAAAAAATATACTTTACAGCTTATTTACAAGTCGATTGACTGGACAGACATCTCCTCTCTGAAGTTGCGGACACCTACAAAAATTAAAGCCAGTGTCCTCGCGATCCCTGTAATTGCCAAACCGAAACCTGGAATTTTAGTTTTTAAAATTATCAAATGAATTGAACGTAACCAGGCCTTTTGACACCACGGCCTTTGCAGTAATTTTTGTATATTTTAGATTACATGAATGTTTTGATTTAGAGCCCTTATTTTGTGCGTTAGTGTAACATTGCTTAAAGTAATTTGCAGCCAGAAGTCGTGGATTTGAATCTTGCTATTTGCGTCCCTTCCCCCGTTTCTTTCATCTAGACAAGGTACAACATTATTTGCAAACTAACAAAATATAAAACATTTTTTAAAAAATACTTTTATTAAGTAAAGGGAGCGCACTGCAAGTTTTATCTCCCCTTTGCTATTTAAAAATAAAATAACTAATTGAGTTACTAATTATAAACTTTTTGATTGGTTCATTTCTTGTCATCGACTAATATATCATTGAGTAAAGTTTCAACTTTATCCGAAGAATTTACACAGACATACATAATGACAAACAAAGTGAGTTAATATAAACTTTCTAAAAAACAATGTTAAATACTAGCAACTATAGTTTCTTCTTTCTCTCACAGATCCGACCATGATTTCAAGGAGCATGTCACCTGTGTTGAGAAACGCTGCAAACTTCAATTCTTCCCATTACCACATGGACCACACGTAACGTGTGTTAAAAAGATTCATGCTAATCGATCGAAGTTACGTTAATCCTACCTAAATTTGGTCATTTATATATTTCTATTCTTGCGTCGCAAACATTGATTCAAAAGCCTTGCTGTGGTTTCGTTTTCGCTTGTTTCCTGGAACTGAAGAAAAAGAAAAAGTAAAATTAAAAGTAATGATTTTCCACATTAAAAAAAGTTATGGCTATATAATATTACTTTAAATGTATTGTGTGTCCACTCTTGAACGTAAGTAATACGAAGCTTTAATTTATTAGTGTAAGTGATTTTTTTAAAAATAAGTTTGCAATTAACTGTTTCTAACGAAACGTGGTCTATTTATATATATATATATATATATATATATATATATA
>JADKLZ010000167.1:4260165-4291210 GCA_021533235.1 Biomphalaria straminea
TTTCTCTTAAAATGAATGATCTTATTAAAAATTGCTTTATGTATAGATGTAGTCAAAAATGATCCAATAAAACAAGAAGTGGTCTTCACCTCAACCAGCTCCCCATAGAAATTCCAAATATATCATTAGTTAAATAGGCATGTATTTTAAACATGCCTTTTTTAGACTATAACCTACAATATAAGGCTCAGTGTTGAGTATTGTTATGAGTTTGGGGCAATAGTGGCAATGTTTTTCCAAGTAGTGGCGGCCTTTGGGTTGTGGCGTACAGGGGTATTCACCCATATAGGAAAATGCTTTTGTCACCATCAGCACATAATACAAATATGAGGCGACTCTGCATTCTAACGTACCCCATCAATACACTATATACTGAAATACAGTGAAGTGGCTGTATTTGAAAACAGTTCACTCTAAACAAAGAGTTGTCACTTAATGTTTGAAGTCTATCCTGTATCTATACCAAATACCATGAAAGCTCTCAGCATGATATTTTGGGTTACATTTAGGCTTAAGTTTGGCATATGACACTCACCCCTCCCCCTCCATACAGCTAAGCCAACTCTGTTCTGAAGCATGTTTTTTTCTTGCTCTCTTGTTTCCTTTTAAAATTCTGAATATTTTTTTTCTCACAAAATTGCTTGCAGTAAGCATCAGCTTTCTCACAGCTTCATGTCTAATTACTTGCCACATTTAATACAGTCGCTCTTGTTGCTTATATGTAGATAGATTCATTTTTATTTATTTGAATACATTTCTCTTATCATAATTTTTTTTTAAAAACAATAAAGCCTGGTCTTAAACAAATTAATTTTTCTATTACCTGCAGTAATGCTAAAGCTGAAACAAGTTTGCAAGACACAATACCCACAAGGAGACAGCCTAGGTCTACTGGTGACACTATCAAGAAAGATATTGTTAAACTAAGGTAAGAGACCTCACTTTTAAAGTCTATCTTATGAGAGTTTTTTTAATGTTTAAGACGTTTCTTAAAAAAAGATTATTATGTCCTAGCCCAAACCTTCTGTCAGAAACAGCATAAAGGTTGTAGGAAACAGCATACAGGATGTAGGAAACAGCATACAGGATGTAGGAAACAGCATACAGGATGTAGGAAACAGCATACAGAATGTAGGAAACAGCATACTGGATTAAATCTGGCATTTCCCAATTAAAGCAGTCATTTAAATAGACCTAAGGCTTACCCCAATTCAAACAACTAGGCTGTAGTCTGTCAGAGTAATTTCTGTTTTACAGAAATTATCTGATACTCCACATTTGAAAATTTGTTCTTATTTTTATTTTTACTTTTCCTTGGTGAAACTAGCATCTGTAATGGTAATGGGATTTTAAAATGAAACTGTTATGAACAAGCACAGAACATAAACAAATTTGGAGTTAGGAAAAGTGAATAGTCTGTGTAGATTTGATTCTTTGTGGGAACTTCTTTTATATTCATTTCTTTAAAAGTAGTCAGTGTACAGCTAATTAGCCTGTACATTATTGAGCAGTTTTTATACTACAAAAAAAAAACATTACTAGAATAGTATTGATAGGCCTACAATGATGGAAAGGTTCTAATTAAAGAAATATTGATTGCAACTATTTTATAGTAAGACTACTAAAAGCCAAACAGTGACAAAAGAAGCAAAACCTAAAATCAAGTCTCAGCTTAGAACTATGGCTGCAAAATCAACTCACACCAGTGAACAAGACCCACTTCAACCATTTAAAAGAAGGTAAATTTCAAGTTATTTCAACTGAGACAGTTCTGTGTACTTAGATTTCAAATGTTACTTTTAATTCATTCCTTAAGCTAGTACTCATTTTAAAAAGTAAATTTCCCCTTTCAAACCTTGCGGTCTATAGGGCTAATGATAGTTAAGGTGATCTGTTTCTTTGCTAAAAAAGATTCTTATCTTATCTTATAAAGTACAGACATTTATTCAAACACCTGATTGTTTATTTTCAATATTTTTTTTTTGATTTAGTAAACAAAGAAAAATGAAGCCAGCAGGTGACAAGAAGAAAGAAGTTCAGCTCAGTGGGAAAGTTCACACGTCCTCCAAGCCAAACGGTGAACAGAACATTACCTTACAAGAAAAGAGAACTAAAAACTTTGATTAGCTTACAGATGTAATTTTGTTTAACAACATGTTGACTGGATTATTTTTCACTCCAAAAAATATATCTAATTTGACTGCAAGGTATTCAAGTATTGATAAAATCTTAGTTATGTTTAATTTAATGATTGTTTTGTGTAAAAGGGTAATTTATTTTTTATTTCTTTACAAGTAATTTAAATTGTGAACAAGAAACATGGAACATTTATTTATGTCATTATTCAGGATTCAATATTTCTTGTATTTTGTATGAGGTGTTAATGTTATATCATTTATAATAATGTGTCACCTTTTCTCAATTCTCACTCTCTAGAATAGAAATTAACAGATTGTTATTCATTAACAGTATAATAAATATATATTATTATTTTTTTTTATAAATTATTCTCTGTGCACAATATACATTACAATGTGTGTGTTTTTTTGTTTATTTCTTACATTTTATTTGAATATTCTTTTGATATGGAAATATAAATTGAGATTTTTTGAATAGATAACATATCAATGTACTTATTTATTTAAAGATAGCATTGATTCTTATTAACATCACATTCATTTGGATATACTGTCTATAGGGTTTTTATTGATATTTTAATTATTTTTTTTTTCAAATTATATTTGAGTTACATATTTATATATTAAAGTTAGATAATATTTTGTTTTTACCAATTATAATCTATTGTAACAAAATAATGTTCCTACAGAAATTATTGTTTTAAGAAATGTGTGAAATTATATAGAAATAAGTTATTTTCAAAATAAATATGTAAATATATTTGCAGTGTTTTAATTCTCAAATATTAGTAAATGTTTCACCTCCTTACAAAGGTTTCAAAAATAACAGTCTGGTAAAAACTTTCTACACTTTATGTCTTCAACACCCAAACTCAAATCAAGCTGAAATTCTGCACAATTATTTCTTCCACCTGACAACACAAGAATCAATTTAAAAAAAAACAATTAAAATAATATATATTTATCTATGCATAATTTTTTTTTTGTATCGATCAAGGAAAAGAAATTGTTTCTTGATTGATGTGGTGGTATTTGTTGATTTAGCCCCCTTTGTACTTGTATGTCGCTGCTTTAAAGTTTAAAGCTAACAATACATAATTATAAAACTTTCTATTTTCACAGTGGTTAGGGTGTTGGTTTGAGTTGGCTATACTTAAGCTCTCGAGTTTGAATTCCGATCTTTAAACTTTTCTTTTACAAATATATTTTAAAAGATTTATCGCTCTTTCGATCCCCCCCCCCCATTTTCTCTAATGGTCCAAAGATACAAATGGTAAAAACATTTTTTCTTTGCACAGATTTTTTATTGTTGATATTTATGTAGTACAATTTTTAATAATAATAATAATAATAATCTTTATTGTCCGTAATTAATTAATGATCCAAATTAATTACTACAACTACACTTAATATAAGCTTTTTTAAGTATTTGTTGTTGTTGTTTTTTTTTAATTTGTATTACTAGCTTATGTTTTTTCAATTAATGTTTGTTGGTTTTTTTTTAAATCGCGTGTAATGACTTTCTACTTGTTATTGAGCAACAAACATCTAATCAAAATAACAAACTGGTATAGATCCAAAAGGCAGGCGACCCAAAGCCAGACCCCGAATGCGATGGATTGATGATGTGGATGCAGATCTGCAACAGCTTTGGGTAAGGATGTGGAGACGAAAGGCCCAGGAGAGATCTGAATGGAAGGATGCGTTCAAGCAGGCCAGTGCCCTCCATGGGCTGTAGCGCCACTGGGATGGATGATAGAAATCTATTAAATATCAATCTTCAGCACTTTATTCACCAATAAGCTCACAACTGCATGCACCGACAGGCCCGGATGTTCAACTGTCGTTCTGCAGTCCAGACCTTACGTTATGTCTGTAAAATGTTTTACGTTTTTTCAGGTGTTCCTTCAGAGTGGAAGATAATTTACTTCCTAAGTCCAAACCTCCCGCAGGACGACGGGTGGTGGCAGCGGGCAGAGTTTGAGCCTGGCACCATTGACA
Source organism: Biomphalaria straminea (assembly GCA_021533235.1). Lineage (NCBI taxonomy): Eukaryota > Metazoa > Mollusca > Gastropoda > Planorbidae > Biomphalaria > Biomphalaria straminea. The sequence goes on from JADKLZ010000167.1 coordinate 4,264,305, forward strand.
AGTCTGAACGACAGACCAGCGCGCATACCGCAAGACCAGGCAGCCATCCCGTTACTCCCTCTGGACTGACCAATTCAAACTCAAGGATGACATTCATACTCCACGGCAATCACACATACACCGAAATGATTTCACAACACCGTGATAAGGGAAAGTCGGACCCGCATGTGAGCTGGGAATACTGTAGCAGTTAATAATTTAATTTATAAAGCGCTGTTAACAAACATAATGTAGGCTGAAGGTACTGTGAATACATAACAAACAAAAACACCAGAGATAAAATGATATAAAAAAATGTGTTATTTCATTTGAATGTTTTAACTTGTTACGTTACAAATCTTGAGACCACTCCCTCCCCCTTGTAACAAATGGTAACAAATGTATATACCCCTCCCCCACTTAAGCCGTTACTTAATATCTGAGCGTTAACCAATGACTTAAAATCTGCTGGTTTTCCCGTCTGATTCAGGCAACCCATTCCATGCTTTAAAAGCATTAGGGAAGAAGTATATGGAACAAGACACGTGCCTTTATTTTTTGTATCTTTCTGAGTATTATATTAGGTTTTGTTATTTGAAAATAACATATCCTTCAATGGAATCAAAATGTTATAATCGTAGCTCAAGCCCACATGATATAGTCTCAGGTGAACCATTGAAAAAAATGTTGGCACCATAGACATTAATAAATATAGACTGGAAAAAGGAAATAACTTCATATAACTTGAAAACATGTACATTGTGATGCGATGACTTGTCCTCAGGCTGCACTGGCGTTAACTTCAATTACTCAGCAGGCGTTTGAGTTTTAGTCTTCGGGTGTATTCAATGCAGTTAACTAGCCAACACTGGCACGAAAACAAGACACATCGATTTAACTAGTGAACAGAATGGATGAATGCAGTTGAACGTTTAAATACTACTTTAATCACGAAATAGGCCACAGTCAAATGTCTCAGTATTCCTAGTAAGAATAAAACACGTCTACACCCAAAGAGATCCTAGCGCTAACTGATTTCTTAGTCTCTAACCCAACATATCCCAAACGTCACTAGTCCCGTTCACTATGCGTCTTTTATGGTGCGTCGCTAAATAAGTACAACTAAAGAACTGAGTACCTAACAACATCTATTGAATTCGGATTTCCGAATTATAGAAGATTTAAAAATTGCATGATCTTCAGTCTTAGAGATTAAACAAAAGTTATAGACATAAAATTAGGTACACACAATTGCAATTCACAAATTTTCGTTTCATAAAAATCTCAGTCTATATTTATTTAGGCCTATGTCTATAGTTGGAATGATGTAGGGGAGAGGCTTCCAATATGGACCACTTTTTTTGACCCTTCATAAAAAAAAAGTTTCTAATCCTACAAACTGGAATTTTCTTGTGTATATAGAGGCTATCATTCTTATCATAATGCCAACGCGCCATGATATAAATATGCATAATAATAAAATTAAAAATAAAATTAAGAAATGTCAAAGTGGTCCATCTTGAAACCCAAGTTTTCTAATATGGACCACATCAAACTTCAATATGGACCAAAGGTAATGAAGAAAAAAATACATAGGTTAATGAACAAAAACTAAAGATTTTATTATTTTTTAATTATGCAATTAAAAGCACTTTCATTTGTCATTATCATTAATTGCTGTTTTACATTAGACATGAAAATTTTATTAGTGCTAAATAGTTATGTAACAAAATTTATAGGTCGTAAAAACTAATTTTGTGACGTTTCAATTTATTTATATTTAATAATGCAAGTGTTTTCCTGTAATCAGAGTGCTCAATTCATCCTAATTAAAAAAAAGTCTTAGATCAAGTGTAATAAAAAAGGAGGAAAAAACTCAATACTTTTATGCGAGCTACATTTGAGTTACACATAGCGCAACGTCTACAATAGACTTGATCGTCGCAAAATCATCATCATGTTAAAGTTGAGAAGAATCGAGTTAGCGGAGACGTTTTAAATGTCTTCTTCAAATAGTTTTGAGTCGATATTGATGCAGACTGTTATATGCCTACATTTTTATATTTTAAAAGGCTCTACTTGGAAGATAAAAAGATATCTCTAGCAGTCTAGCTTGAAATATTTTAATTTTTTAAATCTTGGTAATAAAACTGTTTTACTTAATTAATATGCTTTTTTACTTGGTTAATATTCAAACATAAATTGATAGTTGCAATGGAAATTACCCTGACAAATTTACTGACCGGCTTCGCCTCACCCGTGTATTGTATGCATTGTATGTAAGGACGTCGCGCCCCCCTGCTTTACACTCTTAGAGATATTCATTGATGAGAACAAGGCACCTCACAGCTTCAAGAGCTCCTATGTGACCATTTTCTTAACGAGTTCTTGACGATATTTTCTAAAACCTAATATTCACAGCTAATGACAATAAATAAAATGAAAAATACAGAATACAGAGAGTTGATACAGAGTTGCAGAGTTGATACGTTAGAGAAGATTTTGTACAGTCCTTGTTACGTTGTAGCCAATTGAACAGAATAGGCTATGATTTATTTAACATTTAACTGTTGCGTTATTTTGGAGCATCGATTTATCAAGTTCTTTAAGTTGGTGGTGTCGTGTGGTGCATTTTGAAGAGAGCCTGGAAGGTGAGATTCGTTACAATATATATATACATATCGAGGAGAGAGAGAGAGAGAGAAAGAGAGAGAGATGTGATCTAATATGAACCACTGATATGGCCGAGAATCAAATATGGACCACTGGTCCATATTAGAATTTTTACGTGGTCCATATTATAAAAATGATAGGCTTAGCAAAAGTTGTCACTAAAAAGTTAATAACACGATTACTGTGTTGAACATTCTTTCACAAAGTCATTAGTGGTCCTAAAACATGAACAAATTTATTTGAGTCTTCTCGTGTAAGTCTGCTTCTCCATACAAGCCATAAACGAGGAACAGATTTTAGAAAAAAATATGCGAAAACAAAAAATCACCTAGCTCATATAATATACTTTCGTTTTCTATGTACTGATGTATGCAAACCAACTAAGGGAGATTACTGTTGAATATTCAATATTTAGTTTTTGTCAATATAGTGTAGTTTCCCTAATATCGTGGTGGTCCATTTTTGATCATGGTCCATATTGCAAGCCTCTCCCCTAACTGTTTTAACAAGACCGGTAATTTCACAGTTTCGCGTGTTTATTGTTTTTTTAATGTTCATTTTTTTTTTTTTTGCGTTACAAGAGAGCCTCGCAGAAAGACAAAGAGATAACGGTACATTTCTTTTTCTATATGGTAAGACAAAGACGCATAAGTGCTCATTCTTCCCTAGTACCATAAGAGCATGCAATGGATTGACTTAAACAGCCAGGAAAACCAAAGACTTGTAGAGTTTATTAAGTCACTCATTAACGTACATGATTAGATTTACACGTGGATACACTTTATATAATAATAATAATAATAGACCTGCCACATCACCAGGAAATTCCTCAGTGGAAACGGATAAAAGGAATACGATGAATTTTGTCTCCCTTTAACAAAACTCGACCCTGGCTGCGCCAGAGAATGAACACTCGTTCTTTTCTAACATAATAATAATAATAATCTTTATTGTCCGTAAGGAAATTTGTCTTACAATTTGTGCACACGTTATATATTAAATATTATTTATTTCTTTATTAGTTTTTAGAGAGAGAGAGAGCGCGCAGGGGAGAACTGACTATGTTGGCTACTGGACAAATACCAGGTAGGCCGGGTCCCAAATGAGCCGGTGGGGCTACCGAATGGGCCACATTTATTAAAAGTCAGTAAATCCCGTGAATGAGATAAGCCTCCGCTTACCTTTTATAAAAGATCGTTACAGACCTGTGTATTACTAGCCACATATTCTGAAATAATGAATTAGCTAATACCCGTAACCCCATGCAGCCATGCTTCTGTTAGATTCAATTCTCTTTACACACCAAGAGATTAACAAACAAAATAATACCTAGCCTATATTTTTGATATCCTTGCAATGGTCGAAAAGAAAAATATGAGAAAAAATTCCCCCCCCCCCGGCCTATAAAAATCCTTTCTATGACCATGAGTCTTTTCTTGTATTTTAACGTTTATTAATATTTCTTTTTACCTTTACCTATCCAATAGTCTGTTGTACCGTTGGGGCACCAAGTAAGACTTTTCAACCGTCTCTCTCCATTCCTCCCTTTTATTTATTTTTTTGCCTTGTTTAAAACCTCTTTCAATGGTAGGCCCGTCCATTTTTTTTATGTTGTCCTCCCAAAGCTTTATCTGTCTGCCTCCTCTTATTTTTCCTGGTACTGTTCCCTGAAGGAAGGTCTTTGCGAGCCCCGCAGATCTTGTAATATGGCCATAGATTTTTAGTTTGCGCTTTTTTAAATAGTTAACGGTCATCATGGGGTCCGATCGCTGCTGTAACCCTTTCTCTTATCTCTTGGTTTGTGATGCGGTCCACACATATAAAAAAATTATTATAAATTAAAAGTTAGGTTATCCATCACTAGGGGGCGCGGTGGTGAATGGTAAAGCACTTGGCTTACGAACCTGATGTCCTGGGTTCGAATCCCGGTAAAGACTGGGATTTTGGAATTTCGGGATTGTTATGGCGCCCTGAGTCCACCCAACTCTAGTGAGTACCTGACTTTGCTTGGGGAAAGTAAAGGAGGTTGGTCGTTGTGCTGTCCACATAGCACCCTGCTCGTTAACCGTAGGCCATAGAAACAGATGACATAGATCTGCCCCATAGATCGCAAGGTCTGAAGGTGACATTTTACTTTACTTACTAAATCCATCACTGAGTACAGGCAACTATTTATTTTTACAAAAAAAGAAGACACAGAGAGACAGAAAGAGAGGGGAGGGGCGAATTTCTCAGTGAGAGAGAGAGAGATCTGCTTGCAACGTTTCACCAACAAGGGGAATTCCCTATTACATCATCACGACTATGTTCCTTTACGGGAAGTTCCGGAAACAATACATTAATAAGCCTAAATTTAACACATGGCACTATACTAACTTACGTACATTATTTTTCTAAAATGTAAAGGCTCAAAAGTTGCATCTAAAATTATTACTTATAAATATATATCTCCATCATGAAACTAAGTTTTTAAAGCTTTCGTTTTTCGCCTAATCATTACTTTTCTGACTTCCGTTTGTTTTCAGTGAAACCATGGTTTCGTTTTTGATTTCCAACTGTTTTCCATCTTCTCATCATTCGTTTCTTTATTTAACAGAGCTGCCACTATTAGCATTTTTTCCATATATTATTTTTGGAAGATTATACTAATGGGTAATATATATATGAATGAACGGACCTGTCTATAAAAGAGAATATATCCAAGGCAAAACACAGAGGAATGGAGAATAACGGTTGACAACTCTTGTGTGTGACCCCAACGGTCCAACAGATTTACGGCTAGGGAAAGTGAGCTGAGAGTACTGAGAGTATTAGTTTAAATGTTACATAAAAATTATATATACAAAAATAAATTATTGCATTAACATGTACTTAGTGACAATTTAACTTATCTGGAAAGTTGGCAACTCCGTTAGTTTCATCATTTGTCAGTGCAGGTAAGAGCATTTTAGGACTAAAGGTGTTGTTGTTTTTTTTTTATAATAGTACGTTGATCTAGTTCATTTAGTACATTTGTAAATCTCTCCCTATAAAGTACGAAATCGCTTAGAAAATAACTTGGCCATTTCCTAATTTGCCGAAAAATTTCGTTTTTGGTAGACATCATTAAAATATGTGTGGGTTGATTTGCTCTATCATGCATACATGTAACTCACAATAACATGACATACATACTGTTTCATAGCCTTGGTAAATGTTTTTTATGAAGGAAAATTAGCGCATTTGTCTAATCAAAGTAACTGTTTGTAAGTAACCTCACCCGATTTGTTTATTAGATCTAGATTTTGATTTAGAGATAATATTTAGAATCTAGTTGTTCTAATTTTAAGTCTTATAATTAACCAATTGAAAAAAAAATACACCATTAGATCTAGTTGTCTATGTCAAAACATTATTGCTGATTAGTTTAAATCTAGACCTAGGTCTTATATTTACAATTTAAGGCTAGTGTATATATGTATAACCAAAGTTTAATAACGGCACATTCGTCGTTCCATATGCTAGGACAAAGTTGCACAAATGTTCCTTCTTCCCTAGTGCTACTAGAGCATGGAATAGGTTGCCTGAGCCAGCCAGGAAAATCAGTGACTTGGCAGAATTTAATTCCTTGATTACTATGCATGACGCGTAGGATGTAATCATATTCTTTTTTTTTCAGTAACGTCTGTATTTTATAAGATAAGTTTTCTTGTCCGAAGATAAGTTAATGGTGAGTACAGTTTTTCACTGACGTCGCTAGTCCAAATTCTAACTGAAACTAAGGAACGTATGCAGACTAAGCTGCTGGAGTCTAAATTCATTTTTAGACTTCATTTCTGTGTTGTACGACCAATCGAGATTTAGTTATCCTGCTTTCTCAAGTCTTTGCTGTCATCTGATATCTTCTATACCTGTGAAGGCAAACTGATACCGGTATATAGATCTAGGGCCTATATAGAGTTTGAAACGAACCATAAACACATACAACATGCTACGTGGTATAACACAGGTTTTTAAAAATAATACATTTAAACAAATTGAACATTCCTAGGAGTTCTTTAGCCAAACGTAAAAAGTCAACTTGAATGATTGGCCTTTAGGCCTACTCAGCGTGCTAACATCTGATAAGATTAGACAGTTGTAAATAGACTGTTACGTTTTCAAGTAAAATAAACAAACACTTAGCAAACATTACCAAATGTGGCATATATCTTAGGACTCCAGAATAGGCTATAAAGATAGTCCGAGACCGGAAAATACCTAAGATCGGACAGAATGGAGACAGTGCGACAGAAAGAGAGAGTAATGGATTAGATGAGATAGCAATACGGCTTTGCTCGGGCTTTTCGTTCAATTTTAGTTTTAGTATATTACGCTATTTATAGCATTGTGTTATCTTAATAGTGTCAAACAATGTCAAGATGTTTCGTTGTTAGCCAACTCTATTTTTGTAGGACAACTTGACATATTGTAAAATCACCGCTGTCATCTAAAGAACATTCACGCACACACACACACACACACACACACATATATATATTATATGCTTTGCCTATGATAAAGAAAAAATAACCAAAGAGAAATAATTTTGGAACAAAGCTGAGACCAATAAATGATGTAATTCCTTCCCTTAGATCAAAATGAAAGTAATCTCGTGATCGAGAGGCTAAGTACGCTTAAATTTGGCTTGGATACTAATGAAGAGGGCACGACGTTCGACACCCGACTCGGGCAGAGTTGTTTTAACTGAGGCAGAACGGAAAACCTTCTCCCAGATGCCCCCTACGAAAGTAGCGCTATATAAAAGCTATTATTATTATTATCGTAATATATTATATATTTTGTATGCAGAAAGTCTATAAACTTACATTGATCAAATAAATATCTACATATGTGTGATGATATTTGCGTTCGTTTAATCCTTAGATAATGTTTTGAAGATGCCCAGGAAGAGCGGTCCATATCATTCGCGGAGTGAAGAGGATGCCCCCAGACAGAGGCCAATAGTTGGTTACAACAGACTAAAAGGCTGGTCTGAGCTCGTGGACGACCCTGATCAGTTGCTTCTGGAGGTTACGGTGAGTCTTAAAGAGCTTGGCCAATTTCTGAACTCCCAGAGCTTAAACAAGGACAAGCTCCAACTGTTGACTGTCATCCTAGAGATAACACTGAAAGCGAACTATCATGAGCAGTGCTTCACCAAGTTCCTGTACATGCTGGTCAATACTCGGTTCTTTCAAACGGACCTCGCCGTTCATCTCAGGTCGAACACAAACCCTCTGAACTGCCGACTAGCCAATGCAGTGGTGACGTATGCCCAGCATGTCACGTGTCTGATTCCGGATGAAGTGGACCAATGTGATGGCCTCGTTACCTTTTTATGCGAGAATTATCAGCATTACAACTGTGATTTTGAGCTGATCCGAACGTTGGTGGATAGCTACAACTCGTGCAGGACGCAAGGAAAACTAAAAGATTTCCCTCGCGACGAAACGCACGACGAACAAGAGCTTTATCTTAAGGCTTTTTCGGAGTATCCAGCACTCCCTTTAAGCCAAGAGCTCAAACCTCTATTCAAACCCCTTCTTCGAGAAAACAAAGTCAGTGGGGCTTATCTAGACAAGCATGAATATTTAGATACAATGTATCGGCTGGTGAGAGAGGATTTTATCCAACCGTTGAGAAACGCATTAAGGAAATCGAGAGGCGAGGAAGACTCGGACTCAAACGTCATTGTTTTTGAGAATGTAAGAATCCTTGGTTGTGATGTGAAAGAAGAACTAGTGCATTCGATACAGTTGGACATGTCACAACTCAAAGATTTGAAATCCATTATTCAAAACCATTTTATAACGGGGAATCTCGTGTGTCTCACACATGATAACTTTCGCAGCATACTTTACGCCACTATTTCAGGAAGTACATCTAAAGAGCTGTCTAAAGGCATTGTCAAGCTGGCTTTTATTAACTGCCTCTTGGACGTTTTCAGTTTAAACTCAGATTTGAAACTTAGAATGATAGAGTCGCCATCTTTTTTTGGAGCCTACTCTCCGGTGCTGCAAGGAATTCAAGAAATGTGTCAACACCCTTTACCTCTCGAGTCATATCTCGTCCGATGCAAGAAGATTTCGGACAAGCCGGCATACCTTTCGCAGTCATCGGTTTACGACATCTCTTGTCTTGTCGACAAGTCCCCTGGCTCTCTTCGTTGTAGAGTGCTGGCGACAGAATCCTGGCCACTTCCTCTTAGAAGACAGAATCTCAACGAGGAACAGATTGAAGCCATCAAGGAAGCGCTAACAAAAGAGCTCACACTCATTCAAGGACCACCAGGAACAGGCAAGACTTTTGTGAGCTTAAAAATCATGAGAGCTCTTTTAGAGAACGTACACAATCAAACGTCTGAGGGAGGCCCCATCCTTGTAGTGTGTTACACAAACCACGCCCTGGACCAGTTCTTAGAAGGAATTTTAAAATTTTGCAGTGAAGGAATTATTCGAGTCGGTGGCAACAGTAAATGTGAGGCTCTGGAATCGTATAATCTGGCGTATATTCGAAGAAATGACAAAGTCAGAGACAGGTCCCTCAGAAGAGCATTGTTCTACGTATACGATGAAATGAGACCATTACAAAGAAGAATTAAACGATTAGCTGATCAGCTGACCATGACTAAACACAAAATCCTGAATGAGGATGTCCTAAGAGAGTTCATACTAGAGCCTCATTTACAAAGCTTACAAAGCAAAAGAGATCTCTGTCAGGGTCAATCAATAATAAGGACGTGGCTCTCTGTGGCTAGTGATGCAGACTTTGAGATCTACTTGCACGAAGCAGCCAGATCGCATTTACTTTCGCTTCTCATGCTTGAAAATACCATGCGCAACAGTGGATGTTTAAATTTTAAACAGAAGATACAGGTCAATACCAAAGCAATGGTTTATAGAATGTGGAAAGATAGGTATGAGAAAAAATTCGGAAGAGTTTCAGACAAGTCCATACTTTCCGACCGAGACTTAGCTCCTTTCATTGACGGGAAAGTCCTTCAGAAAATTCACTCCAGCGGTTACCACAGTGTCGAAAATTGGATTCTGGGAAACGATTTAGAAGAAACTGTAGCCAGCATTGAATATCTTATAAAAGATCAGAATAACATAGACTTTGAGGATTTAGTTGATGTTGAAAGTTGTGACAGTAATGATGATCTGGACCTTGCATCCTCTGATGGTGACTTTGACAGTGATGAAAACATATCTGCGCTCACATTTTTAATGGAGAGATTGGAGTGTCTTGGCGTTAACTTAACCGAGGCTGCTGATCATCGCAAAGTGTCGTCTAGAAATAGCATTTCTTACATTGAAGCGCTGCGTAAAGCTGAAACAAGTGAGCCGATGTCTGCATCTGAAGAATCCTCAACGAGGAGCCTGTGGAATTTGGACGTCTCTGTTAGGTTTAAGCTTTACAAGACTTGGCGTTCTAAATACATGAACTCGTTAAAAGAAGAAATGCGCTCGCTGAATTGCCAATACGAAAGTCTGCTTGAAAAAAAGAAAGAACTCCAGCGAATGCGGGACATTTCAATTCTACGCCAGGCCAAAGTAGTTGGCATGACTACAACAGGGGCGGCGAAGCACCGCAAAGTCTTAGAAGCCGTGGGTCCCAGAATCGTGGTCGTCGAAGAAGCTGCCGAAGTTCTAGAGGCCCACATCATCACCTCGTTAAGCCGCCACTGCAAGCATTTGATTCTCGTTGGCGATCACCAGCAGCTAAGGCCAAAAGTTGAGGTTTACGAACTGGCTCAACATTATGGGTTAGAAGTTTCTTTATTTGAGAGACTAGTCAACAATGATTTCAAATGTGTTCAACTCAAAGAACAGTTTCGAATGCGACCAGAGATTTCAACGTTTCTAAGACACATCTACCCAGGTTTGAAAGATGGTGAATCCGTACAATCTAGGCCAGGAATCGACGGAATGCACCAAAACGTTTTCTTTATAAAGCACAATCAATCTGAGCAGAAAATAAAGAAAGGCACGAGTAAATTCAACAATTTTGAAGCCAGATATCTTCTGAAACTGAGCGAGTATCTCATCAGTCAAGGGCATCAAGCCGAGCAGATCACTATCTTGGGAGCATATGGTGGGCAAGTAACCAGAATACAAGAACTTCAGCGAGCGTCCAAAAACTCCACATTGGGCAAAGTTCGAGTCTCCACCATAGACAACTTTCAGGGAGAGGAAAACAAAATAATCCTTCTGTCACTTGTTCGAAGTAATTCTGACAATCAGGTTGGATTTCTCAGCACCGACAACAGAGTGTGTGTGGCTATATCTAGAGCCCAATATGGGATGTATGTTATAGGAAACTTTGACCTTCTCGCCAAGCGTAGTCAGCTTTGGAAAAACATCAAACACACTGCAGAAATCAACGGCTGCATCGGCCAAGTGCTAAATCTTAGTTGTCAGCAGCACAACAATCTGAGAGAGATAAAGAAAATTGATGATTTCGATCAAGCGATCTCGTTAAAGGGCTGCGGTCAAAAGTGTAAGACAAAATTACAATGTGGTCATCTGTGCTCACTGATTTGCCACATAGGCAATCATGACCAGTACGTGTGTGAGAAGCCATGCTTGAAGATGTGTCCTAGAGGTCACATGTGTCCGAAGAAGTGTGTTGAGACGTGCCCTCCATGCCGCGTGATGGTGAACTTCCAGTTGCCCTGTGGTCACACGCAGTTGCAGCCATGTTACACCAACATCCTGAATATCGTGTGCCTGGAAAAATGCACGAAAACGTGTCCGAGTGGTCATCTGTGCCCTTACGATTGTAAAGTGAATTGCCCTCCGTGTGGTACTCCAGTAGAAAGGAACCTCAAATGTGGGCATACATTGAAAGCCAAGTGTCATGAGAAAAACTTGAAATGTAAAGAAAAATGCCGGAAGTTCTGTTCTTTTGGACACCCGTGTCCCTTAATGTGCGCTGAAGGATGCTCTGATTGCACTAAATATGTGTGTCTCACTCTGTTATGTGGACATGACCTGTATGACATGTGCTGGAAATTTACAACTGCGCAAGCCAAGTGCTCTAAACCCTGCGCTAATATCTGCATCAGGGGACATAAATGTCCAAGACTTTGTAAAGTTTGTTCTTCGAGTTGTCGACCTTGCAGTGAAACTCTTCCTTGCGGTCACCGTTGTTCAGAGGTGCCTAGAAAGCTTGCTTCGGATGACATAGTGGACAAGCCGTGCATGAGTAGGTGCTTCTCTCGGTGCCAAAATGGGCATCTTTGCCCCAACGTCTGCAGCGAAGCTTGCCCACCTGTCTGTTTAACCGTCTTAAAATGTGGGCACTTGTGCAGGAGTAAACTGGAGCCCCGCCCAGCGGGTCTCAACTATGTAGAAGAATGTGACGAGCCTTGCGAGAAAGTTTGTGACAGGGGTCACAAGTGCTTTTCAAACTGTAGCGAGCCCTGCCTCCCTTGCGGAGAGGTGCTCAGCTGTGGTCATCGTTGCGCGTGTGTTCCTAGAAAACTCACCCCAGCGGACGACCCAGTGCCCTGTAAACAGCAGTGCAAAAAGGTATGTCGTAAAGGGCACCAGTGCCCTGCATTGTGCTGGGAGAGTTGTCCACCAATCTGCCGTAAATTAAAGTGCAAAGTTATTAAATTATTTACCTCTCGTGAAACAGTATATAAGTATCCTTATGAATGGAGATCCTCATCTGTGGATCAAGTTTCCTCGTTAAAATTGTAACAATAATTTATTTTCAATTATCTTATGTATTTCTTAGGTTTTATTTCGGCAAGATTTATGGCTCTTTTTCATAAATTGTAATACGTGTTTAATTTTTAGCTCATCATTTCTAAAATGTCGAAAGGAAAACTTGATGATGGAATCAAAACTTTTCTACATTTGATTTCACACTTTGATGATGATGAATCCAGTATCTTTCTTTTTTTTTTTATGTAGAAATAGCAATTTTCGGATGCTTTTCAAATATTTCTTCCAATAGTATCTGTTTTACAAAGCTTATGCCTACTCACTCTGTCTGTCTGTTTGTCTGTCTGGTATAAATTTTCTACAAGTTATTTCCCACTTCTCATTCCCGAATCAAGTTAAAGCCTTGCACAATTATTTATTGTAACCAACAAAACATCAATTTAAAAAATTAGCCAATTAATTAATTAATTGTAAAAAAAATGATGTAGGAAAATGGAAATAAATCAGGAGATAAATGTCTGTAAATATGCAGTTCTTACCATTATATAAACTTTAAAAAAAAATATTTGCTATTTTTATATAAGTTTACATTATAAGTCAATTCACTATAGTTATTACATTATGTTATGTTATTTATTAGTTTCTAATATTTGTTATTTGTTAACTTATCTTGTAACGGATACATATCAAAATATGAAAGTCGGCCATATTGCCGTAACGGTTGTCTAACTTGATCACAACTTTGCTTATCAGCAAAAGGTTCAAAGAAATCTAGTGCTCTATTCATTGTTGTCTGATTACGTTGTGTTTTTGAAGAGCTGGCAGTCCTCTTCCAGTCCTAGAACTTGTACACTTTTATGCCGAACAATCTCAACAGACTACAACTGGAAGTCATATTGCATTTGCAATTACATTATTTTGGATATATTTTCTTTCCACTAGTCTATTTAGTTCTTTTTTAAAAGTCTATAGATTTGTTGATATTGTGTTTTTCCATTGTGTTGTCTTCTTTCAATTAAAGAAAATACTTTTTACCTATAATTAAACTGTTGTTATGATGTGGATTTTATGTGAACTTCGACTTGAAAGTTCAATATTTTACAAAATGAAAATTGTGTCCTTTAATTTGTTGTCTGTGTAAGGTAGACAAACTATTTTTACAATGATATAAATTGTTATGAAAGTGTTGCTTTATCATTGTTTCTTTTTATTAATGGCACTGTAATTATGAAAAGCAAGCCTTACGACGTAATCATTTATATACATATATGTGTGTTTTTGGAGGCGCGGTGGCTGAGCGGTAAAGCGCTTGGCTTCGGAACTGGGGTCCCGGGTTCGAATCCCGATGAAGATTAGGATTTTTATTTCGGGCTCCTTGGGCGCCTCTGAGTCCACCCAGCTCTAATGGGTACCTGACATTAGTTGGGGAAAAATAAAGGCGGTTGGTAGTTGTGCTGGCCACATGACACCCTCGTTATCCGCAGGCCACAGAATCAGATGACCTTTACATCATCTGCCCTATTGACCACAAGGTCTGAAGGGGGGAACTATACGTGTTTTTAAGATTTCATTTTGTTTGTTTTAAGCCTCGTGTTTTTTTATTGGTTGTTTCTTTATTACATTTGTGTACTTATATTGAAACATTATGTTTTACTCTTTTGTTAATATCAAATAATTTCAAAATCATGTTAATAAGTGTTGTTTTTTAAGGAATAATTAACATTGCAATTGTACTGTAGATTTTTTTTAGATTTTTTTACATATTGATTTTCATATTGCCTCTAAGATTATACACTGAAATAAACTGAATTAACACATAACCTTATAAACAAGGCTTTATTACAATAAAACTCGACTGCTACACACAATAACATAGTACAGACTGGTCACGATTCACAGACTACGATAATGCGAACACGATTACAAATACAAGCACGATTACAAACACGGGTAACACAAAAGTCCATTTAACAATCACTCCATTCACCCCTCCTTTATTTCTTTCTGGGTCTTAGGTTATACCCATGAGTAGGAAAGGAAGGATTCGGAGTTGTCTCTGGCGTAGACCTTTCTCCTTGCAGGTCGTAACAGTTCTGAACCGGTACGGGACTTGAGTCAATATTGGCTTCTGGCATTGGGTGACTCCCCTGTGAGTCACTGATGACTTCTGGCTGGTTGTGCATCCTTGGGTTAGGGCTCTGTGAATTGCTAAAAGCTTCAGGCACGTAGCGACTCCCTGGTGAGAGATCCAATGAGTCACCGACCTCTTCAGGCAGAATACCGTTCTCTGGTTCGAGAAAGTCATTTGTGGAACTTTCCTTCGGCGCCAGGTGCCTAAGCGACACCGTCTCTTCCCGGCCGTTTGGAAATCGTATATGGGCGTACTGCGGGTTGCAACTAAGAAGTTTAACCTCTTGTACCAATGGGTCAAATTTTGAAGATCTTACAGGTGATTTTAGTAATACCTTCCCTGGGTTCTGTAGCCAAGTAGGCAAGGATGTTCCTGTTGGCGATCTTCTGTTGAATTTGAAGATCCGTTCATGTGGAGTTTCATTAGTAGAAGTACACAGTAATGATCGAATTGAATGAAGTGTCTGAGGCAGCACACATTCCCACTGTGATAGTTCCATTTTCCCTGAGTCCAATGCTAATGAAATAGCCTGCCACAATGTTTTATTCAACTTTTCTATTTGTCCATTGCCTCTTGCATTGTAGGCCGTTGTCCTGCTAGTTGCAATGCCCTTAGAATGTAGATATTCTGTAGTTTCTGTGGACATAAATGATGTGCCACGATCAGAGTGGATGTAACTGGGTGTTCCGAAGAGGAAAAATAACTGGTCGAAGCACTTAATCACTGTCTTAGAGGTCATATCAGGACAGGGAAAAGCGAATGGAAACCGTGAATATTCGTCAATCATTGTTAACAAATACTTGTTACGAGTGGCTGATGGCAAAGGACCTTTAAAGTCAACACTTATTCTCTCAAACGGCTGTGTGGCCTTTATGAGCGTGCCTGCAAATTCCTTATAGAATTGCGGCTTAATTCTATTGCACGTTTTGCATTGTTGAATGGTCTGTCTAACCTCTTCAACCGAGAAAGGCAAGTTCTTTGACCTGACATAATGTAGAAGTCTAGTAACACCCGGGTGGCACAGATATTCATGGTACGTCTTTAGGTTACTATGTCTTGACATGGCTGCACAGTGCCCTCTAGACAAGGTGTCTGCTGCTGTGTTTGCACTCCCAGGTCTATATTGGATATCAAACTTGAAACCGGCTAATTCCAATTTCCACCTTTGTATCTTATCGTTTTTAATTTTCCTGCTATGAGTGTCCTTGAAAATGAATGAAATAGATCGTTGGTCGGTAACGAGGGTAAAATAGTTACCGCACAAATGATGTCTCCACTTTCGTATGGCTTCAATTATTGCAGTAGCTTCTTTTTCAATGGCGGATTGATGTTTTTCACTGGGTGAAAGTGTCCTGGAGAAGAAGGCAATAGGTCTACCATCTTGATTTAGCGTAGCTGCCACAGAAATATCAGAAGCGTCTGTTTCGACTATTAAAGGGCGGTCATAGTCTATAGTGAAGATGGCTGCTTTCTGTAACTCTAGTTTTAAGTCCTCCAAAGCTGTTTTTACATTTGTGGGTACCGGGAAAATTTGATTTTTCATTATAGGATACATTTTGTCTGAGAATTTCGGTATCCAGTGGGCATAATATGCCAAGAGTCCTATGATTCTTTTCTGAGACTTCATATCTTTAGGAGGTGGTAAATCTCGAAGGGCTTGAAATCTATCGGGATCAGGCTTCAAGTGTCCTTTGGATATTTCATATCCAAGCAGCTTTACCTTATTAGTGGCGATTACACTTTTACTTTCGTTGAAGGTTATTCCGTATTCTTGAGCTACCTTCTGAAACCGCAAAAGATTTTTGTTGTGAGATTCTACATCTGTACCACATATTGTTACATTGTCGACATAGGCAAACGTGTCAGACAACTTTTCTTTTTCTATGATAGTGTCTATGGTTTTCTGGAAGCACGCTACACCATTAGTGACGCCAAAAGGTATTCTACAAAACTGGTAGAGTTTCCCGCAGGCTTCAAAAGCTGTGTATTTCTTTTCACTCTGTTGAATAGGTATTTGGTGATAAGCACTCTTTAGATCCAATGTGCTAAAGATTTCATACCTGGAAATGTTCTCCACCATTTCATCCACTCTTGGCATAGGGTAAGCGTCCAGATAAGTAAACCTATTTATAGTTTGGCTGTAATCGACGACCATTCGCTTTTTGTGCCGCTCATTGGTCGTGACTAGGACTTGAGCTCTCCAAGGCGATTTGGAAGGTTCAATGATACCATTTTGTATCAATCTCTTGACTTCAGCTTTAATAAATTGTGTGTCTTGGAAGGAGTGACGGCGAGATTTAGTTGCAATAGGTCTGCAATCAGGAGATAAATTTGCAAACAATAGTGGTGCCTCTACCTTAACAGCATTGAGCGAGCAAACATGAAATGCAGGTCGACTACCGTTGAATGGAAATATCAGTTCTTTGTGTAATGCGAGGAAATCCAACCCAAGTACTACATCAGTGCAAAGTTCATCTAGTAACGAAAGCTTGAATTGATTATAAACTTCCCCTTTGTATTTTAGCGATGCAAATATGTGGCCTCTAGTGACGCTTGACAGTTGAGATGACGCCATAGAAATTTTGTGCTTTGAATGTGTCACTGACCAATCATACTCTCTTGGTATGTTTGAAGAAATGTAGCTTTCCCCGCTACCTGTATCAATTAGGGCTTTTAGGTCTACGCCATTTAGGGAGATGTGTACTGTTGATTTAGTTAAACTAGGTACGGACGAAGCAGCACTTAGTGATGTTAGATGTGTAGAGCCCTTAATGCAGCTAGACTCTTTACGTGATTGTCTTTTAATCTCGTGGCTAGGAGATGTTTTGACTTTAGGTGTGTTGCGGGACCTGCAGACCTTCGAAAAATGTCCATTTTTCCCGCAAGAATGACACAAGCAGTCTTTGGCAGGACATTTCGCTCGGAGATGCCGACTTCCTCCGCAAAAGAAACATTTAGTACTCACTGTTGCGATTGTTTCTGAGTCTCCCATTTCTTCGGTAGAGATTGCCGATGACAGAGGAGATGACTCTACCAAATGAGAAGGAGCACTAAACGAACTGGATTCTTTTTGGGCCATGTCGAGTGTCTTGGCAATATCTAAAGCCATTTTCAAGTCAAGGGATCTTTTCTCAAGTAGCCGCTGTCTTATTACACTCGAACGCATGCCGCTAACGAAGGCATCACGTATGGCGTCCTCTTCATTTTTGTCTGCACTAACAGCTCGAAACTGACAATCTCTGGCCATCACTCTCAGCTTGTGTACAAATTGATCAAGACTTTGATCGACTTCTTGTTTGCACGTTGCAAGCAAATGTCTGGCCAACGTTTCATTAGGGGCCTTCACAAATAAGTTCTCAAGAATAGATTTTGCTTCTGAGTACTTAGAACAGGTAGAAATATACTGATATAAGGATGGAGATACAAAGTTGCATAGAAGGTCAAACTGTTCGCTTTCACTAGCCCCTACCTTCGTTGCGAATCTGTCGAAGCAAGAAATCCAGTGTTTCCACGCAATGGAAGCCGTGGTTGAGCATGGATCAGCATCCAGTCTATTGGGACGCAAAAACTTCTCCATTTAAGAATGGTTTTATTGTAATAAATTGAAATAAACTGAATTAACACATAACCTTATAAACAAGGCTTTATTACAATAAAACTCGACTGCTACACACAATAACATAGTACAGACTGGTCACGATTCACAGACTACGATAATGCGAACACGATTACAAATACAAGCACGATTACAAACACGGGTAACACAAAAGTCCATTTAACAATCACTCCACACATGCTAAAATAAAAGGGAAAAGAATCTTCCTAAACCAAAGCATAAATGCGTTAAGTTTTCGATGCTCTATCAAACCTCCCCGGGGGCCTCAAATCCTTAGTTACACCACGGCATGTATAGTCGAAAAGAAATGTCTTCAAGAATGCCTGCCATAAAATTGGCAGTAACTTTCAAGCGTCTACTATTGTGTGTAATTCAATAAATGGGAGGATGCTTGCGTGTCTTTTACGGGTAAAATTTAGATGCGTTGTTTTACGAGTTTGTTTTACGCAAAGCTCTTCACAGAAAAAAAAATATCACGCAGCTTCAACCGTTCAATTAAACGTTTATACAACATAAGACCACAGTCTAGTCTCTGCCTCAAATCGATGTCGCCGTAAAATCCAAATGTCAACTGACTATTGAAATATAACATAGTACGCAACCCCACTCTACATGACGTCTTTAAATGTTGCGTTCAAAAATATCACTACATGACACTACTCCACTACGGTTAACTACGCCTGTCATTAAATAATGATGCTTAGTCAGAGCTAGCTTTAAGTACATTATCCACACCGGGTATTTCGTTTCTTAGTATTACTTACGCCTGTGCAATATACATTTGGGCACTCCATCACAATGTTAAAATTACTATAATATGTCTACGAAGCTTAGACTCTGTTTTTTTTTATAGAATATATACAATAAATTATATACTGCCTTATTTTAACTGGGGGATCTTATTTAAATATGTAAACCTTAAAGTTTATAATTGATCTACAATACTACGCATTTTTGTAATAAACTATCTTAGTTATTGTATTTGAACTTGCAGATCTTTATTTTCAACGTCTAATGGATTGTGATAGTCTCTGTTATTATAGAGATTTGAAGTCATATTGACATTTTGTAAACCCTCAGTAAAAGATTATTTTTTCTTTGATCAAAACTTATTAATTAAAAGCTATAAATAATTACTGTAGCATTCATTTATTTTATGTATCGTTGAAATGTTAAGATTTAGTGTGTGAATTAAATAATATCGTACTTTTATGTGTTTATTAAATTTGTGAATTGAAAAACTGGATACTTTAAGATTTAACTTGAACAATGTAATGTAATGAAAGTTAAATAATTAAGGTTGGGCTACACAACAACCAGGGCAGAGCCGATATCGAAAGAGGCATAAATATTGACGTAATTAGCTCAAAAATAGAACACCACTATACAATATCTCTACCACATTTCCATATTATATATAAATACATAGGTCTGTGACCGTCTATGATCCAGAAAGTTATTGCAAAGACGCTGATAACATTACAAAAAAAAAACAGAAGATAAGGACTTCCTCCTAGTGTTAGTATTAAATATGTAATGAACTTTCTTAAGTGGTCCTTCAAATTACAGGAGGGAGCAGGAAGAAAGGGCCGTCTGAACAAAAGCTGGCTGGACAATGTGAAAGACTGGACTGACCTTTCTCTTGATATCCTACTAAGACCAGCTGCTGACCAGGAAAAGGGGAGGGATTTTGTTTACGCGAACTGTCTCAGCACCCGTAAAGTCTAGGGACAGATGAGACGAATGATTTTTTTTACACTGCCTTAACGAGGTGCCTATTTCTACCTCCTTATAACGAACACAAGCATCAACTAGCAAATGTTAGTAATACCTCAATAGAAAACAATAGACCTTTAGGCTACATATATTTGACAATATCATTTTACTAGTCTTAGTGTGAACTTGCTTTAAACTAACTTATTACTTTAAAACAAGGTAACAAAGACAGTTTGTGTGGAAACATTAACTCAAAATCGGTCTCCGAAGTGATCGACCCATGGTGGCAACTCCACTGACCACAGGTTGCCACGTTCCTGAAAACAACTCACAAATAGAGGTTTCAATATTTTCAGAAAGAATATCAGAATGTAATTCTAGTAAAGGCAAATGATAGAGAAGAATGGAGAAAGAAAAATGACAGATATTATGTGGTGGTCCAACTGTCCAGCAGACCAAGGGATAAGTGGAGGTGAAGTAAAATATGAACCTGGCCTAACTGATGTCTTATAATGATTATCTAATTGATCTAATTGTTTTGTAAAGGGTCAATATCCTATTCGAAGCCTGAAGAAAAAAAAATAATTCTTTAATTAAGTGTGCCACGGAGAAGTCTCTGGGCTTTGTTTTGACATGCTGAGTTTTTATTAATATTGTCCATATACTGGAAAGGGGGAAATGATACAGGAATTATGTTACCTCATGTCTGTCATTGTAATTGTTTTTAATCTTATTATTTCTATGAAAGGAAATTCAAAGTATTCATAATTGCTTCGCAATTGACGGTGGCCATGTATATATATTTCTTATTTAAACTTATGGGTAGTTTAAATTGTAGAATTGCTGATGATAAAGGTGGTCTTTAGGTTATTTGTTTTAATGTTCGGTAGTAAAAAAATGTAGCCAGTTTTATAAATATGAAGATTTGTAATTGTTTCACTCCAAAAATAAGATTATGTCCCTTGCTTTCTTAAATTTACGAAATTCTGTTTTGTTTTATAAGTTTCACATCTTACACCAGAAAGAAGATGATGACATCCTAGACCAGATCTTGGATGGTTGCCTGGTCTTGTGATTCTCTAGGCTATGGTTCGTCTCAGTGGTCTCGGGTTTATACCCTGCCTGTTGCCATCCCTGGTCGTCCTGCGGGAGGTTTAGACCAGGAAGTGGAATTATCGGAAGGAGTATCCGGAACAAACCAACCAAACCAAACAAACAAACAAACCAAACAAACAAAACAAACAAACCAAACAAACAAAACAAACAAATAAACAAAACAAACCAAACAAACAAAAAAAAAACAACCAAACAAACAAAACAAACCAACCAAACAAACAAAACAGGAAAAACCAAACAAACAAAACAAAAAAAAACAAACAAACAAACTAAACAAACAAACCTCAGGTAGAAGGGGACAGGGGATGGAAGCGGGGCAGGATTCTAACTCGTTGCCATAGAGACGACAGTACCGAGCATATATCACTTTATATTTAAGTCACAATCTCTTTTACAGCTCTACAATCAACTACTTACAAAATATTAAAGCGTATATTTATAGGCCTTTAGAATATAAATGTTGTACACATTTTGTAAGGATTTAAAAAAAAATATCTGACATATAATATTTAATTTGTATTTGTTATTGAAACATTTTGTATAATAGGATTATTTATCGGTTTTCAGTTATTTTCGACTGCTCCATGCGCATGCGCAATCTTTGAGCTCTTTGTTTATTTTCGCGCTCTTCTAATTTCTGACGCCATTGCTGAAAAGTTAGGTTTTTCTGATTTCTTTTGGAGAGAGTGCTTTTATTTGAATCGTTTAGTGATTGGTTCTTATTTTGTTCTAGCACTTGAGCCATCTCTTGACGATCTGAACTATAGTGCAACCATTCATCAAACGTAATGGCCCTTGCTACATATTCTTTGTTCTTTTCCTCTAAGACTTTCTTTATCTTTCGAGCATCCATGTCAGAAGTGGTTGCCTCCCCTCTCGCAGCTTTGCGTTCCTTCTTCCATTCCTGGTAGGCGCGCAAATACGACGACGTGTCTGGTGCTTCCACCTTGCTTCCCGCATCAGACGTAACGATTTGAATGAATCCTTTCCCGTTTCTGCTCAAACCGCCAGAGCTTGAGTTGCCGCGCGTGCTCTTTGGTCTGGCCTCCACATTTTTCAGCCAATCCTGAAACGCCTTTTCGTTTTCCTCCTTTGTGGTCTCGTTTTGAGGATCTTCGTTCTCATCCGAGCTGTCAGACTCCTGCAGTCTCTTCTTCTGCAACCATTGGTTGAATGTCAAGGACTGCTTAGATGTCGCGCTTGCTGTTCTCTTCTGTGCCTCTGCAAGCTGAATTTGTCGTTTGACGTTCTTTAGAGCATTGGACTGTGACGTCTTGAGAGTTTTCCTACAAGGCAAAGGAAACACCGGAAAAAAAATGAGTAGTCTATAAGTAGAGAGATGACAGGGTGATGAGATGATTATAAACATGTATAGATAGTGTGAGACACTGTGTATTATTCGTTTTTAAAGAGACGGGCCGTAGTTGACAGACTTTGAACGCGACATTTAGTGACGTCACGACATAGTAGGGTTGTAGATTATTTATGTATAGTCAGTTGGTGTTAGGATTTCATAGGAATAACTTGATATTACAGACAAAGACTCGGGGGGGGGGCGCGGTGGTCGGATGGTTAAGCGCTTGGTTTCCGAACCTAAGGTCCTGGGTTCGAATCCCAGTGAAGGCTGAGATTTTGAATTTCGGGATTTTCAGGGCGCCCCTGAGTCCACCCAGCTCTAATGGTTACCTGACTTTAGTTGGGGAAAGTAAAGGCGGTTGGTCGTTGTGCTGCCACATAACACCCTACTCTTTAACCTTTGGCCAAAAAAACAGATGATCTTAACATCATCTGCCCCATAGATGGCAAGGTCTGAAGGGGAACTTTACTTTACTTAAACTTCATCTAAGTTTTTATAACGGTTTGGACATAGTCTTTACTACTTGCCACATGTGTAGGTCTTGTTACTTGTTAATTACATCCAATACACCCGTACAAGAAACTAAAGACATCTCCAGAGTAATCTATACAAGTCAGACCGCCATTAACAACTACAAGGGTAAGGCCTATCACAATAGAAAGAGCAAGTCAATACGGGACGGGACGGGATAAATATTTACTTTAAAGTTCTAGAAAATATTTCTTTGACCGTCAAGTTATATTAAATATCTATCGATAGCCGAGAACTTTACATGGCTAGCTTTTTGACATGTCCGGTGTACAGAATATATGAAGCGTTGATAATCAATATATTTTAAAAGGTTACGACCAAAGACGTACAATACACCTAGACTGGACTTAGAAATCTCTAACACTACACACAAAAGTCGTAAAAACTTTTTTAAAAGCTGAAACAAGGCGTTGTTTTGTCAAGGAGTTATAAGAAGTAAAAATAAATCATTTTCAACGCTAATCTACGTAACGTATCTAGTATTTTGAAGGCTTATTTGGATAAGTAATTAAATCTGAGTAGAATAGATCGAAATAACCGTGTCAATATTTATGTAATGACTAGTATCTAAAAAAAAAATTTAAAGTAAATATTTATTTTTTGGAAATAATTTATCAATATTGGTGTTTAAATCAATATAGAAAAACAGTAGAAATCTATTATGTTTACTTTTCTAGATTATAGTATATAAAAAACATTGCAATATCTAACCTCGACTTAGAAGATCTATGAAGATGTTTTCTATCATCTGTTTGAGAATCTTCTTTCACGTCTCTGTTTGGTACACTTTGAACGCTTCGACCATCGGTGGTTGTAGTTCCACCATTCGGAGACCTATCTGATTCTACACTTCTAGGTCTGTCAGAATAAGGGCGGCTCCAAGGGACTGCTGATGTACTTGGCGTGGCTGGCTCCCTTTCTATCTGCGCCGTAGGTGAAAAGCCAGATCTTAGGGGGCGTTTCCCTTCCCTACATGCCGGCCTGACGCTGAGAAGTTCAGAGTCCAATAGCAGGGATGAGTCCCATGAGATCACGGTCTCGGGTCTTCCTGATGAGTCGACGACAGCAACTCTTAATTGAGGCTGTAGTTTGGATTGCACGACTTTGTTAAAGTTTGTGTTACTATCTGGCGAGACTACGGATGTTCTGGTATTCTCAAAGTCGTCGTTGTGAGGCATGTTTGTATAGTATCTTTGGAAATTGTTTGGTGTTCGTGCGTTTATCCTCTTCTTTTCGGGTTTAAGTGATGCATTTAAAGCAGTTGCTGCCCTTTCCCTTGGTAACAGTGGACCATTTATATCATTGTCATACTGGGTCAAAGGTGAACCTCCATCTGCCAAGCTGATGGACAAGCGTTCCTCTCGTAGAAATCTCGGGCCATTTCTCAGTTGATACGATCGCATTACGTTGACACACTTTCTGGAGAAGCCACGTCTTGCTACGTCCAGTGCCGTGTGGCCATGGCAGTCTTTGAGCGTTGCACTAGCGCCTTGTGTCAGAAGCAGCTCTAGGATACGGACGTCGTCCTTAGCTACTGCAGCAAACATTGCAGTCCGGCGGAAAGGCGTCCTTCCGTTGGGGTTTACACCTTTGGAATCGGAAAAAAGAAGAATATCATTTTCATTCATATAAACTCTGTACATTATAGAAAATGAGAACTCGTCTTAAAAATAACTTAGTCAACTTGGCGCATCATATTGACTTAATATCAACGGAAGTGTATGAATTAACTTCTAAAAATTCTTTATTATAATAATAATAATTATTATTGTTGTTAGTGTGTAAATGTCTGTCCACCCCTCTATATAAAATGCTGGGAGAACTTAGGTCTAAGGTCTTTTGCGGAAATATGAATAAACGGATATTAGAGGATATGTTTCTGGGGTGCCG
This sequence comes from Biomphalaria straminea, assembly GCA_021533235.1. Taxonomy (NCBI): domain Eukaryota; kingdom Metazoa; phylum Mollusca; class Gastropoda; family Planorbidae; genus Biomphalaria; species Biomphalaria straminea. The sequence continues at coordinate 4,289,009 of JADKLZ010000167.1, forward strand.
GTGATCAGCTTGAGTGAAATCTGGCATTAAAGAATGTAGTCTATATTGGAATTTCATCAGTTTGGTAGCCAAGCGGGTTGTGCCACTTGCTACTCATCATCATCACTCACAATAATGGGAGGGGCGGCGGGGAGCGTATTTGGACATAGGTAACCTAGGTTTTAACCTGTATAAATACGTATTTTTAATTTAAGCTTTCAAAAAGGTAAAAAAAAAAACACTAAATAAATAAATAATGAAAACATATAAACTCATCCTTCACAATCTTCATGTATCCCTTAATCTGTTGGAACGTTGGGGCACCACATATTATCTGTCAACCATCTCTTTCCATTCTTGTCTTTTGCACTGACTTGAATCTCAGTGGGCAGCGGGCTCGAGGCCAAGTGCGGCTTGAGCTGGGCTTGGCTTGGCTACCTAGAAGGGGGCTCGAGGTTCGACACCCGACTCGGGCTGAGCGCCTAAAGGCAGCACGGAAAACCAACTCCTAGATACCCCCCTCCCACCACGGGTCCACAAACGAGAATTGACCAAAGCGCTCTGAGCATGCTATAAGCATGAAAGTAGCGCTATATACAAGCTATAATAATAATAATAATGTTATTAAAAGAGATTCGTCTTCCGGTCGCTGTCTCTGTCTGGTTTTTTGTTTCCTGGTCCCGCAGAGTGGTCACTGCCAGCCCTGAAAACTTTGTGATAATACAAATTTAGCTTGTGTTATTTGCAACTGGTCAGCAGGTAATAGTGTGGCCTGATTGTCATTGTGATCCTGGTTCGAATATCTTCTTTGTCGTGTGGTCTCTTTGATACCTTGGACCATTCTATAGCATAATAATTATAGTAGCAATGTTTTTGATACCGAAGATTCGGGATAAGTGAAGTTTTTCGTAAGACAATGCAAACCCATTTGCGACCTTCATATTGTTCCGCATCTACCGTTGTCATTCAGCAGTCTATTTAAGTTTTCTTTCGGTCTCTATTGTCTGTCTTCAATAAGGGCTTTCCTTTGGTACTCTATAGCATGAGAGATCAACTAAAAAACATTTTAAAAAAAGACTTGAAAGAGACTTACCAATAGATAATAATTCTTGGCAAATATTTCTACAACCCAGCCAGCAGGCCAGGTAGAGAGCCACTGTGCCTCTTTCTTCCACAATGTCCGCAGCTTGATTGTCTGCCGACTCTGTAAAGCCGTCCCGCTGTAACTGTAGTGTTTCGTCACTGTAAGAGTTAAAGTCCTTGGTTAGTGTTACCCTAGAGAGTGTTAGTCATGATTTCCTAGTTAATCACTAAAACCTATAGTCCCCTTAAAATGTGAACATTGCATGTTTATTACAAGCTTCCTGCAGTTGTTCAGATAGATTTGTTAAAAAGCTTTTAAATTATTATGCCCTTAGTCTTTTAATTATAGTCTGAAAATAGTAAAGAGCATTGCAAAATGATTACACCTTATAAAATTACTACTTGAAATTTTATAATATTATCAATTTGTTTCTAATAAGAACACTATATTACCCTAGAACTGTTCCGTTATAAAAATGTAGCCCTATTTAAAAAAAAAACTAACTTCTATTGAAATAAGCTATTAATATGCTATTATGCGCTCTGAGCATGCTATAAGCATGAAAGTAGCGCTATATAAAAGCTATAATAATAACTATAATAATAATTATTAACTAGATTAGAAAGGGGTTGACTTTTTTTAAAGCAGGAATTGGCCTGGGTTTTACCCCCCCCCTCCCCATATTTTTATTTTCTTATGCAATAGTAAAGGAAATATCTAGAGAGGATATTACATTCACTAGCGTGATAAGATTTTGTTCAACCATTACAAGGAGCTCGCTCCATGGCATTTCTCGATATGTCTTTTTCATATCAAATCTTGCATAGAAACATAGCTGCCTGGTCGTTCGGTTAGCGCGCTGGACTGTCGTTCAGATTTATCGATGGTCCAGAATTTAAAACCCTTCCCGCTCCCAACTAGGAAGTAAATTATCTTCAACTCTGAAGGAACATCCGAAACATGTAAAACAAACAAACAAACATAGACCTGTACATGTCAGAGCCTCAGTTAAAAATTAAAACATATAATACTGTGAGTCTACTCCGACATAGCAATAGCTCATTCTTTTTCATAGATTATTTCAAGTTTTTTTTTTGGTTTTAATTTCCATGAGTTTATTTTAATTAAACGTTGTTGTT
>JADKLZ010000167.1:4298253-4348458 GCA_021533235.1 Biomphalaria straminea
GTACTGTTTACTTTTCCATTGGATGATTCAGCAGTTAATCATTTGAGAACCTCTGATGCACAAAGAATCCTAATCCAATCTTTGAGCAACAATTAGATCCGACATACATAAATGCGTGACTATTTCATTTCTCTTATCATTTGGGAGAAGCCAGCCATAATGAGAGGGGTTCTTTTTACGGGGATAGCAGTTTGTTTGTTGTCGTGTGTGTTCGCATACATAGGTAAGTAGCAAGATCCCTATTCCTCTCCTTAGCCAAACATATAAGAGAAACTCTTGAAGGAAGACACCATGAATATTTAAAGTAATGATTAAACTTTAGTTTATGAACTTGTTGAGGTCAGTTTTTAAAGACTACGATATCTAGACTGGTAAGACAAATATGAGAATATTTGTCTTCTGTTTTAGGAAACACTTTACACAAATTTAAACAATGCAATATTGAATTGAGCCATGAAGTGTGTAACAAATGAGTATTCACATTTGATTTGTGTAATAAAATTGGTAAAATTACTAAACTTAGAGATATTACAGGCCATGCAAAAAACACTTTGCCATAGATTTCACGTAATCTAATAGAATTCTCTGAAAAACAAATATGAAAGCGAATTTCTTATGCCATATGCTAGTACCAATTCGAATGAGTTATCTTTAAATTTAGTGCAAATAAAGAAGAAATAAATGAATGGGTTGCCGTAATCATCTAGGAAAACAAGTGAGTCAGTAAACTAAAATTAGCCATTGTGGAGTGTCACCAGTGTCTTTCAATACTGTATTCTTCATCAAGACACCCATCAAAACAGTGCCCAATAGAAGAAAAACTATAAGGAGAACTGGCTGATCTGGAAACCACTGAACAGTTTATCTCAGATATTGGTGTAGTCTCTGAAACATCTACATAATAATGAGAACGAAGTCTCTAGCATGTTCGAGTAAGTAATGTTGCGAAACTTTTCGCAGTGTCTTGTGTAGAGTGTTGGCTTGGCTTACGCGGAGGTAACTTCAACAAACAAATGCAAATAAAACACAGGTTGCACAGATAAAGAGTGCTGATAATTCACAACATTTAATGTAGTAATAAATGTCGAGGAAATCCACAAGTTCAAACGTACTCAATGGAAAAACTCGACTGCCTCCTACTACGACGCTAATCAATCAATTTCTTTAATTTTGTTTGTTCACTCAATGGTCACTAAGTTAGAAAACTTAACCCAAAAGAAAACAAGATTACAAAGAGAGTTTGTGTGATACACAAACTCAGAGGCGGCCCCCATCGGAGTCGGATCCCTGTCAGATCCGCCTATTCGCAAGATGTTTCGGATGTTCCTTCTAAGTCCCTGGCTCAATTCCTGTATGCTCCCATCCTTAAACTATCGCAATATTTCTGAAAGAACAGTAAAGGTTAAATCATATTTTCAAAAGCCTTTAGTGTTTTTTTCTAACAGTGACGGACAGACAAACCAACAGACAAAACGCACAAAAATATGCTTGTTTCATTCTAATGGGGGCACTAAACAATTTTTTTTTTAAATCTGATTTTTTTTAAAGTTTAAGAAATTAGTTTAGAATCATGTCATTTCCGGGCTTTACGCTGGTACACGAAAGCCGCTGCTAAAAGTTCATTTTAAAAAATGTGCATGATATCTACATGCCGGAAGCATTTCTTATAGTAACATTTCCTCCCTTACATTTACGTAATTGTTTTAGAATTGGTGTTTTGTTATTAAAAAATCGCTTGCATAATTAATTTTATAAATTAAACGGTTTGCTTTTAGAAAACTAAAAGTAGCCGTTGCACCTAAACTTTTCAAGCCGCATTTAATGGTGAAAAAATATTTTTCGTATCTCTTCTAGTTTTGGCGCCCTGAGTGTGACAGACGGACAGACGGACATTTTGCACAAACCTAATAGCGGCTTTTTCCCCTTACGGGGGCCGCTAAAAAACGAAACAAATCCTTATACACATTTTATTTATATTCCTATTTGTACCCTAACAGTTAACTTATGGATACGCGTAGGGTGTAATAAATTTATAGTTTGATGAAGCATATTTGCCTGAAAAGATAAGTGCCATGAAGGTTTATTTTAAATAAACATTTTTGCTCTATATGTAAAATGCTATATTACCTTTTAGACTTGGCAGAATTTAGGTTATTGGTGAGCATGCATGACTAAATTCATGACGCGTAGGACGTAGGCCCAATCATCTCTTTTGAAGTAGGCTATCGTCTGTATTATATAAGATAAATTACTTTTTAAAAGCCATTTCAACAGGTTTTTTATTACTTTTTTTTTTTTTGGGGGGGGGGTCATTCTGCGAATAACTGTTTCACAAAATAGCAATTCGCTCATTATTATAAAAGTAATTTTAAGAATAACCTAATTGCTGGTGAATCCGGTTTGGGTGAGTGGAGCAATTTCCAATTTCCTTCTCCGTATTCGACCGACTCCAAACTCTTAGGATGAAGAGGCAAATGCATATGTGTCGATAAATTATACACTGTTTAAAATACTGGGGAAAAAAACTAACTATATATTCTTTTTGTATAATGATTTATTTTTAATCCTTACTCATTTTGTAAAGAAATCAAGTTATCTTAAAACTTAGTATATTATGAGCTGGGGTGTTATCTGTTTTAAGGGTTTCCAATCGACCACCGTTCTATCTCTCACTTTATTTATTTATCCTGACTTTGACGGATTCAGGTGTAGGCCTAACGTTTTGAAAGTCAGTCTCACCCAACCAAAAGCTTTTTGCCAAAAACCCATTGTGAAGGGTCGCTTGGGTATCGATGTTATTATGTCTTCAACTCATGTTCTCGGCCTCGGTTTATATGAGTCTGTAAATGGGAGGCGGGCTACATCCTGATGTGCTTAAGCCTCTGTTTTGGGGGTTTAAGCCTCTTTTTGGGGCTTCGTGGCTTTTGTTTTGGTTATTCCAGCCTCGTACCGTTTTGTTTATATGGACACCTACTGCCGATATTAATTGTTTCCTTTTAATAATGGAAAGATAGGCCTACTTCTAGATACATCTTGATATTATTCATCTATCTCCTGTTTATTGTCATTCACACCTTTTTTTTCATCAACCAGACTAAGGTTTGTATCAAAATGTCTGTCAGGTTAGTTAGATCTTTACAACTTAGAGCGCATTTAATAAAGTGGTCTTTCCACATTCGTATGCATGGTAAAAACAGATCTCACGTTCATCTTTTGCTACATAACTTTAGACCTAGACCGATATTAGAATATGCGCCCTCTGTTTGGGACACCTCGACTCAAGAAAACAAACTAAAACAAATGCAAAATAGAGACGTTAGTTTTATAATAAATGAATATTCACATTTGTCTAATGCAACACCATCAGTAAAATTAGGCCTACTAAACTTAGAGGCATTCCATACTGAAAAGGTAAGCAATAAATTCATAAAAGCACTGGATAGATCCACAAGGAGAGAGAGCATAAGAGAAGGATCTCGGATTGCAGATGCCAGACACAACAGAAGCAGAAAGAAGGCTGAAAATGCAGCTGCGCCTGGTGATTTTATATTCCCAACATGCAACCACAGCTGTGCATCAAGGATTGGCCTCTTTAGCCACACAAGAAGTTGCAAAGAGAAAAGATCGTCTCTCGAGACATAAAATGACACAGACAGACAGATATTCATAAAATACTGAGCCATAACTGAATCCTGCGAACTGATGGTTTAGGGTTGCAACCACTCCCATCATGTCCATCACAATTTACCGCGTCTTGCATCAGGTTTGGTCTAGAAATAAAATTTTGAATGAGCGTGCGAGACATGTAAAACACACAACACATAACCTAATAAAGTACCCAGAAAAACACAAAGATAAAGGCACTTTTTTTCTACTCTATATGTAAGGGCAAATAGTTAGAAGTGCTCATTTTGATAATAAAATTTCACCCTCTATTCCGTCCTGCTAAAAAAAAATTATTAAAATCTGCCTTTAGACCAGTGCGTCCAGGGGCTTACTTGGTATAAAAATATGCCCAAGCTTTATTGCCATTGGATGGTATGATAAAGATGTGCATCCTTTCGTATCCGCATTCGTAATAAAGTTTACTTAAGTTTACGTACAGTATGTTTAATGTTATAATTCATTATTGCATTTCTACACATGTAGATTCTAAATCTAGATGTAGATAATTAAATCTAGACTGCGGTAGACTATGTCGAAATCTTTATGAATGCTAGTACAATCCTTATTATTTTGAATTAGGCTACCTTAATAGGCCTATTTGTATCATCCAACTCTGTTCACTCTCATGCGAATTCTTAGGGAATAGAAGAAGTGCATTTTAAGCTCTGTAACAGTTTTTGTAAAGACTGTGAACGCTACAGTAACGTCACAATTTGTGGGTTCTCTTAATTCGAGAATATTATATAATCTTTAAGCCTCATTTTAGCGTAGACGTGATACAGATCTGACTGTAAGATTTACTGCAATGCCAATATGACGTCATTAGGCCTACCAGTTTATGACGTCAACGCAATTGTTCATTTGGTTATCAGTCCACTAGGCAATTGACCAAATGCTCATTTAGCTATTCCATTGGACCTGCATTGGTGACTATACATTGGACTTAGTGAGCCTCGTGTTATGTTCTTTATGTAAAACGCTTAGGGCCTTAAATAGACATTTATTTTTAAATCTACCATAAAATTGTTTTTGTTTTTCCCCAGATGCAGGCGAAGATGTCATTTTTGTGATAGACAGTAGTGACAGGCTTGGCGTTGGTAACTTTAATTACATTAAAACCTTTTTGGAAAATGTTGTCAAACAGTGGAACATTGGACGTAACCAAGTTCGAGTTGGTATCATCTCTTACGGAGATGGAGTTCACATTGAACGATTGCTGCAGAACTCCTTCACCTCTGCTGATGTAAGAAAGCTAAACTAAACTAGAATTCTTTCAATTTTAAAGTTAAATAATGTTTATAGTAAATTTATTGTACAATGTAACTAAGGTTCCTTCAAAGTTCTAAATAGACTAGATTTAGGTTAGATCTAGACGGAGATCTATTGATTAATAGATAAATTATACGGTCTCCTTCAGTCGTGAAACGACTATGATTCGTCTCATGGAAATGAGATAAATGCTTTGTTTGTAAAATGTTTTGTAAAATGTTTTACATGTTTCGGATGCCTGGGCATAACCTATGGTGGGAACGATGTTACCCACACAGTAGTTCCCCCGTCTTCATGCAGCTGATGTGTCCAAAGGAACAGGAAATTTGGGTCGACTGCTCCCGATTTTTCCTTAAGGTTGACTTCTGAAGTTTTTCCCTAGATTTGCATAGCAGCAGATGTTTGAATTCAGAAATTTTTCGTCTTCTAGTCATGTTTAATGAGCTCTCGTGTCTGAAGCTTACTGGTTTAGGCGCCAGTTACTCCCCCTTCGCCCCTTCTCTAGTTAGTGAGGACAGTTCTGCCAGACTCAATATCTAAGCAACATGTAGATCTAAAGCCAGGAGTGGACTGATTGTCAGAGGCTTTTTGAGCCGCGTTTAAGAAGCATTTTATAGGAAGTGAAGGGCTTATAATATTCATTATTACTACGAGCCATGACAACATTTCAAAACCTATATAATTAGTTAGAGCTTTTTAACAAATCAACTTAATTTAGTCTGGTAAATCAAGATAATTATAATGATGCTAATGATAGTAATGTTAATCCAAAAAATGCTTTAAATTTGTCAATTTCTTTCAGGTTATCTCTGACATACAATCTTTAAGATTCTACAATGCACCTGCTGATGCCACAGATGCTCTGAAGGTGGCTATAAATCAGGGATTTCAAGCTGTCAATGGAGGCAGACCAGGAGAGAGACAGGTAAAAACTAGACATCTGTTATTATTCAAATTACAATCTGGATGTAGAGTCTACACAATAGATCTAGTTTTATGTTCTTATAACAATAAATCTTAGCATTAATCGAGTTAAAAAATACTTCATTTAATATAAGATTCTTTAATTCAAACTTAGGGCTGTTGGCCAATATCATTATATTAATTAATTACATTTAATAAAAATGGTACATATAATGATATTTAAGTAAGTTTAATTTAGATGTATAGGCCTATAGATTATTATATAATCTATTTAAATAGATAGTGTATATTTGGGATTTTTTTTTTTTGGGGGGGGGGGGGGAGTTAAAATCCTATATTGTTATAGATCTTGGTTGGTTAAATCATTGCACCATTTACCCCAGACTCTCTTGAATTTGGAAATACACAGCTCAGCTGAGAAATCCTGCAGCACAAACTTAAGGTGACATAAAGACTTCTTTAAATTAAGAAAGCTAATAGACAGATTGTAACCTTTATTTTAGGTCATCATCCACATTGGTGCTGGTACAGGAGCAGACTCTCGGAACTACGCAGACAATGTAAAGATAGCATTAGAGAAGGGCATTATCGTATACAATGTTGCAGTTGGGGATGGTTGGATTGTCAACAAACTGTCAGAGTATGCTGGCCAACCAGAAACACGATACAGTTTACCCGTGGCTAATTTTCAACTCTTGAATGGCCCAGTTTCAACAACCTTGGCTTATCGAGTTGAAAATGGTTTGTTAAAATTTTTTTAAATAAAGTTTTTTGTATTATTTAATTACATAGATCTAATGGAATTTATTTTTTTTAATAGTAGAATTGAGCTAATAAAGCTTTTTATTATCTGCTATGATAGATTTAAAACTTTATTTAATGATAAATTCTAATAAAATTTATTTTTTCAATAGTAGGATTGTGTTAATAAAGCTTTTTATTATCGGCTATGATAAATCTGCATTAAAATAAAAATTCTAAACTTTATTTAATATTAAACATTGTACAAATGCTTCACAAATTTATTTGTTGATTATTTTTGGTTTGTTTTTGACTCTTATTGCAACTACTAATACCAAATAACAGATTATCTCTATTTGTTTCTTATGTTCGCATTAGGCCTATTTACTATTTACATTTTAAAAAAAGAAGTTATAAAAGTTTTTTAAACTGGAACTTTCACTATATGAACACTTTTATTTTATGATACAGAGGTTCCTTACACTGAAGATGGATTACCAGCTACAAGAAGTAAGATGTTGTTTCTAGGTTGTTTTAACCTTTTTTTCTGAACTATTTATTTAGACTGAATAATACTTAAACGTGCAAATTCTCCTTTGTTTTAAGATAGACCAATGTTTTACTACTACACTTTGCTGTTGTTCAAAATGATAGCATGGGCTTTTTATTCATCAGGCTGTTTGCCCAGAGCTGACATTGTCTTTCTCTTGGATGGGTCTACAAGTGTGACATCCAACAACTTTTTGACAGCCAAAGAGAATGTGAAGTACCTCGCCTCACAACTCCAGATTGGACCAAACAGAGTTCATGTTGCTTTGGTTCAATTTAGTGGAAAAAATTCTTTAGAGTTCCCTTTGACTAAATATACTGACAGGTAAATAAAATATTAACTTGGTAATGTGCATAGACAAGACGCCCTTACTTATTAGCCATCAGTTATTTGTAGCCAGTATATTGGTATCCACAAACAAAGGGCTACCTAGACTGTATTAAGGTAATGATTTTAATGGAAAGAAAGTCTTAGCCTCTGGTCTCAATGAACCATGGCTAATAGTACCAACAGTTTAAATTGAAATACTGTCTGGACTTTTAAGAGTATGAATTAAAGAAATGAAGCCATTACATTAAGAGAAAAGAAATACTTGTAAAGACAGACACACTTGATCTTTGCTTTGGTAGTGATATCTAGGTCAGCTTGTATTGTCATGAGTGCTTGCTACACTACTAATACTATATTGAACTTCTGCTATTTGCACTAATACTTTATTTATTTTTTCCTTCCCCACTGGGTTTCTCACAAAATTCTTTTTTTTTTCCCTTCATTCTGTCAAAGACTGCCACTTTTCTCATATCAGTGTCATTGCAGCAGTAAAGAAATGATTCCTACCCAAATAAAAAATAATCACCATTCATAAGTTACAATGCTAGAAATGTATAAATGCATTGAAAAAAATAACCAAAAAATTAACTACACACTTTTCACATTTCATGTAGTAGTTATTCTGTAATATTATCTTGATGGTTTACAAATTAGTGAATGACTTCTATATCAAAATTTGTGGCTTCAAAAATGTCTTTTCATTTAACTCTTTCTCTCTTATTTGACTATGTCGAAGTTGATTTGACCCAATTGATCTATATTGATTTTTTGGATTTATAAACTTTAATTTATTGTGTTTAGAAAAAGCATGCATTCCCCTATAATTCGATACCGACTACAACATCTTCTGATAACAAACAAAAAAAGTTATTGAAGTTTAATCATGTCAGGATGAATAATTCTATCAGAATGAGGAAAATAATTACGGAGAGAAAGAGTTAAGAAATATACTTAGTACTAGATAGGCGTTAGAAACTATGACTGACGCGTTGGACGAACATGCTGTTGGTTGATGTCCACTTCAGCACTGGTTTGTTTCTACTAAAGCAAATTATTAAAAATAAATATAGCACACCTTAAGCTCGTTGCCACAGTTCAATTAGGGCTCGCAAAGCCCACAACCCAATGCCATGGATGATAGCCAAGTAGGGTCCTTACTTTATCAAAGCCTACAGATCAGGCTTGACTCCAGCAGAGTCCCAAGCCTGAGTCCCTAAACAAGAAAAATATGCATTCCTTGTGAAAGCCATTCACAGATTATATTATTATTGATTTTAGAGCTACAACACAAAGAAGAAAGTAAAATAATTTAACTTAACCAACACTGGAGAGAAAACAACAAAGAGCTTCATCTAGAGGACTGCTATCCATCAAAACAAATGACGCCAACATAATGGGTCTTTAGAAACTAGCGCACAAAACTTAATGCTGCACAAAGATCAATATCAAGCAAAGGAGCAACTCCAGATGCGCACAACAATTAGAACAATCCCGATAGATGTCAACATTACCCAAATAGATGTTTGCACAATCCTAATAGATGTTAGAACAATCAGATAGATGTTAGCACAATGCAAATAGATGTTAGCACAATCCAAATAGATGTTAGCACATTCCAAATAGATGTTAGCACAATCCAGATGTTAGAACAATCCAGATAAATGTTAGCACAATCCAGATAGATCTTAGTACAATCCAGATAAATGTTAGCATAATCCTTTTAGTAGGTGTGTTCTGTAACAGTTGTCTTCAACTTTCGCTCTTGTTTGATTGACATTAGTTTAGATATTAAAGAGAAAATCCTACTGAACCATCTCAGTACACTTAAATGTGGCTTTCTTTTATCATGTATTTAATGCTTTTATTATCTGTTTCCCAACTTCAGATTGTCTGTGCTAAGAGCAATAGACAGAGCCACATACATGTATGGCAATACAGAAACTGGGCTGGCTTTAAAATATGCCAGGAATGAAGTCTTTAGCAGTTCAATGGGAGCCAGACTAGACGTACCACGTATCATTATTCTGTTGACTAGTAAGTAACCATGGATACAACCTTTCACTTTAACCCCCCCCCTCCCACTTTCAGTAGCTTTTTGTTCAGTATTTATCCATTGAAATGGTTGCTACCTCAGCAATGATAAAAGCACACAACTTTTTTTTAGATAGTTAACAATAAAGATTATTATTATTATTATTATATAAAGATAAAATTCTTAATGTAGATCTACATACATTGAGTTTGGAACTAATTGGAGTAAATTTTCATGAAAGTAGAGATTGTTGATGGGTATTTAGTATTTTTAATTTGAACTATCACAATTCTCAATCCTCTTTAGGGTTCTAGTCAGAGGTGTTAAGCCACTTAACTTACAATTTTAACATTCTTTCGATTGTTTAATAAAAAATTGTGCGAACTAATCTTTTTAAATTATTCTTGAAAAGAAAAATTTTTGGATATTTATTTTGTTGTTAGCTTATAATTATATATAAAAGTATTATGTATCGTATTTTTCACATGCTTTGTACGACTGTGGCTATTTTATGTTACATGTTTGTCTCCCTTAGCTGAACATTGAATGTCTATAAACAGTTCTACATAGTTGTCTCCCTTAAACTGAAGAGCTCCTCCTTTTGCTCCCATAAATTGATCAATTTGTTTAGCATGATAGCAAACATTTTTTTTTATCAGAATTTATTTCTTTAATTTCAACAGTGTCTCCTAAACTTTTTGTAAATTCTATTTTTAAATAACTTATTGTATAACTTTCTTGTTTGATAGATGGCCCTGCCACACACCATGCACAAGCAGTGACTGAAGCAGACTTGACTAGAACAAATGGCATTACCATCTACGCTGTGGGAATAGGGAACAAGGTTGATAGAACAGAGCTACTGCAAATAGCAGGTTGTAACTTTTGTTTCTTTACTCTGAAAATCATAAACCTAAGTTACAACCAACTTCCTTGTGTTATGCTTTGATGCTTATCAATTCCAATACTATAGAGTCTAGTAATTATCAAATCAAAATTCAATTAGTTATTATCAATTCAATTGTTTGTTTTGCATTATGGGATCTTCCTTCAAAATAAATAATTATTACATTCTATCCCCAACATCCCTCAGGACATTTGAAGATGACGTCAAATGATAGACCAGAGTGCATACTAAACAACCTGGCAGCCCTAGTACTAATTAATTCAATTGCATTAATACTTATCAATTCTTTGTTTGTTTTCTTTTCTAATCCATCCCTTCTGTATCATGTCTTGAGCTCATCATTATCAAATTCTGTTTGAGTGAGCATGTCAGTGGTTCAAGAATTTGTAACAGTAATTTGAATAATAATTTTGATATGTTGTTATAGGTTCTAAGAGAGCTAAGATAAAATTTGGATCTGGCTAAGCCAGGGAGTTTGCCCTGGAGAGAATTAAGAAATGTTTACTTTGTAAAAGGAAGAAATTCATGGAGTCACATAGGTCATGTCTTTGCTGCTAAACACAACACAAATAACAGAATAGATTGAGACTTTCTTGGGAAAGTTGCATACATTCAACCCATTAAATGTTTATTATTCAAAACATTGGATCCAGTCATTAAAAACAGCATAGAAATAGCAATATTTTATAGGTTTTTTTTTAAACTTGGATGTGTGCTTAGCCAGTGACCAATACTGTGAACAAAAAAAAACAAAAAGCAGAAACCTTGGCAATGTGGCCCTTATAATATTTATTTTAAATAGACATCTTTAATTATTTTGACCTTATCAACGCCAGATTTGGAATGATTAAAATGTTTAAAGGCTTAGAGTTTGCTTTCTTTTACATGAATGTTCAACTGTATATATGTACAATTTTGTTCTGTATCTTTGTGTAGGAGACTCAAGTCACGTGTTCACAGCTGTATCATATAATGATCTGGAAACATTAGTTACTCCAATTTTGAATGCTGCATGTCAAGGTACATTTTTAATAGCCTTTTAACTACTAATAGCATTTTGTTTACAAATCTTCTATCACCTGGAAAAATAAACATATTAATATGCTTGTAAAAGTTTTAAAATGTTGTTTTTTTCAGCACGAGTAATCACACCACCGCCAACCACAACACCAGGTAAATTTACCCATTCTTAACTTTATTGCACCTTATTTTAGTTTTAATAAAAAGTTGATTTTCCCTATAATTCCCTTGCGATTGCTGGGGAAGATGATAGATCTCTTTTTTCTTTGGTTGATGAGGATGTCTTGTGACCAGCTCAACAACTAACTACATCTGCTTTCCGAAATGAAATTCAAGTACCCGTTAGAGTTAGGTGGACTGGGGAACATATTAAATTTCTTAAAGTTTAAAATCAAAGTCATTACCATGATTTGAACTCACGACCCATCGTCATCAGTCCAGAAGCTAAGCACTTTACCACTCATAACATATGATAAATAGAATGTAAGACAAAGCAAGTTTCTACTAAATTTAAAGGTGTAATGTTATATGATAATTATCTGAGACTTAGGACTAATGTTGTGAATAAGTTTACAATTTTAAATGCATGATAAGTTTATGTGAGCTATAATTGGGGTTATTAGGCTTATCTATTGTTAAAAACAATAATTAACACTGTAACTGGTGATACATTTCTTTGTATAATGATGTTGTTACAGATCCCAGTAAAGAGACTTGCAAAGATAACATCCCCACCTGTGATCTGTACATACAACAAAACACAGACAATGGAGGTTTCTGTGCCCACTATGTAACTATGGCTAAAGAAAATTGTACCAAGTCTTGTGGCTACTGTACAAGTAAGGAAACAGATTTTTATTTGTTCATGTATTTAAATTAAATGGAAACTTTACCATGCATCAGAGAGCAAGACTAATCAACTTAAAAAAACATTTACCCATATGAATCAATAAGACAAATCTAAAGGCTTCATGTAATTTTAATATACTTACATAAATTAATTCATATCCTTGCTTAGGAGTTGTTGCTTTTTTTTTAAAGAATATAACCTTTGAATTGCTGCAAGCTCTTGCTATGTGTGTTGTGTAATTAAAGAATATTAGATATATAATTGTCGGTGACAAGCCATTGAAAGCACTTTCTTATAAAATACACTGTATTACATGCACCTATCTATTAAGATATCTAAAGCATGATTAGATGGAGACACAGTGATTATAATGTAAATTCATGTTAATGGATAACTGAGTTCTGCATATACGCATGTGATTATGTAATGTGTTGGTATGGCTGACTCTAAACTTGTTTAATCAAACTGAATTTCCATTAGATTGAATCAATAAAATTATCTTATCTTATCTTTCTAAGTATTATGAGCCAGTAAATTTACATGAACATTAAATAGTAAGCCTACTAGCAATAAACTGTCTTACTATGTGACAGCATCAGGGACAATTGGATTTTTAAGCATTTTTTTTTATTTCAATGTGCCTTGTGTAAAAACAAATGAGTTGCTATGATGGTATCATAGAATATTTAGAATTTTTTTGCTCAAAGTAAGAAATACTTGAATAAAATAATATTTCCTGTTATATATTTGTGTTTTTTTTTTTTTCATTCTCAAAAGCTTATTGAAAAAATTTTTTTTTTCAGCTGTTATCCCAACTATACCTGTTACACCACCACCCTGTAGAGACACGATAAGTAACTGTACCAGTTACAGTACTACTGACTGTGTGGCCTTTGCTTCATTCTTCAGTGAGAGATGTGCTCAGATGTGTGGGCTCTGTGGTAAGTTTGTAAATCTTTTTGTGTTTTGTTTCATTTTTCAGTTTCTGGCATTACTTCAGACATAAAGATTATTACATCCTAATTCAATCCTTCTGCAGGATGAAATGGTCTAGGGATCATAGCAGCCACAGTTTGAAACACAAAAACCACTCAACCAGGCAGTTGCTAGTATCTTTGGCACTATTATTACTGAAATTAGATTTTAAAATGTCTCATCAATTTTCAAAGTTAAATTTCTTGAATATCTTCCGTATCTGTTTTCGTTAAATACCTTATAAAGTTCAATTTAAAAATGGACAAAAACTTAGTTTCCATGTTTTTACTTTCTGATAATAATTTTGTCACTTAAATTGCAAACTATTTTTATAAATGTAATTTGAGTGGAATTCAAAGCTTTTAATTGTTTAAGACCTATAGTGGTCATCAACAATATCTTTTATTTCTTGATTCTATTTTATACAAGTTATGTCAGCTTTTACTCCAATAGGAGTTTGGGTTAACACAAATTTTCTTAGTTAATAGCAATATTTTCAGATTTTTTTTATGTTATTTATTTTCTTTATCATTAAAGAAATCCAGTATATTTTATTAATAATATGTAATCAGTCATGATCTGTGTACAGCAGTCATGATATTTACAAACTGGAAAGGAAAAATATGTAGAATGTTTGAAGAATGGCCTATTTCATATTTTATTCACAGATATTAAAGCAGAAACTACAGGCTTCCGTAAGTTCTTTTTTTAAATTGTATGTATATAATACATAATTACTGCCTTGATCTATTGAAAAACTTTAAGACATTTCTGCCTAACTTTAAATATTTTCAAAAATTAAAATTGCTTTAAGCACTAAATAAACCTTAAAATGCATGTGGTAGTTTAGCCTCTAAAAATCAGAATTGTAATTCCATTTTGTATGCACTCATTGTAAAACAGCTCAGCACTTTAAGGGTTAAAGATCAGTACCTTATTTTTTGTCAATGTGTTTGCAGATCTTTGCTTCTCCAACACATTTCTATGCAATTATTAAGCTTTTATGTTTACCATTAAAAAATTTTCAAACTTGTCTGTTCATGTATAGACGGCATGTGCATGTACAAGTCCAAGATCTATGGTCAAGGAGAGAAATGGTATGATGGCTGTGACTATGAGTGCACTTGTATTGACGCTGCTCATGGCAAGTTTGAGTGTGTCTCCAGGTAGGTAGTCGTGTCACAAGCCAGTCTGGT
Source organism: Biomphalaria straminea (assembly GCA_021533235.1). Classification (NCBI taxonomy): domain Eukaryota; kingdom Metazoa; phylum Mollusca; class Gastropoda; family Planorbidae; genus Biomphalaria; species Biomphalaria straminea. The sequence goes on from JADKLZ010000167.1 coordinate 4,312,714, forward strand.
AATTGACATTCGACTGGACTGGCATCTTCAAGACTTTACAAAAAGGCTAAAGATAAAGTTGTCAATTTTGTTATCAGTTTTCTGTCCTCCTAAATCATCAACATGATAATGTTAGATCAAGAGATATAAATCTTATCTTATACAATACAGATGTTACTTCAAAAAAGAAGATGATTACGTCCTACGCGTCATGCATTTAGTCATGCATATTAACCAATGACTTAAATTCTGCCAAGTCACTGGTTTTCCTGGCTAGCTCAGGCAATCCATTCCATGCTCTAATAGGGTAGAAGGAGCTTTTGTACAAATTTGTCCTAGCATATGTGACGAGGAATGTGCCTTTTTCTTTGTGTCTTTCTGAGTATTTTATAAAGTTTTGTTTTTGAATTTGAAGATTATGGTTAAGTGTTTTATGTATAATTCCTACTTTACTTGAGATGAAAGCCATCAGTTGGGGTTTTATTCCTGAATTCTCAATGTGATTTATTGCTTTAATTTTCAAAATATTCTGTTCATTTTTACATTAAGTTAATCCTTTTAAATTTTTAAGTTTCAATCTGGGATTGTGTTTTGTGATCTATTCTTATGGACCTGCATCATGCGAGTATGAAAGTTACTAGATCTAGAATTGCTACAGCATGAACAATCTTACTGCCAGCGAGACATTAACTCTGCATAGTTGTTGGCTTCCATACTCTAATGGCACTAGGAAATAGGGAGCACTTGTATGAATCTGTCCTATCATATGGCATAAGAACTTTGATTTTATCTTTGTTTCTGAGTATAATTAGGTTGTGTTTGTACTTACCTCTTATAGAGGCATTATTGTTAGCCCTTTAATTATTATCATTAAAGAAAAAGCCTACACCTTTATATAGTTAAAAAAACAGTTTGCATGTATTCATTATTGAAATTTTTGTTCAGTTTATTAAATTTATTTCAGTTTTTATTTTTTTTTAATATTTGAACATTAATATACTGATTGATTTACACATTAATTCACTACTTAAAGCTTATGTTGAAAATGTTCAGAAATGCAATTGTAGTAGATGTATCAACTGTACAGAACTATGTATTTGATTGTAAAATAGATGTGATGTTTACCATGATCTGCCATCCTACTGTACACTGGTTCAAAAAGAAGGTGAATGCTGTCTCCAGCCTGTTTGCCACTTTCAATCCACCACTAGCACGTTTTCTTATACAGCTCATGGAACAACATCCGACGGTCACGGTGAGTAGCATTTAGAATTTTAAAAATTATTATAGCTTTTATATAGCGCTACTTTCATGCTTGTAGCATGCTCAGAGCGCTTTGGCCCAATCTCATTTGTGGACCAGTGGGGGGAGGGGGTATCTAGGAGTTGGTTTCCCGTGCTGCCTTTGGGCGCTCAGTAAACACAACTCTTCCCGAGTCGGGTGTTGAACCTCGAGCCCCCTTCTAGGTAGCCAAGCTCAAGCCGCACTTGGCCTCTCGACCACGCTTCCCACTATGAATGATAGTACTGGCAATATCTTAAGGATAAGTGAAGTGTTTCATTTTACTACGCTAACCCAGTTGCGACCTGCATACTTTTCAACATGTGAGGCAGACAAAATTGTTGTATATTTTAGATTTCTTCTTGTCTTATGCACCTGTCTTCAACAAGGGTTTTTTGTGTACCAATCTAGACCTTTCTTCTGTTGATTAGACAATGATTTCTAAAATAGGAGCATCAGTTTATCAACCATGTGTCTTTGAGAGACACTGTGTCTCAAACTCATCATCTTAGAGAGTCACTAGGCCTTAAAATCATAATCTTCAAGAGACTGTGTGTTAAATTCATCATTTTTGAGAAACAGTGTCTTAAATTCATAATCTTTTGAGAGACACTGTGTCTTAAATTCGTCATCTTTTGAAAGACACATCTTAAATTAATCATCTTTGGAGACACTGTGTCTTAAATTCACCATCTTTGAGAGGCATGTGTCTTAAGTTCATCATCTTTGAGAGACACTGTAGAATATTTGTAGTACACAAATAACAAACTGGTGTTTAAGAGGGAAGACATATTAGGAACTCATTTATTACGTAAAACACTAGCAGTGTTGCACTGACGCGCTAGTGTGCAAATGTACATACAATACTATTATGTTACAGACACTGTGTGTTAAGCTTATCATTGTTAAGAGACACTATCTTAAGATTATCCTTTTTGTGTGATTGAGAGACACTGCGTCTAAATTCATTATTCTTGTATCTAAGAGATAATACAACAGTGAATCATCTAAGTGGCTGAATGATAAAGTGGTTTGCTGTGGTTGATACTATGCTTTCCTGTTTTGTTTTGTTTCTGTTTTTTCACATTCATTCCCCAGTGCTCTTTTTTTGTAATACCAGTGTTTGTAACTATTTGTCTAACAGATGTGTGTGACTACCTTGGTCGCCAGATGGCACAGGATCAGCTGATTGAATTTGGATGCACCAGTCAGTGCGTGTGTCTTAATGCCACTCTGGGAACTGTCAACTGTACTGCCAAGTGAGTTACCTCCTTTTGATAGCACATATTTCATGCTCATAACATTCTCAGTGCAGTATGGTCCTATCTCTTTGGTGAACATGTCCTAGGGGAGGAAATATCTGGGGAAAAGTTGCCTTTCTGCCTTTGGGCACGCAGCAAACTCAACTAATCTCAAGTCAGGATTCAAACTCAAACCCCTTTGGTAGATAGATAAGTGGGTTTTTTTACTGATCCACTACATATCCTTCTACTTTGCTTCAATCCCTAATCAGTTTTACTGGTAACTTCTGATCAATTTTATTTCCATACTAGAATGTTAAATTGTTTAATACATTCATCTAGTTAGTTATCTCCCATTAACCATATTTTGATGTATGATTGGACTGCTATCCATGTGGCACTCTTAAGGATCTATCATTGTTCTAAAACTTAGTCTCAGTTTAATAATAAATCAGCTATTATTCATTAATCTACTAACTTCACATTAATTGTTTCTTTTTGATTGACAAGCCCAAAGTGGTTCAGGTAATGGGTGTCAGCTGGAAGAAAAGTAGTTGGGTGGCAAAGAATCTGGTTACCTACATTACAGTTGAGGCTAGGAGTTTTCTAAATTTTATTGCATCTCTGAGTTCACCAACAGCTAATATGTTTCTAACTTTGGTTTGAGAAGATTTTCCTAATATTGTTTTTAGATGTTCCACCATTAATTTGAGATGTTCTTAACATTTGGTTAGATAAAGATTAAGATGTTGATGACTAGAGAAACTGGTGGCCATAGCTTCACCATCAAAGAACTTCTTGGAATCTAATTAAAGGGTTAACTGGAGGTCATAACAATTAATCAAGCTATCAGCGATCTAATTGAGTAGACATTATTTCTTGCAATTGGGTTTCTTAAATTGGAAAATATTTTTTTTTATATAGTTTTATATAGTATTCCTTTTTATTTTGTTTTTTCAATTGTTTAATATTTTTCTTTTTAAAATAATGCTGCAATACAAATACTAAGATGATACTGAAGTCTTTCTTTATTGTCACCTAGCTTAGTAAGATCACACACTTCTCATACTCAAGTGGAGATTTGATGGTCTGTAGTCCCTGGGGCAACAAAGGAGCAAAGGCCCCTAATAATTTTCTAAATAAAAGGGAAAAAAATTTTCAGTCAAGCTTTTGAAAAATGTATTGCCAACAAATAAAATTATTTCAACAAAGTATGTAGTCATTTGTGAGATTTTTCAATGAAAAATTGTTGATGTAGGGTTAACTTTAATAGATGGTTTTAAGGGGCCCCTCTCTTGTGAATGGTTCAGGGCAGCATCCCCTCCTGCCCTCCCCAAAATCTGGTCCTGTTGTCTATATCTCATTTTGTAGCCATGTCAGTTCTGATTCCAATAATGTCTTTACCTGGGGTGTTCAACTTTATTTACATTTCATTTTCCCTCCTGTAACTTTAGATGCCCAGTGTATGACTTGATGACCTTCCCATCATACTGCTACTTAGAGACAGTGCCAGGTACTTGTTGCCAACAGCCAAGATGTGAACTTCCTACAACCTCTGCAGTCTTCACAGGATTTGGTACAGTATCAGAGAAGGCAGGATGTAAGTATCTATTTTTTTATATATATTACAGTTAACTCTACCTTGTTGGGCCTCAGAATCCAGATGTATTGAAATGTAAAGTTTTAATGTAGATAATTTACAGTTTATTTTGATTATTGTTTATTCAACTTTGTTATTAATTTTCTTACCCAAATTAATTAATTTTAACATCCAAAATCATCTTTGTTAATTTTTGGAGAGTGGGTCCACAAAGCATCCACACAATCCTGATGCAGTCCCAGCTGCAATGGGCAGGACATGTCTGTGGAATGGAAGACCGCTGCATCCTTAAACAACTGTTGTATGGCCAACTGAGTGAAGCAAAGCACTCGCAAGGTGGTTAAAGGAAGCGCTTCAGGGACACCCACAAAGCTTCTCTGAAGGGGTTCAGCACAGAACAAAGCCACCTGGGAGACAGATGCACATGACAGAGAATCATGGTGTCGAACTGTGAAAACTGCCACACAGATTGCTGAGAAAAAGAGAACAACACTGGCAGAAGAAAAGCATTAGAGAAGAAAAGAAAGGCTAATGACACTAGCTTCAGCTAGAATAACCTACCCAGTGTGCAGCCGAACAATCCAAGCTCACATAGGTTTCACCATTCACATGAGGAGGCATAAAACCCCAGTGCAAAGCGCTCAACCCCCTGGATGACAAAGTGGTCATCATTGAACCACGATGGACAAACTATATATATATAAATAATTTTGGAGCAATGTTGTTTGCTGGTTTGGCTTTGATGTGATTGTATCATTGTTCTTTTTTCCTATTCAGATAAAGAAATTTATGATGAGTCAAAGCAGCCTCCTTGCATAGATTTGAAACCAGAGTGCCCACTGTATGGCAAAGACACTTGCCAAGGAAACTATAAACCATTCATGACAGAGAACTGCCCTGTCTACTGTGGTCTCTGCCATGAAAAGTATCCTGGGTTTGTGGCCGGCCCAGATGATAAGTGTATCTACAATGGTGTGCAGCATTCTGCTGGAGAGGTCTGGGAACCTGATTGCGAACATCAGTGTACTTGTGATACTGAATATTATGGTTTCTACAGGTGTTGGAGCAAGTAAGTATATCTCGTAGGTTTCTCCAATAAATTTAATAAACATTTTTCAGAAGGATCCATCTTATTTACCAAAGACATTGAAAATATTTTTTTTTATTTGAATGACATGTTGTAATAAGCTCTTATATCCAGGCCTGCTGTTTGTGCAAAAAAAAAAAAAAAGAAAGCTATGAGTATTTATCAAACTAATGATTCCTCACTTCCCAATAAAATAGCTTTCTATTTAAAAAATAGCAAGGCTAGTTATTAATGTTAAATTACTTTACGAATCAAAATGTTGTAAGTAAATAAAAATAAGCTTGACACTTCTAAAATAGATAGGCATTTTACCTTTAAACATTCTTTAATTTATTGAGTTTAATTTGTTGCCTTTATGAGGGGGGGGAGCTGGGTTTCTCTGTTTTACATGTCATATGATTCTTCAGGGTATTACATCCTAACCCTAGCAGAACAGTGGGGGGGGGGGGGGGATGGAAGTAGGGTTTGAAGTTGGACTTTGACTGTCCATAGTGCATACAGTCCATTCTGTATCCAAGAAACATTGTGAGAAAATTGTCTTTTACTGTGACCAATGCTTATTTCATTTTGCCAGCACAACTATAAATGCTTTTGTTTTCATCAAAGATGTTCACATGTTAGTTAGTACTGGGTAAATCCAGTTACAATTTAAAATTATGAATTTAAACTTTTGGCATTCATACCCTTTGGCCAGTATTTCTCTCTTTTGTATCTCCTCTTTCTGTTGTCAAGAAATATCTATATATATATATGATTCACAATCAATTATGATCAAACTATAAATGGTAAATTAGCAGGTCCATTGAAACTAGTAAATTTCCTTATTCTCCTTGTAAACCAGCTGCTGAGTGTTGCCTGTTTCACAACTTCATATATATGTACCATGGTCCTCTTCTGTTTTCGTTGAGTCTTGAGATGACTGCCTGGTCGAGCGGTTTGCACGCTGGACTGTCGTTTCGATTTATCGATGGTCCCGGGTTCAAACCCTGCCCGCTCCCATCCCCCGTCGTCCTGCGGGAGGTTTGGACTAGGAAATAACTATCTTCAACTCTGAAGGAATTTCCGAAACATGTAAAACATTTTACAAACAAAAAAAAAAAAAAAATCACACTAGTTCACTAACTTTTATCTTTAGTCTTCTTTTCTTTCTTCCACTTGCTGTTGCCATGTACAATAGTTTCAGGGCTCATTCTTTAAAGTTATTAAATCTAGGCAGAATGCATATTGAGACATGTCACTAATGGGCATTTGGAATGGCTGTTAAAAATTTGGATATGTACATGTACTTCTGATCTTAGGTGCCCAACATACACTCAAGTACCTACAGGCTGTAAGCTAGAGAAACTAGCCAGTGATTGCTGCCCACACATCAGTTGTCCAGTTAGCACTGTCATCCTGCCCTCCACCATGAATGTGAAGGGGCCGCAGGCTGGCTCTAACATCTTCATAGTGACCAGCACTGGTCAGCAGAAACCTCTTCTGCCCACTCTTAACCCAGATGGTTCAGTGAACACAGGGACATCTGCCTACCAGACAACAGCAGTCAGTAAGTCTATGTTGATCAAGTCTTATTAGTTTGAAATAGAAGATTTTTATCAGACAAAGTTTGAATGGTCTAATTGTTATCTCCAGAGGGTTGCTTGTTCAATGGAAGAGTCCTAGTTGAAGGAGAAATAGCCAAAGATTACAGCTGTGGCCGAACATGTCAATGTGTGAATGAAAACACTGGACTTATGTCTTGTGTGTCCAGGTAAGTCAGTTTGTGTGCCATTGAATTCTTCAAAATATTTGATTTATGTCTTCTTTGTTCATTTAATTTGTTAATTTGAAGAAGAAAAAAAAGGTTTTGGGTGTGTTCAATAAAATTTGAAATTCAGATAATGAAGAATGTTAACTTGGAGAAATACATGAATTTCAATTTTTGATTTATTTTGTAATAACTCTGCCTCTGGAGTAGTGCTTCTTCTTCCTCTAGCCAGCTTTTTGTTGCTGAGCCGTGAGCTCTTCTGCAGACTGTGCCAAGGAAAAATAGTTTGCTGTTCTCTTCAGTTGTTCAGGGTGTTGGTTATGTTGTGCTGTAATGGTAGTAGGGTCTGCCTAAGATGGATTAGGAAGGGACATTCAAAGAGGATATGGTTTACGGATTCATAAGGGTGGTCATAGTGTCTACAAAAGGGAAGTTGTGCTGTAGGGCTTATGGTGTGCACCAATGTACTATTTGGTGCACTACTTGAATGGACTTGTTAGAGGCAGATTTTACTTCCACTTAGGTATACCAGCTGAGAAGGAAGCTTTGTACAAGGATTGTCAATTTTTTTTCATTTAGTATTAAATCTGTCATTGTTTTTCTCCTTGTTGTAGAGTAGTTATCTAATCTTATATGATACAGATGTTACTTCAAAAAAAGAAGATGATTATGTCCTATGTGTCATTCATATGACCAAAACTCTGCCAAGTCACTGGTTTTTCTGGCTAGCTCAGGGCAATCCATTCCATGCTCTAATAGTGCTAGGGAAGAAAGAGCATTTGTACAGATTTGTCCTAGCATATATTTGCCATAAGAGAAGGGTCTCGGATTGCAGATGCCATACACAACAGAGGCAGAAAGAAGGCTGAAAATGCAGCTGCGCCTGGTGATTTTATATGCCCAACCTGCAACCGCAGCTGTGTATCAAGCATTGGCCTCTCTAGCCACACAAGAAGTAGCAAAGAGAAAAGATCGTCTCTCGAGGCGTAAAATGCCACAGTTATTTGCCATAGAGTTATTATAATTTCTATTATTTGTGAATACTATAGCTGTCTTCATTAATTCTAATGTGTATGAATTTCACTGGCACAAAAAAAAATCAATAACATTAATAATTAAGAAAAAAACACACTCAAATAAAAAGTTTAAGGTTTTTGAATATACAAAAACTAACTTTTCTACTCTTCAAATACACAGAGATATCTTGTCTTATAATTCATATCTGTTTCTTTAAAAAACAAAATAATTACTTCCTGCATTTATTCATGAGTCAATCTGTTTGTTCATGATAACTGGAGAATTCATTTATCATTGGTATTTTCAAGCTAAATCAGGCAAAATTCAAAACATTCTTGTTTGTTCTAGTATATTGTTATTGAATGGGTATTTAAATTATTTCATTGCACTAGTTTCAAGATTTAGATTGATGTTATATTGTTTCTTTATTGCTTCTTTACTTATTCATTTTCAGTTGTAGAGTTTTTTTTAGATAATAGATCAATTAATGGTGTTTGATCTATTAATTTTGTTATTTTTGTTAATTTGTGGTTCAATTATAATTAATCTCATTTTTTTATTTTATTCTAATCATAGTTTTTTAAGCTGAAAAGTACTAAAGTAGCTAATTCATTTTCCTATATAAGTTTAAATTATTTTTTAGTATCATGTTCTTATTTTTCTATGAAAAAAATTTTTTTTATTCATTCTTATGCCATTAGTTTTTAATATATATATATTTATTTATTTATTTATAAGTGTTCCTATCATAAATAATATGCAATACTTGTTCTTATTCAGGTGCCCAACTTACTCCCCTGCCAATGCTTTATGTACATCAGTCACTGATCCATTTGATGCCTGCTGTACTGTTCCAAGTTGTCCACTGTCAGTCACAAATCCACCAAAACCAAGTTATCTCCCACCAACGGTAAAATTGCTTATGTATTTGTGCTTTTATTTTCTTTTTGTAAGAATAGAAGAGTTACAGAAATGGGAATCACATTGGAGCATTCTTTCCACAGAGACAACTGACGACTATTAAAAGTAACAAACAACTTGAAATTTAAATATTAAATAAAAAACTTATCTCATGGTAAACCAGTTACATGGACTAAAACCTCAAAATATCTAGTTGTTATAATTAAATTTGTTTTTGTTGAAATTATTTTAAAAAATCAAACAAAGCATTAAGGTTCATTCAAAGAAAATTTTTACAAATCAAACAATAACATCAAAACAAAATACTAGGCTATTTTACCTTTGTTTGGCCAATATTAGAATATGTGTCCTCTGTTTGCAACCTTCAACTTAAGAAAGCATAAAGAAGACACTAAAAAGAAGACTCTAGGGCAGACACAAAAAGGAGCTTTTGTATGTTAAAAGCATGAAAGTTGTGCTACATAAAAGCTATTCAGAAGAAGAGAAACAACATTTTTAAAATCTCTAAATTCCAGGCTGCTTCAAGAAGGCTAAAAAGTAAAGTTAGCATATATACATAAAACCCAGAACCATAGTTTACAAATACAAAAACACAACCTAATAAAAACTTATAAAGACACAAAGACAAAGGTGCATCTCTATTCCATATGCTAGGACAAAGCTGTACAAGTGCTCCTTCTTCACTAGTGCCTTTAGATCCTGGAATGGGTTGCCTGAATAAGTCAGAAAAAACATTAAATGGCTGAATTTAAGTCAATGATTAACATGCATGACTAGATTGACACATGAATATACATAAAGCATGTAATTCTCTTCTCTTTTGAAGTAATGGCAGTAATTTATTTTAAAAAAAAAAGGACTGGGATTTCTTTTACACATTTTTTTATCTTTTTATATATAATAACACTACTTTCAGCCCTATTTGATCAATAAGGCAGATGATGTAAAGTTCATCTGTTTATATTGTGGATGGTTAATGAGTTCCCATGCAGTCAGCACCATGCCCATCTGCCTTTACTTTCCCCAACGTCTGGTTCCCATTAGAGTTGGGTGGACTTGGGCACCCTGGAAATCCCAAAACTGATTTTGTCAATTGTAATCAAACTGAATTTCCATTAGATAGGATCAATAAAAAATTATCTTATCTCCAAATGCCAGTCTTCACTGAGATTGAAACCCAAGACCTTTGGTTTGGAAGCCACACACACACATTTAATATTAGTTGAGGATTAGTAAATGTGGTTGGCCATTAGCTTACCACATTAAAGGCCTCGTTATTCGTAGGACACTAAAACAGGCCTTTTTTTTTTACCTTTTACATCCTCTGCATTATGTATCATAAAATCAAAGAGATTGAGTACAATAGGACTATTCATATTCATGTAGAAGTTTTTGAAGTTCTCTATGACTTTATGTGTATAGAATAATGCAAATTCTGGAAAGAGGAATCCTAAATATAGAATGATTGGTAATGCTGAAGTTATTAGCCAACCCTTTTGAGTATTAATTTTGTTTTTCATTAAACATACAATGCCATCAATCTCCAAATGTCTGCTCTGTCTGTCTATTTGTTTGTTGCTTTTGTTTTTTGTTGGGTTTTTTTTTTGCTTTAAAATGTGATCTGTCACCTGCTCAAGTTTTTTTTTTTCAAATTTGTCAGGCTTCTGTGTTGTTATTCTTAAAAAAGATAAAGAGTCAATAAAATGATCTTTTTTTTTCTTTTGGTTTCAAATAATTAAGAATGCAGCTAAGAAAGTAAGACAGAAAAAAATTCTAATTTTTTTGTCTTTGTTCTTTTAGTATGTTTACAGTGTAGTTAAGAATCCTGACCCACAAGTAATACTTGCTGTGACTACAGTCAAGACAGCAATATTTACAACTGGTGGAACACCTACAGCAGGAGTAGCAACCACACCACGAACCACCTACAACCCACTACATTTCAACAGACCACAGAGTGCCAATCCTCTACCCACCATGCCACCTGGAACAGTACCAAACCCTAATGCTCCTGGTAAAGATATATTCTTGGTAGAAATGTGCAAACCTTTTTTTGTTTTGGTTAATCAAAAATTAAGTCAATTTCTAAGCTTTTATACACAAATTGAACATTCTCTTTCCATTTGAGTGTCTTCAATAAAAGTTGTTAATCTCTCTTCAGTTTTATAATTTCCAACAATAGGTACTTATAACTCTTCCATAACATTCTTTATTTTTGATCATGCAGTTTCTTCATTAGCTTATTAAAAAAGGCTGCTTCAAATATTGGTTTTTGCAAAGTTTTACAAATTTGTGTCATAAAGATGAGTTGATGATCAAACTTTAAAAAGTATGAACTTTTTTTCTAATTTTTCCCTTGATAATAATCATAATCTGATAGTAAGTCAGGGCCCACAAAAATCCAATCAGTAACTGATTTTTTACACTGGCCCCAAAGCACCCCAATAGAAAGAAAACTATATGGAGAGCTCCCTGATTTGGAAACCACTGCGCAGTTCATCTCATATATTGGTGTAGTGATCTGAACTCTCCAACATAACAATGAGAACGAAGAAGAAGAAGACTGATTTTTTAGGGTCCCATTTGGAATCAATGGTAGACTGTTGAGGCCATATAAATTTCTAGTACTAGAATTTAATGCAAGGATTCATTGACTACTTAGGTGAAGTAAAAGTGAAAATTAAATTTATTTTACTTGCACTGTCTCTGGAGGATCTTACAAATCACATGGCAAAAAAAGAGGGTGGAACACTGAGATACTTGTGGAAACCTATTTTCCCAGCATGTTTAATATTCTCAGGCAACGCCACCTGTGCTGGTTAGCTTATGTCCACCAAATGAAGATGATTGTATTTCCCTAGTGTTGTAGCAACCATGGCATGAAGGGATTCAGTGAGCCCAGGCACATGACCAGTAGGAGCCTTTATACTCTAGAGGAAAAAGGGAATTTGGTGATGCAAAGAATTAGTGGATCTAAACACTTTTTTACCTCAACATTCTTTAACAATGAATTTTGAGACAGGCTCAGGAGAAACTGGTCCTATATGGATGTAATCAAACTAGACCTCAAAGCATTAGACATTGATGTTGACTACTGGGAAGATATAGCCCTAGACTGCACTGGGGTGAGAAAGATGGTGACCAAGAAAGCTATGGACAGCAAACAAGTATTGTCTCAGCTCTGGAAGAAAAGGGTTGCCAAATGAAAAATGGCTGGTTTTTCTACCACAAAAGTGAATGCTACCTTAACCTGCATTGCATGTGGGCAGGAATATCTCTCAAGAATAGTTTTCTAGTCACATGAAAAAGGGCTCTATGACTGAAGGAGTCTTAACATATAATAATAGACTTTCTGAACACTGACAAGTGCCCTGATAACAAAGGAAGTGGGATTAGATCTAAAAAAAATGTTCCTGTTAATTATGTCATTTGAGAGGGCTTTATATTTTCCCTATTTTATACTTATTCCTTCCTTCGCCTGCTACCCTGATTATTTTAGTTTTGATTTTGAAAATAAGTTCAACTATGTGAATAAGTTAAGTCTGTTAATAAAGTCAAATTTTTTTACTACAATTAAGTTAAAGCCATTGTTTATGTATCAGGGCACTGTACTCACATTGAAACTGGGTTGACCTACAAGGAAGGAGAACGATGGACAGTGGGCTGCAAGTACAACTGTCTCTGTGTGAATGCCTCTGCTGGAAGCTACATCTGTACCAACATGTAAGTCCCAGTTCAGATCCCAATTATTTTATTTTGTATTTTCTTGTCTTCTTTATTCTACTTTCTGATAATGATTTTTTATTTGATATAATATTTATTAAGTGTGTTTACTGCATAAGAAAGCAGAATATTCTCATTGAATATCATTTCATACTTTATACTCATTAAAAAATGATGTAAACTTATAAACCTCCAGGACAATTGAATCCTCATTTAAAACATATTACTTCCCAGCCATCACACAAAACTGAAAGAGGGCAAAGTCATTCAAAAAAACATTTTAAAAAAAAAGAGTCAAAGACTAGAAAAACATTTTTTTTTAAATGTTTAAAGACAATACCTCCTTTATACAACTTATACTTATAAGAGTTATTAGGCTACTTTACTCTTAATAACTAATAAATGTTAGATTTAAATAAAGGAACAATTTTTACCTAGCCTTAAGCTGTTTTAAGGAAAAGAAAGAAAATGGCCTAGTTTCTATTTCTGAAGACAGCATTGGAATTGCCCAAACTTGTATGTACTTTGCTGCTATTTTAGATGCTAAATTACATTTCAAGCAAATACTGATTTGATCACCAAAAAGGGGCAACAAAGATTACTAGGAAAAAATGTATTGTTAGCAAAAAACTAATGTTTTATCATGCTCACATATTGCAGTATTTTAAGTTTCAACATCCCTGATTTATATGACAGTCTGAACATACAAAAATAAAGATAAACTTCATAAAATCCTAAATACTGCTCGTAAGGTCATTAGCGACAAGCAAACCCTTTCAGTCAACTATTCAAGAAAAAAATATTAAAATGTTAAAGATACAAAAAACACCCTCTGGGTTAGGATTTTTATCGTTTGACCATCACAAATAAGATACAAGAAAACTGATCACAGAAAGAAACACAAGACCTTCTTCATTTTCTTGGCACTCAAATCACTAAATACAATTTAACAATCTGATATAAACATTTGACATGCAATGTTTTAAGTGAAACTGGTGTGAATGGGCATTTAGTTTGCTATAATTAGTAGTCTGTGATGCATAATGCACACGCAAACTGTAAGACAAATATCTTCTTGGATAATAAACATATTATTATTTTTATTATTTCGAGGCATGGTTGCTAAGCGGTAAAGCGCTTGGCTTCTGAACTTGGGGTCCCGGGTTCAAATCCTGGTGAAGACTGGGATTTTTATTTCGTGACCTTGGGCGCCTTTGAGTCCACCCAGCTCTAATGGGTACCTGATATTAGTTGGGGGAAAGTAAAGGCGGTTGGTCATTGTGCTGGCCACATGACACCCTCGTTAACCGTAGGCCACAGAATCAGGTGACTTACATCATCTGCCCTATAGACCATAAGGTCTGAAAGGGGAACTTTACTATTTTTATTATTATTAGAATCCTTAACTGAATCACCTAGTTCTTATAACAAACACACACACCAGGTTTATTCATACTAGAGAGTATAATTACAAACTTATGTTCCTAATTTTCATTAGGTGTGTTGATCTCCACTGTCCAGATGGTGCTAACTGCACTCAGTATCCAGACCCTGATTTCCCTTGCTGTAACTTACTCCAGATCAACTTACCTTCAAACACAGGTGAATGAAGTTGTACTGACTGATAAAGATTTGTTAATATGGGCTCTTATCTTATCTTATAAAATACAGACGTTACTTCAAAAAAAGAAGATGATTACGTCCTAGGCGTCATGCATTCAGTCATGCATATTAACCAATGACACTTATCTTTAGGGTAGCTCTTCCCTCTCTTTAGAAAATGCTGATTTCATGGGTATCACTATTTGTAAACTGTATAAACTATATGAATATCACTCTCTAAATGCTATAAACTATACAGGTCCTAAAAGAATCTTTACCTGATAATTTAGTTAAAAAATGTTTTATAACATCACATATACTAGTTGTAAAATATAACCAACATGTTTTAGTGTTGAACCGAAATCAAGTTTAGACTTAGACTTTACATTGTTCAGGGTTTAAAATGTATTTAATTGTAGACATATTTTCTTTCTCTATTTCAGAAATCCACCCAACTTCCTTATCAACAGGCGAGTACAACTAAAGGCATTATCAAGTCTGTAGATTATGGTTATTAAAAAGAGTGATTTTATAAAAACAATCTGGCAGGGAATATGTGTTTCCCAAACTTAATGATTTGACATCAGGCCTGAGTCAGTGTTATTTTAAGTTACTTAGAAATGTAAACGATTGGTCTGAAAAGATTCTCAACTAAGTGTAGTTTTTCTTCAAATTCATTTTTATTTCTTTACATTGTCTGTTAGATCTGAGCACTTCTCCCTTAGGTCTAGCAAATTCTGCATGAAGGGATTCAATCAGCTGGGTCCCATGACCAATATAGTTGCCTTTATATATAATTATGAAACAGAGAAAAAAAGGAGTCTGGTGATTCAAAGAATTATTGAATCTATTTACTATTTTACCTCTTCTCAACATTCTTTAGCAATGAATGTTTTAATAATAATGTTAACAATGATTCTTTTAAGTAGAATTCTTAAGATTCTTAAAAGTTTTTTTTTTTTCATTACACTCTAGGTCAGACTTGTATGTATAATGGCAAGGAGCATGGTATTGGCCAGACTTGGCAGGAAGGTTGTGACAAAAATTGCAGCTGCAATTCTGTTAATGCCACCATGGTCTCAATACAATGTAAAGATTTGTAAGTGGCTGGTAATTTTTACTTCTAACACGTTTTGAATGTGTAAATATCTGCAAGTTGAAAAACTTTTCAAGCAACCAAAACAAAATTATTTAAAGAATCTACTGGGATCTCTAGTTAAATTATATAAAAGTATTATCTAGTGGCGTTAATGTTGAATCCCAAATAATTAAAGCTCATAAAGATAGTACATTAATCACTCACAGGAATGTTTACAAATGTGAATGAGTTTATTAACCTCACTATTATGCAAAGTTTTTAAGTTTAAATTATTGCCTGTTAACACCATCTCTACATGGTAGAAGGCCTTCTTGCAACTTATGGTCGTTGCTTGATCATTTAAATCTCTATTATACTGGATCACTTTGAATTTGTCTAATATTATCTTTAACATTTTACTATCATGAAGGAGATTTAAGATTCTAATCATAAACATAAATAGACATTAGAACTCTTTTGTTCCTTAGATGATTAAATTCTTAAACAAAATGTAACTTACTCTTGTGAATTTCACATGTAATATTTAACAGAAACTGTGGTATCAACTTATGTTTTGTATATATATATATATAAATTGTTTGCTTTTATTTATATTACTAATATAAATTACAGACATCAAAAGAGAAGATAATTACATTCTATGCATGTCTATGTATTAATCTAGTTATACATGTTAATTAGAGATTTAAACTCTAGTAAGTCATTGGTTTTCATGGCTGACACAGCCTGCTCCATGCTCTGTTAACCCTGGCACTAGTGAGAAAGGAGCACCTGTATAAATATGTCCTAGCAGATGGTATAGCAAATGTGCCTTTATCTTTGTGTCATTCTGAGGGTAATGAAAGTTGTTATGTTGTTGTTGTTGTTTTTTGTATTTGTAAGTTGTGGTTATAGTAACTAGAAAGAGCATAACCTTACTATGTCAAGTAGAAATTGCTCCTGTTGATTTAAATCAAACTTCCATGACTGCTTTCTCAATCAGGTGTCCAAATTACATTAGTCTTCCACCTGGATGTCAAGAAGTCAAAGTTGAAGGATCTTGTTGCCCAATACTTGTGGGTAGTACCTGTACAGGTATGTTGGATATTGTTTTGATCTACTTATGATTCACTCTACTAAAATATATTAATCACCAGTCACTATCACCAAGTTTGTTAGAATATTAGCTTCGTTTGATATGTGCTGTAAATTAGTCTTCAAAGCATAAATGCGAACCTAAAGACAGAGTAGTTCTTTACTAATATAATGACTGTTATGGCATGATTAGAACGTAGATTTATTTCGGGAATAATTAAGGGGTAAGTTTTACTTAGTGACGGAGAGTGAAATTAAAAAACAGAACGCTTTTGGTCGACCCTAAAGACAAGACGTTTATTTTGATAGAGGCTACAGAAAGACAAAAGACAGATCCCTTCTTGATTATTAAACGAGGTTTATAGTTGAATCGATTGTCGACTTACTCTATTATTGTTCGGCATTTCATCTGTGGTTGAGGATTACCTCCTGCTTATTTTGTTTGATACTTACCACGGCGAAAGAGACGCAACATGACTTACTAAATGAGTAGTTATTCAGTAATAACTTTTTGTTTCAAATTGTATTTATTTCAATATGCAAAGCATTAAATATTATTACTGAATTATTCTATTCATTTGGTGCTATGTTGATACAAAGAAAAGTATTTTTTTTTGTAATCTTTTAAAAATTAACTTGTCAGACCAGTATGTATTTAGTTTACAAGGATTTAAAAATAAATTTGAGTGTTGTAAGGGAGTTGAAAGGGATCTTTATTTTTTTTTTTACTTCTCTGTGACATTGCCTATTATTTCTCTTTCATCTGTAATCTGCCTACATCCTCCTACTTTTTATGACAACCTAAACTAATTTTCAGGTCAATACTGCTTGGACTTAAATCAAAACCCACACCTCCCTGGAGAATCTTGGAGAGAAGGATGTCAGTATGAGTGCACATGCACCCAGAAACCAGATGGCTTTTACAGAGAGTGTCGAGGAATGTAAGACACAGATACATTTTCTTTCTTTTTCTTTACTTTTAATTATGTTCATAGAGTTTTTCCATTGGCTATTTAATCTAATGGTTTTGCCTGCCCTGGATGTGGCAAAATATGTAGGTCACAGCTGGGACTGCACAGCCACGGGAAACACTGTATTCCTCACTAATCTTCGGACTCAAAGACAAGCCTATTATTATTATTATTATTATTTAATCTAATCCTGTCTGAACCTCAGCTACATAATTATGTTCATAGAGTTTTTCCATTGGCTATTTAATCTAACCCTGTCTGAACCTCAGCTACATAATTATGTTCATAGAGTAGATTTATTTTTTTAAATTTAAAGCTTGAGTGTAAGCCATGTCTTTTCCACGTGTTCCAGAGCGCAAAGTGAAACAATAACAGATGATGGAAATCTAAGGGGCAGGGAAGCAGTCCTAGTCAATTCTTTTTACTTTGCCAGTATGTTCAAGCTTGTCTAAGCAGTAGCCTCAGGATACCCTCATCTCCCTCCTTTGCCCCAATTCTTTTTACTTTGCCACTATGTGCAAGCTTGTCTAACTAAGCAGTAGCCACAGGATACCCTCATCTCCCTCCTTTGCCCTATTTTGTTTTGCAGTCAGTATGAATTGCTCCCAGTGTCTCTAATTTAGTTGTGTTATCAGAATCATAGACAGGACGTGGAAAAGGAGTATCTTACCGCACTAAATTCAGGTGGCAAGAGTTATGCTGACTGAAAACAGAAAAGGCTGTAGTGTTAGTAGATGTGGATGAGTTCTTTATCAGGATGTGGCTGAAACAATGTTTGGGCTTTCTTCAAAGTTAGGTGCAAGAACCCAGTCAAGCAAACAATCAAATAGTACTTGACATAAATAAAAGTTGTGGCATGAGTGAATAGGAAAGGGGTTCTTTAAATACAAGGCCGTATATATAATAGGCATCCTCTATAAAAGTTTGCCAGTAATAAAAGATCTTAAAATAAATTAACATAACAAAAAAATGATGTGATCTCTTTCAGTTGTCCTGTTTTCAAAGATTTGGAGAGGTTCACGTGCACCTACCCAACTCCAGCACCTGGCAAATGTTGTGCTCTTCCAGACTGCTGTGCTGATGCTGAATGCAAGGACAAAATCAAATTTGAAATAACAGACCAATTTAGAAATGAATTTTAAATTCTTTTAACAGTGTGAATATTACAGTGCTCAATGTTATAATACAAATGTTTAATTCACACAACATAAAATAGCAATTAGTAATTTATGGGTTTTTCTTTTTTTTTATTTATTAATCAAAATGAAATCA
The DNA here is from genome assembly GCA_021533235.1 of Biomphalaria straminea. Lineage (NCBI taxonomy): Eukaryota > Metazoa > Mollusca > Gastropoda > Planorbidae > Biomphalaria > Biomphalaria straminea. The sequence continues at coordinate 4,331,328 of JADKLZ010000167.1, forward strand.
TGGCTAATTTTATAATGTTCTTTATGTGAATCACTGTGTTAAATGCTTTTGAAGATTGTCAACTAATATATATATATATATTAAAGTGTTTGTTTTAATTTTATTTGCTTATAACTTTTTTCCTCATACAATAAAAAATGTATTTAAAAAAAAAATTGATTTGTAAAAATAGATTATTTTGTCCAGCAAATGCTTTAAATAAAGTCTTAATTAAGCAAAGGAAATAAATTTGATTACAGTTTAATTCACTGGGAAAGATTCATATATTCATATATATATATATATATATGTATGGACAAACGTACATTTTACCTGTTCATATACATAGGCATTTTTACAGATAAACAACAAATATATTCAATATGAATGTTACCGTGATCGCCTTTTAAATGCACTACAATAGTAACAAACTCGCACTTTAACCTCCTCAATGGGACTAATTCAACTTATACCACCTCTGTCAAGTACACTTTTGTTTACTTGGTTGAAACCAAACAAAATACTTAATAACTAATAGTTAATTTAACTTTTTTTCATTGATTCTTGTTTTGTCAGGTACAAGAAATTGTTTAAAATTTCATCTTGATCCGAAATAGGGTATGGGAAAAATAACGTGTACAAACTTTTTACCAGACAGAATGTGAGCGCATACAAGTAAGGTGACAGCATACAAGTAAGGTGACAAGACGTCCCGACTTAGGCGTCTCGCTTTGAACAGTCTGTCTCAATTTGAACAGTCTGTCTCGCTTTGAACAGTCTGTCTCGCTTTGAACAGTCTGTCCCGCTTTAATAAAAAAAAAAAAAGATCAATATCACGCTTTTATTTTTAAAACTTGTACAAATAACTTAAAAGTACCGCCTTGGTGACTTTCCTTCTTAATCCTTTTATTACATTTTTCACTGTTTAACAGGCTCCTGTGTTAGAGGTACGGGTAGTGTGCCTTTATTTTGCAGCATTCTGCCTTCTTAGAAACTGACGCCAGCAAGGTTTGTTGGGACGTGTTGTTGATTATGTTAGTTATTAATCCCAGCAGACAGTATTTCCAGGCTTGGCTTTCCTTTCTGTTCAAGTCGATGACAGGGTAAGAAATGTAGACAAAACGAACGGGTTCCAATGGGCTGTCAATGCCGGGGGTGAAAGTGGGGATAAGCTCCCACTTTCCAAGAAATGCTCCCATGGCTTGCGTCTCTAAATGCCTCTGACGGTCAAATCCAGCTCCTGGCCTTCACGTGTGATTTTCCAAAAATCCGGCGGAACCTGTTCTTACAAACTGACAGGAGAAGGGGTGAAAGGCGGAACACTGGCGCCTCAAAACCAGTTTTAGCTTCGTGATGATGGGGCACGTCAGCTGAATAACGCAACCCATCTAGGAGAAGGAAAACTCTGACTCCAAACCTCCACTTTTGTGGCGACTCCCCCGTGTGGGTATCGGGGGCTTGGAAATGACCAAGAGTAAATAATAACCCCACTGCCTTTCCACTTGCATTTCATTTCACTAGGACGAATAATAGTGGAGCTTCCCCCCCTCTAGGTGCTTTTTGACGGAGGTCTGGACTGCACTATTCCAGACAGAGGTCTATGTCCCATCACACTCTACTACTGGATATAAACCCATCATTTAAGTTTTTTTCTGGAACTGGTGAATGTGATAGCGTGAAGGGGCCTGGATCCAGGATGTGACGATTCCACAGGGCATACCCAGGGCACAGTCCACCTTAAGCTTCTCTTTTACAAAATAGTCTCAATTGGAGAGCCCCGTGGATGGCGGAGAATGGACCATTGGCCAACCCCACCTTGTCCCATGGATATTCCAGTTTTTATACAGTTTCAAACCCAGATGTCCTTTTTAGTTCGGTAGTGGAGCAGTTTTTGCCAGGACTGAAAACTCCCTTAAAAAGCGGGGAAAATATATAAAAAGCCTGAGGGAACACCCAGCCTACATCAAATGCCAAGAAAAATTAAGAAAAATTCATACGAGCTCAGACGTCGCCTCGTAAAAGGTCTGCGCATGGCAGTTTCTTCCGGGACAGCCTGCGATAAGTCAGCTACCGGAAATAAAAAACAGACAAACAGCAAACATTTAAACCTCTTGCAACTCAACATCTTAGGCCTACAAAACAAGATAACAGAACTCCAACACATACTCAAGAAACAAGATATTCACATAGCGATACTACAAGAAACACTACTGCCCAAGAAAAAAATAAATATTACAGGCTACACACAGTACAAATGCCTCTGCACCAAATGTCAGGGAATTATGACCCTCATTAGAAACGACACCCAAGCAACAGTAAAACATGTACAGAACAATACCGACATAGACATGCAAGAAATACTTCTTTGGAGAGGAGGAACCAAATATACTATCAAAAACTTCTACTGCCCACCATCTTCAACAGCAGAAATAGACATAAAACTACCACACTACACAAGGACAATAATAGCTGGTGACTTTAACGCACACACACCATCCCTAGGCTACCCACACTACAACAAACGTGGCAAAGAAATAGAGGATATAACAAATGCCTCTAACCTCCAACTTCTGCAAAATAAAACATCACCTCCAACATTCCTTCATAGAGCACACAACACAACTAGCAGACCTGACCTAACCTTTATCTCTACAGATATTATCAACTCTTCTAAACTTACAGTTCTTGAAGACATTGGTAGTGACCACAGGCCTATACTCCTCAATATTGGAACACCAGGTAGATACCAACACAGAAAAACAACTAGATGGAACTATAAAAAAGCAAACTGGGCAGCTTTTTCACAAGAGACAGACTCAAGACTATCAAGCATAATCGAGACAGATGTCAACACAACCTATGCAACTTTAGTCTCTAACATCTTAGCAGCAGCAAAAAAACACATTCCTCGAGGTCAAGTCAGAAAATACAAACCTTTTTGGACACCAGAACTGAACAATTTAGTAAAAGAGAGAAACAATGCCAGGAAGACTGTAGAAATAAACCCCACTAGAGAGAACAAGACAATTTACAATAAATTAACAGGTCAAATTAGATACAAAATTAAAATAGAAAAAAAGAAAAACTGGACCACAACATGTGAAAAATTAGACCTAAATAAGGATGGTCGAAAGGCCTGGACCCTTCTGCATCGGCTAGCAGGAAAAAAGCAAATTACTAACCCCCAACCATTAAAAGACACTGATGATTTAATTACAGAAAATTTAAAAAAGGCAGAAACCTTCAACAAATACTTTGCTAGCATAAATAAGACAAAACCAAGAAAACAACTGGACCAGGCTTTTAGCAATATCCTAAAAAGAGAAGAACAAGCTCCAACTGTCAGCTGTCATATCTTTGACGCTCCCTTCACTCTATATGAGCTCAAAACTGCCCAAAAAAACCTTAGGTTAAGAAAATCCCCTGGACCAGATAAAATAACAAATGAAATGATCCGGGGACTAGGATGGCAGGCCCAAAACTGCATACTCAATCTTATCAACTATACATGGAGAACAGGAGACGTACCACAGGAATGGAGAAACGCAAACATAATACCCATCCTCAAGAAAAATAAGCCACCAGGAGACCCTAAAAGCTATAGACCAATATCTTTAACATCAAACATTGGCAAAATGGCAGAAAAAATGATTAATAACAGACTTTATTGGTGGCTAGAAAGCACTTGCTCCCTCCACAACGCACAAGCTGGCTTCAGGAAAGCAAGTAGAACAGAAGACCACCTCTTTCGCTTTATACAGGACACAATAGAAGGGTTCCACGAAAACAAACACACTACAGCAGTATTTATAGATTTGCAACAAGCCTATGATAGAGTGTGGAGAAAAGGTCTATTTTTGAAGATGAAAAAAATGGGCATCCATGGAAAAATGTACAGCTGGATCAGGGCTTTCCTAAAAAACAGAACCATCCAAACCCGATTTGAAGGCGCCATCTCTAGTAAAAAAAGTTTGGAAGAAGGCCTACCGCAAGGGTCAGCCCTTAGCTGTACACTCTTTCTAATCTTCATGAATGACCTCCCAGACCTCATTTCAGTCAATAAGGCACTTTACGCAGATGATCTCCTAATTTGGACAACAGAGAAATACCCAGTGCTGACTAGATCCAAATTAAACAGAGCCCTCACAACTATCTCCACGTTTTCAAAATTATGGAAAATGGAAATAAACAAAGAAAAGTCAGTTTATTCAATCTTTAGCCACAGTAACAAAATAGCAGAAAGAAACTACATCCTAAAAATAGACTCACAGCCAATAAATAAAGAAGAAAATCCAACTTATCTTGGTGTAAAATTAGACCAAAGACTGTCTCTAAAACACTTTATGGCTGATTTAAAAGAAAAGGCATCTCAGAGATTAAACATAATGAAACACCTAGCAGGAACATCCTGGGGAGCTGAAAAGAAAACCTTAAGACAGTTATACACTGGATATGTCAGATCTGTCATGGATAACTGCCTCTCCATACAAGTAGCTGCCAACAAAACCTATCAGTCAGCTTTGGACGCAGTCCAAAACCAAGCCTTGCGTCTGGTCAGTGGAGGTATGAGAACCACTCCCACAGCTGCCTGTGAAATAGACTCAAATATTGAACCTCTTAAGTTAAGGCGCAACAGAGCAGCTTTAGAAGCCATTGAGAGATACAGAAGGTTGGAGGATGACCATCCAAATAAATTATTAACACAGAGAAATAGGAAAAACAATAAAAAAAAAGCAAAGAACACTGATTCAAATTACTGACGAACTAGCCTTAAAACACCATCTACCCAATAACAGAGAAAAAATCACCAGATTCCCAAACATAACTCCTGGACTTAACTATAAACAACCAACAATTAAAACACATCTAATAAATAATACTCTGACAAAAGAATCAAATCCACTGGAGCTCAAAGTAGGCACGCTTGAAACAATTGAAAGCTATCCAAAAACAACCATCCATATATACACAGACGGATCAGCCTTCAAAGCCACCATCAATGCCGGTCTTGGTGCCTTCCTGGTCTTCCCCAAAAACATACACTTTGAAATAAGTGCACCCTGTGGCGACTACTGCTCAAACTTCCAAGCTGAAATTGAGGCAATTACCATAGCCTTGCAGACAGTCGAAAATAAATTACATGAAGGAATACAAGCACCATCAGATATTGTTGTCTTTACAGACTCACAATCCACTCTTCAAGCACTTAACAGCAGCACCTCAAAAAGCCCAAGAGAGTTGACAACACTAAAAATGATAATACACCAGATGATGACCAATTTAAACATCAACATCATATTACAGTGGATCCCTGGACACATTGGTGTCATGGGAAATGAAAGGGCAGATAAGCTCTCAAAGGCAGGATCATCTATGGAACAACCAGATAGACCTGTCAACTACCTCACCCTAAGGTCAATGCTAATCAACAACTACAAAGAGGAGTGGCTTAACCAATGGGCTACAGGAAACACAGGCAGAGCCATGTACAAAGAAATGAACATGCCTAACAAACTGGACAGTATTAACTTCCTCCCCCGCAAAGAGCAATGTACAATCTTCCAACTAAGAACAGGACATACACCTCATTTAAATTATCATCTCAATAAAATAAATCCCACACAACTCCCACTTTGTAGACACTGCTCCCACCCTTATGAAACTGTAAACCATATCCTTTTTGAATGCCCCCTCCTAATCCACCTTAGGCAGACCCTACTACCACTACAGCCCAACATAACCAACACCCTTTATGGCAGTGCTGAGCAACTGAAAAAAACAGCACAGTATTTTTCCTTGGCACAGTCTGCAAAAGAGCTGACAGCTCAGCAGTAAAAAGCTGGTTAGAAGAAGAAGAAGAAGACAAAACGAACGAACTGGGACCTACAGGCAGAGTTTCAGTTTACAATGAGGGCAAGAAAAAACAACCACAATGCAGTGGGGTGTGAGAAATGATGTTCACATGTGGATTAAACCAAACAATGAATGAACAAAGTAATGAGGCATGCTAGTGATGCCCAGATTTTTTTTTGACAGCGTTCACAGATGCTTCGAGGCCACATTAAAGTGAAGTTGTTTTTAAAAAAAAAAGGAAATTCGACGATTTAGAATATATCTGAATTTCGGGCTATGTAAAGACAAGGAAGTTAGCTCTAAAGTGGAGTCCGTGAAGAGACTATTTAAATTATATCCTGCTTTGAAATCAGGTTTCTTTTCACAAGAGAAGTGTCCCGCCATAATCAAAAGCTTCTTTGAAAACCCGTGTGCTGAATTCTGGCCGCATTTTGTACACAACATTGAGTCAATAGTAAATGTAGCATTTTGTACGCAACATTAAGTCAATAGTAAATATAGCATTTTGTACGCAACATTGAGTCAATATGTAGCATTCTGTACACAACATTGAGTCAATATTAAATGTAGCATTTTGTACACAACATTGAGTCAATATTAAATGTAGCATTCTGTACGCAACATTGACTCAATATTACATGTAGCAGTTCTGTTGATTAAGGGACATAATGTCTGCGCTCTTGGTGTATCTTCTGACGTGAGTTGGTTAGAACAAGGGATTGAGCAGCGACAATAAGAAACTGTTACAACAATTGCGCCGACTACCGGGTACTTCCGAGAGAGAAGCTGCATATGAATCGACAGGTCCAGGTGGATCGCCCAGAAAGGTTATCTATCTTGGAAAACGTTTCAGAAAGCCTGCAATTATTTCAATTATTGTGTTTGTAGACCTACATTGTGTGTACATTGTGATTTCTTGTACTAACGTCTACGCTCTTGAAAGCAATATTGCTGAAAAAAAATCTGAGCCTGTTTTTATTACACCCCATGGTTGACATATGCCCCGCCTCAAAATATCTGGTCACCTTATATAAGCTTTGGAAAATAATTTAAAAAAAAAAAACAAAAACATATGGTTGTCGCAGCCTCCCTTAACATAACATAGGCTTTTTTTTTTCAAAATATTTTTTTTATTATTTTTCTTATTATTGTGGCACAATTTCTATTTGCGCTTAGTTTTTCACCTTAGAAGAATGCATCAGAATTGATCATGTGTTTCTCAACATCTTTGAAAAATTATATATATAACAAACTATAACAAAGTGTATTTAAGATTACAAAAATAAATATTTAAAAAATGTGTAGTCATGTATAGAGTTGTCAAATTTGCTGTGCCATTTACTTAATAGGGGGACTGTGAGGACGGAGTTACAAAAGTTGTGTGATCATGTGATGTAAAAAATGTCAGTAGCCTATATGATGAATTATGTTATTGTTTGTGATTTTATTTTTTTTTTAGCAAACTACCATTCACAGTCCAGCCCTGTTCAACTATTTCTCGTGTCTAATTTTAAATTAAGCAGATCTAGAACTGACATTTTTAATGAAGGGATTTTGAAAATAGTTGACTTTTTTTTAAAACTCATTTACAAATCCTGCACACATTTTTTTCCATGGTTAGGTTATCATAGATAAGGGTTATTATCTTTCTATTACTGCGGCAGACGGCAAGAAAAATATTTTGAATAATGCTTTTCAGTTCACTTTTCATTTCACACCCAGGATTGAAAAAAATTAAGATGGCACTCCCACTAACGGTTATTTATTTTTCTGGTGTATAAAAACTTTTTTTCGTAAGTCTAATTCTCTGATCAGCAATGATGATTAGGAAATGATTGAAAATAAATTAAAAGAAATTGGTGTTCTCCAAATAAGTTTAATTTCTGCACTATACAATGATTTCCCAAATGTGATTTCTTATTTAAAAAAATAAATGTCACAATTCAAACAATTATTGTAAACACCGTGACAATAATGTTACGCTCTTCATTAACAATTGTGGGGGGTCGCCCCTACTTTCCGCGCTAGCTATTTATTAAACATCCTTGGCGTTCTAGTAATCTAGATGTGTTAATTATTTTTTTTACTGCCCATTCCTGGCATCTTAGTGATGGCTTTTTTTTAGCCCTTAACTAAGATGGTAGCCTACTCGGGATAAAACTCTATGGTCATATTACAAGGTATTTCAGTCAGGGAACAGTACCAGGAAAAAAAAAGAGGCAGAGAAAGCAATGGGAAGACAACATAAAAGAATGGACGGGCCTGCAATTGAAAGAGGTTCTACCAGGGCAAAAAATGACGGTCGACAAATCGTGTGTGCTGCCCCAACGATCCAGCAGACTAAGGGATAGGTGAAGGTGTAGACTCGGGGTAAATAACTCTCTACCGCAAACAACTGTTTATAAATAGCTGCTGTGACAGCCCTAATATTGTCATATAATTAGCATTGCCCCCTTTTACATGACCTCAGGTCATCAAGCATTTACAGGTCAGATATAGATGTTCTTGTTCCAAATATTTGATATACATCCAGGAAAGGTCAAAATGAAAGATTTGATGTTAAAACAATGGTAATCTAGGCTAGGTAACGAGTTCTAGATGCATAATCAATTCACTTTTTTTTTTAACCAAAGTCTCTGCGCAGGTCAAAAACGAAGAAGTCTGCTGATATAGTTTGACTTCAAATAGTCTTTCAGACAAATGCATTTAAAGATAGCTTTACACTATGACGTTTTTGCTTCTGTTTTGCTTAGGAATTTGTTGCTTTTCTTTAGCAGCGGCAGATACGTGTGAGTAACATTGAACGCGTGTAGATTTAACTCTTTCTCTCCGTAATTATTCACCAAATTCTGGTGGAATCAACGTTGGTATCGTCAGGGGAGAAAGAGTTAATTAGATTAATTAATCATTTTCGTACATGTTTCTATTGATTAAAAGAAGAGATGGAAACCAAAGGAATATGCCTGAGAAATAATATTTTGCTCTTTGCTTAATTGCAATTAACGGAATGGATGAGCGGCGTAGACACATTAGATCAGTGTTTACCTAACTTTTTCATTAACAGAACACTTCGCACATTCTAAGTATTTAGCGAAACACTTTGCTTAAGTTAAATTGGAGACATTAATTCACGTTGTGGCTCACTAGCTAATTATTCCAGTAGTTTGTGGAACACATATTCAGGCCTCGCTGAACACTGGGGTTCCGCGGAACAGTCATGGAAACATTGAGTTAATTGTATACTGATTGTAGGCTTCTATCTTCACGTTCCATCATAATGGAAATTAATTTAGTGACGGGGGGGTGGGACATAAAGCTAGGTTTGTTGAAGTAAATGGCATGATTATTTTTTAATTTGAATACGAAATAACATCTCCCCCCCCCTTTTTTTTTTTCGGAAAAGTGATATTTTTCTCCTTTCCTTTTCTTGAGATTGTTGACCCTTCAGCCAGCAAGGGATGGTCACTCAGTGAGATCTGTTGGAGAGCCCTCAACTAAAGGGCGTTAATTCTTGCGCACTTTTGAAATTCTGAAAGGCTTCTGGAACCGATAAAATATCTAAGCGACTAGATCTAGCTGATCAAGCTAGATCTAGAATCTATGTGCGGAACAAATCTCTAGATCCTGAACATTTTGGCATATAAAGCAGCTAGGAGAACCGATGATGTAATTTGATGCTTTTAAACCATCATCATGCATTGGTGATCTTCATAGATTTCTCCTCTGCTTTCAATGCCATAGGCATACATGTAACATGATGATGATACACTGATACACTACAGCCACTTCTAAATGATCAACAAACTGATTTAGTGATTAGCTTAAGTTTTAACTTAAATGTTTGCCCTTAGGCTTAGCTTTACGTACAATCATGGGTTCTAAACTTTTAAACCCAACATCCCCAGTTTGTTCAAGTAAAGTTAACAACAAGTAATAGTCAACTCGAGTACTATGTTACGTATGGATGCTCCACGAGGTTATGTACTTTCTTCAGTACTGTACACTCTTTACACTTGCACAGTTCGCGGGGTCCTGGTCGAGTCACGAGTGCCACACTGTCGAATCAGAGCTTATGGCTATGGGCTAGGACCTGACAGTGACAAAAATGCCCAACTCGCCACCTCTTTAGCCCCCCTCTGTTTTACATATATGATATATAGATCTATATATATAATAGTAATAATATAGTCTGTTTATCTAGATTTAACCCTATTAGACTCTTTAGTATATAATAATAATAATAATAATCTTTATTGTCCGTAAGGAAATTTGTCTTACAATTTGTGCATTATACAAAACAAAACATTATTTTAAAAAAAATGTACATTCACACCAGACTCACTCACAATTAACATATATGAAAAGTTTACATTAGATTGGTTCTATTTAATGATCTGATTGCCAGAGGAACAAAAGAGTTTTTGTGTCTGTTTGTCCTTGCTATCGGTGTCTTGTATCTCTTTTGTGATGGTAAAATAGCAAAATCCTAACCCAAAGGGTGATTTTTTATTTCTAGAATCTTCTTAGATTTTGTGAGGATGTTTGCCTCAAACAGCTGCCCTAATGGGGTTTGCTTTTTGCCAATGACCTTACTAGCAGCATTTAGGATTCTCTGGAGTTTATTTTTATTCTTAGTGCTTAGATTGCCATACCAGGCAGTGATATTAAAATGTAAATATAGATGTAGATCTAGTACCGGGTACCTACTATAGATTCTAGATATAATTTTTAGATCTCTATTTATTATATCTATCTGTGAATTTTGTGTCTCTTAGTAGATCTATATCTAGATTCTAGATAGAATGTGTCTCCTTTTATGTATAAATTATTCATTAAGGATATTACTTCAAAAGAGAAGACTAATTATGCATGTGCCCTACTTGGCTATCCATGTGCATGTTAACTAGACCTTTAATTCTGCTTTTGACTTCCTTGGCTGATTCAGGCAGCCCTTTCCATGTACTAATTCCCATAGACAGAAGGAGCATTTGTATGAAGTTGTCCTAGCATATGGAATAATAAATTCAAATTCACCTTTATCTTTGTGCCTTTCTGAAACTAGCTATTTAGCAGTGGTGTCCACAGATTGTGAAGAATTGGGGGGTGTCCAAATTTTTAAATCCTAGGGCCCCCATTTAAGGGGGTCCCCAAATGAGTGTCTGAAATTTATTTTTTATTTAAATATTTTGTCATTATCCCAAGAAATGATGTTGAAGGTTTAAATGCATGGGCCCCTAAATATGTCAAGCTGGAGACTATAATAGATCTCTAAGAAATGCTGTTGTTATTTTGTTTTTACCAGATGGGACAGCAGACATTATTTTTGTGATAGACAGCAGTGACAGAGTAGCCTTGGCTAAGTTCCACCAGATCAAAAGTTTTGTACGAGCTTTGGTTTCACATTGGAATGTCAGTCTTACAGACTTCCGCATTGGTGTCATATCCTATGGTAATGGGGTTCATGTGGAGTCTAAACTTATCAATTCTGTCAACCTAGCTCAGGTATATGTTATAGCATTGCCTAATCCTAATTATAAACTTGATGAATTTATGTAACAGAGACATTTTTTTAAAAACTTTATAATAATTATAAGCATTATTATTCAGAAGGATATTTTTTATTTAATATTGGTCATTTCTTTAGTAAAATTTTCCTTTTCCGATCATGCAGTCTATAATACAGATTATTTTAAGGTCTTCTGTTTCTTTGGAAAATGGTTGACCAGCAGGTTGTAATGTTGCCAGCACAACGACCAACTGCCTTTATTTTCCCCAAAATGTACCTTACCCATTACAGTTGCGTGCACTCAGGGGCGCCCTCAAAATTTCAAAGTCAAGTCTTCACTGAGATTTGAACCCAGGACCTCAGATTCAAAATCCAAGAGCTTAACCACTTAGTCACCTGGTCCCATTGTATTATGACAGTAAAATCAATAATTAGTTTAAATACATACGCCTGTATTATTTTTTTATATATATAGGCCTAGTATTCCACAAATCTGTGGGTGGAATGGAGAAATGTAACACATCAAACTCAATTACAACCTTTGACCACTCATCTCAGTTCATTGGTGCTATGAGTTCTTTACATTATTATTTAAAAAAAAACAGTAATCTATTCTTATTCAAATTTAATGGACTTACTTTGTAATTTATTCTTAAAAAATAACTGCAACATATCAGTATTTATAATTTCTTTCTTGAGAATCAAACTTGATCTAAATATCTAGACAATTATGCAAAATAAAAATAAAAACTATAATGTATATTGCATAAAAACATTGTTGGGAAAACTGAAAAATATATACTTCAGTAAACTATAATTTGGAGGCGCTGTGGCTGGTGGTAAAGTGCTTTTGGTCCTGGGTTCGAATCTCAGTGAAGATTTGGATTTTGAATTTTGTGATCTTTAGGGCACTAGTCGAGGAAAAGTAAAGGTGGTTGGTCATAGTGCTGGCCACATCACACCCTCGTAAAATGTTTTACATGTTTCGGAAATTTCGTTAAGAGTTGAAGATAGTTATTTCCTAGTCCAAACCTCCCGCAGGACGACGGGGGATGGGAGCGGGCAGGGTTTGAACCCGGGACCATCGGTAAATCGATACGACAGTCCAGCGTGCAAACCGCTCGACAAGGCAGCCACGGGCCACAGAAAGAGATGACCTTTATATCATCTGCCCTGTAGATCACAAGGTCTGAATGGGGAACTTATAAAAATAATTTAAATGACATATAGTACAAGAGTTTGTAAAGTTTTAAAAATGTATTCTCTGTTGCAGAAGATCAATGCACTCAGAAAATAATGTTGGAAAAAAATATCAATAATTTTAAGGATAATTTCTGGTGATAGAAAAAAAAAAATACCTTTTTATGATCACCACCTTCAATCAACATGCATCATGTAGTGTTTCTAAATATTTATTTTTTCAGGTGGATAGTGCCATTAATTCTATAACGCACTACAATGCTCCTGGGGATGCTACAGAAGCTTTAAAATTAGCCACCCAGGAAGGATTTTTGCCAGCTAATGGTGGAAGACCAGGAACTCGGCAGGTGATGTCTTAAAACAGTCAATTTGGGTTCCTTTTGAACACAAATTTTTCAAAGATACAGTAGAGTTTTGTTGTACTGTTAAACATGGTGACACTTTGTGGCAAATTGTTGATGTTGATGATAAAGATGTTTCTAGAAAACAAATGACCAGCATTAAAAGGGTTAATTTGACACAGACTAAATTGAAATTCATTTGTGAATTTTCACTGTTAACTAAACAATGTAAAAGACTCTAAATTAAACTTCAATGATGCTATCTATAAATAAAAAATACAATTGAGCTAACAAAAGGAAGGAGCCCTAGAAAATTTCATTATACGGAACGAAAAAGTGCACAAACATTCTTTTTTAAAATGTAGCTTATCAACATTAAATTGGTTAGTCATTAAGTTAGCAATTAGGTTACAGGACTTACATATATCTAAACTAAGTTTTTCGACATAAAAACATAACATTTGTGTACACTTAACAACTTTATAAATCAACTTTTGAAGATGCTGTAGAAAAGATTTTCTATTTTCATTTGGATATAAAATTATTATAAAACTGCTGCTCAGCCTCATTTTCACCAAATTAACTCTTTACTGATACACTACTAATATTTGTCAGTGTTATTGACTTAGGACTGTTAATTATTAAAAAAAAAATATTATGAGAAATGTTACACATTAGCCTAATATGCTAATTTGTATAGTTTTTCAATCAAAAGATTTAATTATTTTATGAACTTGTGATTTCTCGAATATCTGATTGTTTCAGATTATTGTACATGTTGGTGCTGGTCCTGGTTTGGATCCAAGTAGTCATGCAAGCCAGGTAAAAATAGCCATAGAGAGGGGTTTGATTGTGTACAATGTTGCAGTGGGGGATGGCTGGACACAGAGCATTCTATCGCAGTATGCTGACCTACCCCCATCCCGTTACAGTCTGCCGGTGGCATATTTCTTTTTGTTGGATGACGCTCTGGCCAGTCTTCTTGCACAGCGAATACTAAATGGTAAATTTTGTTCTCATTTTTATACAAGCTTTTTTTTTAACTCGATATTTGGTTTCATACATTTTTCTGTTATTTTTTATTGAAAGTAACAAGTTTTCTTTTTGTTTTAGTATATGCTTATGGAAGGTTTTATATGTTGATGATTTTTCATTTATTAAATAAATTTGGTTATATAGAAATAAATGTTTAGTTTAATTCTAATATTTCATCTGTCAGATCTAATTTGAGTAATGCTGATACACAAAACAATGCCATAAATAAAACAGCATATTTAAATAGTAGTTCAAGCAGTAACCACTTGCTCCTAAAGTAAATATGGATTACTTAAATTATTTTATTAAAGTTTTTCACTAATTTTCTTAGGCTTATGGATAATCTAAATTCTCCACATTTTAAAGAGTTGTTATCTTAATACATTTTACCGAATATCCAGGCAGAACTGCCTGATCTGGAAACCAGTGCACGGTTGATTTTAGATATAGAATTACTGATCTGAACCCCCTGACACATAAAATGAGATAAAAAATAAGAATAGAAGATTCAAAGCAGTAAAAATGACGGATTCTAAATGGATTCTTATTTTAACACTTATAGTTACTAGAACAGGATTTTTTTTCTTATGATTTTGACCATGCATGAAAGCATGGTTGAGAGGCTAAGTACACTTGAACTTGGCTTGGTTTGGCTACCTATGGTCTTAAGGTTCGACACCTGACTCTGGCAAAGTTGTGTTAACTGAGTGCCTAAAAGCAGCACAGAAAACCTTCTCCCAAATACCCCCTCCCTCCCACTGGTCCACAAATGAGCTTGGACCATAGTGCTCTGAGCATGTTATAAGCATGAAAGTAGCACTACATAAAAGCTATAATTTAATTATCTGGAACCATGGGCTTCATTCCGACACACGAAAGTATCATTGATCATTGGCTTCATTCCTTGATTGGTAACAAAAAGTAACTGGTAAAGTTATTCAAATTGTCTTGTAACAGAGGTGTAATTTAAAAACTTATGTTGTATTTTTGTATCATTTTCAGAGGCTCCAAAGACAGTAAATGAGCTTCCACAAGTGACTCTGAGTAGGTCATTTTTTTGTATTAAGATATTAATTCTGTGATTTTTTAAAGTATTTTAATATTTGTGATTGACTAATACTATTAAGTGAAATTTTTAAACTTGCCAGGTTACTCTCCAAATGAAATAAAAAAGGTTTATATGTATTTTACAGAATTAAAGAAAAAAGAGATGTTATGCACTCCTGTAAACTCTCTGCTCATTGTTATTTAAATAAGACCTACAGTAATGTTACTGTTAAATACATACAATTTTTGACCTACAAGTAGTAAAGTGATTGTTAATCCAAAGATCAAAGAAAATAGTAGAATTTTACATGGCTTCCCATGATGCAGCTGTGATCTTAATATTTAACTGAGCCTGTGACCTTGTTGAAGCTGCTATGTCTATTTAAGATCTTTTTCTTTTTTGATTTTTCCTTATGTTAGATTGTTAAAATATATTCCACCATAGTTCAGCAGTTTTCCAGCTGTCCATGTGGTCAAGTTAACCCTTTCTTTAATATGTAGAGCTACTATGTAAAGTATAATCAATATCAAATTTAGAACAACACACTCAAGCACATTTTGTTAGTTGGTTTTGTGTACTCTAGGGGACTGATAGTGAGCACATAATTGTGACAACATTAAGTCAAAGCGAAACTGAAGTTTAGATATAGATAAACAGACAGTTGAGGTTCTGCTTTCATAGGAGCATCATCTTTGTTAAAGCGACTCAGACTAGACTGTTCCAGTTCTGGGTTAAACATTCATATTGGATCTACACCTGTTGATTTACTTTATTGTATTTTTCTTGATCTGTATATATAGGTCTGTTAATAAGAACTCAGAGTAATGCTAGTGTACAGAAACACTCAATCCTCTGATCAAAAACAAACTCTACAGACCTAGATTAGGCATATTACAGCACTCAGTGTTAAATTTAGGTTTAAAAATAATCAGATCATTTAGTATGTAGAAACATGTAATAACTTAAGGGAGGCAACTCAATGAGGATATGATGTTTATTTACATTATAACAACATCTTCGTCTAGCACAGTCTCTTCATATTGGTTTTCCATTTGGGCGGAAATTTCTTAATGTCAACATCCTTTTCTAGTCTGTTTACTAGAAGTGCACACCTCTGCACTAGACTGGATGGCAATGTGCATGGCAGAGCTATAACAATATTGTGAAATCCCCACAGAACTGACCTTCTATTTTTATATATATTATTATAAAATCTTTACCTTTTTAAAGTAGTATTTGTATATCACATATAAGGGTAGAAACATGTAAAAATAAAATAGTGATATTTTCACATATCTTTTTTTGAACTAGACTGTCTCTCTAGAGCTGACATTGTCATCTGTTTGGATGGGTCTACAAGTGTGACATTAAACAACTTTGTGACAGCCAAAGAAAATTTAAAAACTCTTGTTTCACATCTCCCTGTTGGTCAGAATGGAGTTCATGTGGGCTTTGTACAGTTCAGTGGCAAGACATCCTTGGAGTTTCCATTAAACAAATTCTATGACAGGCTAGTAACAAAATTGAATTAGGAGTCTGAAAGTCTTGAAATGCATAAAAAAATATGAAGCAGGAAAAGGGTTAAAAATATTAGTCTAAGGATAAATAGATTTTAGAAAATTAATATATGAAATTTTACTTGCCAGCTTAATGGCATTGCAAAGATCCTCTTAATCATCACATATATATATACTTATAGCATGCTCAGAGCGCTAGGGTCCAATCTCATTTGTTGATCAGTGAAGGGGGAGGGGTATCTGGAAGAAGATTTTCTGTGCTGCCTTTAGTGGCTCAGTAAACACAACTCTGCTTGATTTGGGTGTCTTTGGTAGCCAATCCAAGTTCAAGCGTACGTAGTCTCTTGACCACGCTTCCCATCATTACAGATGATTTAATTTTTGATTTCATGCTGAATGTAATAGGCAGAGTCATGAGTAATCTCTGACAGCCTTTTACTTCTTTATCAGAAGACTCAGTTTAAAAGTGCTTCACATGGCAAAGATTCTGAAAGCTTTAAAATGACTATAAAATATTCAATCCACAGAGGCACTTAGTCCTACACTTTGTCATTTGTAAAGGAACTATGACTCATGGGATTGTGAAAATTTTTTTTTTAGTTTTGAAGCTATGTTTGTAGCTTTTAGCTCAGCTTTAAACATAGGTATAACC
>JADKLZ010000167.1:4382744-4398675 GCA_021533235.1 Biomphalaria straminea
AGGTTACATTCCAAATAGCGGATCAGTACAAGAATGAATTTTAACCAATATTGTATAGTGTCATATTCTTGGGTATTGTGATATCTGCTATAGAATGAATTTAAAAGGCAGGAATATATATTATATCATATATTATAATATATATTATATATATAATTAAATCATTTAAGATGATTGCAAGCAATCAAAGGATTACTGTTTTTTTCTGTGACTTGTTTTAAGTGTGTAATTTGACCAACCAAATTATATTTTTAATTCTGCTTGACCTGTTAGGACAAATTGTAAAGAATATAATAAACTCCTAAGATCAATTCCAAGCTATACATGCATAAAGTGAAGACTTCCCGGCCTACCATATTTCATTTCATTCTCTTTTTTTTTGTATATTAGCAGAGTTGCCTACAAGTCATCTTGCGTAAGCAAATGGCCATGACACTTCGGGAGTACGGTTTAACAACTAAAAATATGCATTTCCCTTGCAAAAAAAAAAGATAATTATAAAAAAAACACATTTCTATACATATAGGTATAAAAAATTAAAATAAAGTGCTCACGCCCCGCCCCATTCCTTTTCCAAAAAAAGTTTCAGTAAGGGGTTTAAACTTTTTATCAATAATTTTTATGAGCATTAGAAAGTCAGTTCTTCATGAGGCAATGGTATTGGAATGTTTCCTTAGACAAACCGCCAACATCAGCACAAGCTTAGAAGCATTCAATTATACAGATAGATTTATTAGGAACAAAAATTAGGTAGGGATTATTTGGGCATGACTGCACTGGGTGACACCAACATTCTGCTCCCACTAAAGCATTGTGGTGTCATGTTGACACTTCCTTCTGATCTCAATCATATAGGCCTTTGTATGGGTTAGGAAGAGTCAGGAAAGTCATTGGCCATCCATCCATCCCAGTGGCGCTACAGCCCATGAAGGGCTCTGGCCTGCTTCAACACATCCTTCCATTCAGATCTCTTCTGGGCCTTTCGTCTCCACGCCCTAACCCCGAGGTGTTGCAGATCTGCTTCCACATCATCAATCCATCGTTTTCCGTTGAGCTCTGTCTGGATATTCTTGTGTGTAGAAGCTTTTGTAGCACTATTTTTTATATGACAGAGTTGTTAGCCCTGTGCATAACCATGTGAGGGGCTGCCCCTTTCAGCTCTCTGGATAGCTGCCTTTATTTTCATGTAAGGTGCCCAAGCCTTTGTGAATCCCTCCACTTCCTGCAAGGCAGCAGGTTTGATTTTGGTCCACCTCAGGTATTTTATTTCCCCTGTACCCACCATATCTGGAGGGCATTCCCCTATCCGCTACCTGGGGAGGTGCTTGATGGGAGATCATGTAAAAAAAGTTGCTTCATCTATTACTCTTGTGTTGTTCACTTTCACCCCTATTGTGGGAAGCGTGAACGAGAGGCTAAGTGCGCTTGAACTTTGCTTGGCTACCAAGAAAGGGGCTTGAGGTTCGACACTCGGGCAGAGTTGTGTTTACCCCCTCCCCTGCCCCACCGGTCCACAAATGAGATTGGACCAAAGCGCTCTGAGCATGCTATAAGCATGAAAGTAGCGCTATATAAAAGTTATAATAATAAGCTGCTGACGTGAAAGTACGAGATGGGGCACGAGCTAGGCAGCCTACGGTGACCTCGCACGGGACTTAAAAAAATTATAGCACAATAATGCGAAACTTGGGTTAGATCTCAACGTAATGGACCACCATGACTGTTGACTAGTCTAACCATGGAACTATTCATGGTCTAACCCCTTGTCTCTACTAGGGAAATAGCGATACAAGAATTTAAGTTATTTGTCAATTTTAGATATAGACTGGTGTTTCCCAAACGTATTCCTTAACTGAACACTTCGCACATTCTGAGTAATTATAGCGGAACACTTTACTTATCTTATTAGAGTTAGGGATAATAATTCACTACTAGTTCGTGGGACACCATTATATTCAGGCCTTGCGGAACACTATAGGGGTTCAGAGGAACACAGTTTGGGAAACACTAATATTTAATATACACGCCGATTTTTTTCTCGCTTTTTCTTGCATTTGGGGCCTAGAGTTTCCAAATATCCAAGTCCGGCCCTGCGTGGAAGTTAGGCCTACTATTGATTTCCTGCTGAAGACACCCATGAGACATGAAATTTATTGGAGGATGCATAGGGATGGAATAGAAGTCATGCATAATCTGCCCTGTTATTATGTGCTAAAAATAACAGGGCTGCTCCCTGGTGTTTCTGAATTTTTAAAATCACGAATCGGTAGCGAAAATATAATAAAACTAATATTACACTGCATGGTGGCGTCACTAGAAAGTGCGGGGGGTGCGGTCCACACCGGGTGACACCCGATTGGAAAAAATGCACTTTTCCAAAAAAATAAATAAATAAAAATACCAACTTTAAAATATGCCAGAAGCAAGGTCATAAAGCATAAGAATGGTTGAATAAACTTTTTCATAATGGGAAAATCAATCGCGAGAAGACAGAAGAACATTTATCAGGGTTTCAAGTTTGGAACATTTTGGCAGTCGGAATTTAGCTTCAAAAAATTGACAGGGAAGTCATTGCTATGAATGATTGATAGATGGGAAAACAGAAGAACATCGTGCATGTATAGATTGCTTACTATCGCATTGTATCCAGCAATTCAAAAGTTTGTATATGGTGGTGAATTGATGAAGAATTTTTTGAATAATGGGATTTTTTTTCTTGGGATTGCGGAAATGTTATCCAAATATGACCCAGTGGTGAAAGCAAAAGTTACTTTCCTAGCTTGTATAAATGTCTTAGAAAACAACTTAAAGGAAATACTTATCAGAGACATTAATTCTGCAAGGTACTCTAGTATCTTCCTTTTACAGCACACCTAATATAGATCTTTGAAGTTGTAACAGTAGCAATGGGCATGTTGAAATAACATAAATGTTGTAGGATATTCCTCTTTAAGTAGACCAAAAGCTGATGGTATCAGTTTTGATAATTTAAAACGCCTATAAAGAGATTGGCTTAAACTTAAAGTATTGTTTTGATGAGCTCAGGGACATGGTAATGCAGCTAAAATTTCAAGGATCCATGAAGATGTGCAGGCAGTAATAATGAAGAACAGAAAAGAAACTTACATTGATGTGTACACCGTTTACTACACCGTTTACTTTAGCTATGTGGTCAAAATTCTTAATCATGGTAGATATTCTCATTTTTTTTTTTAAAAAAAAAGGTTTTCTTTCTTTGCTGCTGTTACCAACCGATTGGATATTTTAATTGATGATAGAATGCCATATAAACAGCTCGTTAGTGTACTCATCGTGTTGCTGTTAGACCCATGAAAGAACGATTTTATGAAAGTGTGAAGGCAAACATCTTTGCCATCGATCTGAAAATACAAACACTAGAGGGGCAGCGCAAAGACGATTGCCAACTGTCTGTGAATACATACATACCATTCATCGCTTGGCCTTCGTGTTGGCAGATGTACTGAAAAAAAGTCAGCTAAACACAAGAGTATCTTCAAATTAAAGTGTTAATTATTATCTTAAACAGGTTAATGCTGAATTATTATCTTAAACAGGTTAATGCTGAGTGTGACCTATCTAATCACTATTATTTTTGCATATCATGCCAAATAATTAGTTTCATTTGTAAGTCTGGGTATAGAATCTTGATTTTGAAGATCTGCTAACTAATCAAGTATACATTTTTGTGGTTTTCAATATGCAAATAAATAATTATTTCTTTTCTGTTCATAGACACCCTTAGTTTGTATGTTTGACAGTTTTACTTTACAACTTTCAAACAAAAATCACAATCAATAATGAAAAAAAAGTAATTGAATGATATTTTTATTTTTATGAACTTTTGCACATAATTTTAAAAAATACATGCTTTAATGGTTTGTACAACAATTTGAAGTGTTGTATCTACATAACGACAAAATGATGTAACCTATTTAACAACTGATAACAATATATCTCATCTACATTTCATATGGTTCAAAAAATATCATGTGAATCAAAATTTTTATATTTTATGTGCTTTTCATTTCAATATGAATTAAAATTAGTGTATACATGTAAAATAAATATTTCTATTCTCAAAAATTAGCTTGCATAATAAGCCAAACACCCACTTTTGCATCATCTCATGCCTATAAAATGTAAATGTCAACAATAGATGGGTCCAAAAAATGGTGCCTTGTTTAAGAAATGCCTCTTTGGGATTATGAATTGAACAATATATAAACATTATCTGGACAAGCCATTTATATGAACAAAGGATCTTTGTATCTCTACTATAATGTACTAGACTTAGTTTAGGAAACAGTAATCATACATTAACAATATAATACAGTAAACATCAACACATTTTAAAAATGAAATTTTATTTTAAAAAACAATGGATAACATGTACAGATTTCTAAAATTCTTGTACAATATACATGAAGTGAAGAGCTTTCCAATCAAAATTCATCATTGCCAGCAAAAAAAAAATCTGAGGGATTAAAAAAATATATAAATAAATGTTTTTTTCAATTATTTCTACTAGGTTCAAACTGGAATAACTATCTTCTGAGTTACTCAGGGTTCCCCCACCAAATTTATAATGCCAATCCAGGAGTTTTTCAGGAGAAAATGTGAAATTTCAGGAGAAATAGCACACGACAAATAAAAAAAAACAATGGGAAAAAAAGCATAAAATTAATTTAATTTGCAAAGTCAGTTATCTATAGTGGATTCATACATAAAATTTTTTAAAAAATAATAATTATGTTGAATTTCATGAGAAGAAAAAATTTTTCTACATAGAATACATGGATGAAATGATACGAGATAGAATGAGGAAAAAAAAACAAGTTAAAAAATTGCTTTTTCAAAATCAATTACGTTAAAAAGTGCATAAAATAATACAAAAAAATTCATCATTTTTGTTCACATAGCATCAAAAAAAAATTACATTTTTTTTTTCCAAACAGTTTAAGTTAAAAAGTGCATAAAATAAAAAAAATTTTACATTTCAAAACAGGAGTTGAGAAAAAACATCATTCTTGTTTACATTATAACATAGTATAAAAACAACATTTCAAATTAAAAATTGTATTTTCAAACTTGGTTTAAGTTAAAAAGTGCATTAAAAAAATGAAGTTAAGTTATATTTCAGGAGTTACAAAAAAACAACACACCATTCTTGTTTACATACCATGAACTAAATAACTGAAATTTAAAAAAAGGTACAATACAGAGCAATCTAATATAATATCTAGTTAGTAGTAAAACAAAACTTTAAAGTCCCCCTATTTCTTTCACTTTAGCAGCTATCTGAACAGATATTTTTTGAACTTCTTTTTTGTCTCTTGCACTTCTTAAAGCATTTGATTCTATTATATATTTATGGCATGAGGTGTTTTCAGCTTTTTCTGCCAACTTGTCACCATATTCTATTAAAGAGTGTCTTTTTCTAAGCGCATTTTTTTTTGCTTCAAATTGTCCAACTCCCCAAAGTCCTCTTCCTTTTCAAACCATCTTTCTCTTCTGCTTATTGTTCCAGATGAACTTTATATTTTTCTCTGGATGCTCTTGCAAGCCATAAGCATCTGTTTGGTAACACTGATATTGTCAATGCCACCTGAACAATCAATAAAGTCACTGTTCTTTTGGCTACCAGTGTTTTTTCTGACATGTTTGTGGTCATTGCTTCTTTGCTAACACTAAAGCCTCGCTCAACCTGAGCTTGGCCATGGGACAGCATTAGCAGAAGACGAACGACTGTCCTGAGATCTTTAAATTCTGATTGTTCGCCTAAATGTTCTTTAAAAAAATGTATCTAGCCTATGACAAGATGAGTTGAAAGACTGAAAATCAATAGAGCTGTTTGATATAATTTGGTTATACCATTGCCTATACTGTGCCTTGATGGTATCACATTTGTTTTCATCAATTCTACTTAAAGTTGACAACAAGCAATTTAAAGTGTTTTCTAATTGCTTTAGGCAGCTGACATGGTCAGTAACAATGGCTTTTGGTTGCAGCCATTTCAGGTTCCTAACTAGCTTGTACTTGATGGGAGATTTTTCAAGGACTTTAGATGCTGTGGCTTTTAGAAAATCTCTGCACTGCATCTTGAATACCAAAATGTCTTTAGGGCTTGCTTTTGAATTGCCACTTAATGACTTTTTAGCTTTGAAGCCAATATCCACTTTTTCAGGTGCCAACTGTTTAGTACTGGCAAGATTCAGAGTTGAAAGAGATAAAGCACTTCTGCAAGCACTTAGGACATCCTCTGAAACAAATCGCTGTAAAAGTGAAAATAACAGGTTTAGAATATCCTCTGCCATGAATGGTATCATTGGTCCATCACATTGATACTTTTTCAGGAATGGTTCCAATATCCTGGCAATAGAGATAAAACTTTCCAATTTAGCAATCAGAAGTTGGTTAGCCAGGCAGGAACGAAGATGTTGAAACGATTTTGTCTCCAACGCTTTATTGTTGGTTAACAGATGGTTTATGTAGATTTTAATATGAGGCCAAACTTTAAGAGCACGTTCAGCAACAGGGATGTTTTCTACCCAACGGTGGGGACAATATTTGAGAGGGAAATCTGTTGTTCCCGTAATTGTCATGAAATCTCTTCTGGAAGGTGCATCTTTAAACAGCCACCATCATGAATCAAAGAAGTGTGCCAGATCCCATGAAGATGCAGTGTGTCCAGCACAAAAGGCATTGTGGATTGTGTGCAGACCACAGCTCCCAATGTCAATATACTTATAATTAGAGGAGACTTGCTTTTGCAGATCCTCGCTTAAAAGTCTATGTAATGCCCAATTAACATTTGGTCCATCCATGGAAATTTGAACAACTTTTGAGGCATTAACATCCAGTTGCTGCTGTAGTTGTTTGAACAACTTTTGTGCTGAAGCATGCCCCAAAAAGGCTGAGTTGAAGTATCTTGTTACAACCTATGGAAGGAAAAATAGTTTAATTGCATTAATAGTTTGCTAAGCTTGTTTTGAATATTATATATATATAATCTATTACATGAATTTAATAAAAACAAGAATTTTATTATTTAAGACTGAGTTTAACAAAAGAAAACATAAAAAGTGGTTAATATCAGAATAATTATATAGATATAGCGATTATAAAATTAAACAATGACAGTTTTAGAAATCGAAAAAAAAAATGTACTTATTTTATCATTCATCATACATATACAAAATCACAAATATGAATTACGAGAAATAATTCTATTTATTTAGTGCTGTTAAACAGAATGTCTCGAAGTGACAGTTTGCTTGCATTAAAGATTGCATGACCATACTTGACACATAACTCAAGCTTTGCCTATAATACTTACTAATGCCTATGGTACCAACAAGAAAAATAGGTCGTACATTTATTTAAAAAAATATTCTAAGATTAATACAAGTGGAAAATGTTTTTCCTTATGAAAAAATGGTACACTGCCTGGGATTCTCTTGCTATTCTTTCCCATCTGAAAATTAAAATCCTAGAAAAATTCATAATTATCAAAGACAATACAAAATTGGCAATGTTGTAATTCATAGTTTAAAAAAGTAAAAAAATGTTAAGTGAAATATATTGAAAATTGATTTTGACGTACATCTTATATAATCTCTTATTTCCTGTTTTTATTCTTACAAAACATGGTGGACTGCTCTGTAAAATTTAGTAATCTCAATTAATTACTCATGTATTTAGCCAGTCAGCCAAGACTGTTGCCCAGGATGTGGCATTCGAGAAGCCATACATGAGCTAGGTAGATGAGACATTTAGGTGTATGACTATTCTTAGGTTGAAAGAATATGGCTGTCATTCAACTTTCTCATTACCCTACATCCTGTGTTAGTAGTTAGTAAAAATAAGTTCGTCTGTGTCGATGTATAACCGCATTTCATTGCGCAAGCTTTATACGGATTGCAATGGTAGAAATGACACACGAAGAGAGACTGTTTCTAATTTCACTCAAAGCTCACAACCAAATCTAACGGCGAGTCACACATGCTTCTAATTTCTTTCAAAGCTCACAATCAAACCTAACATTCTATCCTAGCCTCTGACTTGAAGACAAAGCAAACAATCCATTTTCTATTTCTCATGGTCACTGTCATCGGCATTAGTAAGGTTAATAGCATGCACAAAAACATGGACAATAATAATTTCTTTCTACAGAATATTCTGAAACAAAGACTGAAATACATTATTTTTTATCTGCTATAAGAGAAATTTCAAAAATATTTAGTTAAATCTAGAAAGCTGAAAAATAGATTAAATATAAAAAAGATTTGTCATAATTATAATCATGTGAATCTACAGTTCATTATCCTATAACTATTACAATATATATATATATATTAACTATATTATATAATATATATATTAATTATTTATTTTGTGCAGATATAGTTAATATATATAATGTTATATAGTGTACAATTATATAAACAATTTTAGGGAACCAAATTAATGTAAGTGTGGGTTATTCATTTGTGGGTGTGTGTGGAGTTGAGCTTGAATTGATTAACTTACATCTAATATATTACACACACAAAAAAAAAGCTTTCAATATAAGCAGACGTGATTCAATGAGCACAAAGAATATAATTAAATAATATTATCCAGACATATGCCACTGGCCATACAAATAGTTATTACTGAATATATCCATGCATGGACATTACATGTTTCGAAATGCAATGTTATATAGTACTCTCTACTAATGTCCAAAATTGGCTGCCAGAATCATTGAGTTAATATAGGGAAAATCTAACATTTAAAACATCACTTGTTTATGTTCACATTCATACCTGGGGATATAAACAAATGGATACAACTCTTTCGTAAAAAGTAAACATGTAAACTATTCCCTCTGGCCATACCCTTTAGGAGGAACATTTGTAAGAAAAAAAGAAAAAAAATATGCTTAAAATATGATTCTTTTCAGTCATTAAAAGAGGAAAAATAACCAACGTTATCATAAGACATATTTAACAATTGTTTAAACATAAAGCTGCATTTTTTTAACCACAGAATGAAGAGATCACAATATTAATATATCTCTACTGTATTGAACAATACAGAAGAGCAGACAATTTTCTCAGAGAAACTCAATGATGGTAAAGATATTACTTAGAATACCCCAACCAAATGCTGTAATTGCATTGTATCATAAAGATGATAAAGTTGATAAACAGATAGATTAAGAGAAAAAGTATTGTATAAAACTGTATAAATTTAGTTCATGATCTTAAGGACAAACTGACTCAATCTTGTTATAAATAATTACAAGCATTGTCATACAAGGGAAGGTACAAAAGTTTGAGTCATGTTTTTAACATCAAAGTTATTGTGTTTTCTTTTGTGTTAATTGAATGTAATCATTTTGTTTTTGTGTAACCTTATCTTAAAACACTATTAATTACAAGCATTGCCATACAAGGGAAGGTACAAAAGTTTGAGTCATGTTTTTAACATCAAAGTTAAGGTGTTTTCTTTTGTGTTAATTGTATATAATTGTTATGTGTTACGTTATCTTAAAACACTTATTAGGAAGTGATATAAAAAGCTTTAAATTCAACCATGAATTGTGTTCAATAACACATACCCCAGTTGTCAAAACAAATGATGTACAATGATTTAAAAAAGCAAAAAATATAGTAGGTTTAGATTTTCAAAACTCGACAATTTCCACATCAATTGTGTGTTGCAAGGCAAACGTTTTGTGTGCGCAGGGCAGTGTGAATGTGAACAAGTTTGCCAGGGAGGAACAAAATGAAAGGATTGCCAGGTAGCAAAAAAAAACAACAACAACAGGGTCAATAGTCCTAAGAATAACATCAAGGCAATTTGCTAAGAATGTCCAGTAGTATTAAACCAAGAATCATTAAAAAACAAAAAAATTCTAGATTGTCTATCGAGACCAAGATGGCGTAAAATGCACCACAAAATAAGCTTATAAATTGTGTCGCTGTAAATTATGATGATGCCTCAAGGAATAAAATCAACGCAAAAATGTCCTAAATGATGTCATCACCTATACCGGTATAAGAAAGAACAAATCTAACTGCGACATACATATACATCCAACTATTACAAGACCCCAATTGTGTAGTTAAACTATTACAGAATAGCAAACTTTATATCAATAAAGTCAATGTAGAAAGACTAGGCAGACAGCAAAATAATTTTTTATTAGACCACAGACCAAATGCAGGTCACACCTGGGTTGTATACACGTAAATACTGATTTTTTACTCAAGCCATACATGTATGTACAAGTTATAGTTGATCAAAAGAAGCATATAACAAAATTGACAAACTGAGTTAATATTATATTTTGTTTAAATAGGGGATGGTATAACTGTATATAAGGTAAAAAAGCTTACATCCATTTAAATACACAGGATGTAATACAAGAGTTTCATATTTTCACTAGTGCACAGCAATCAATCACTCGTCAAAAGAACTAAGTACCCAATCTCATGTTACACAAGTTTGAACTATATACTATATTTTAAATCATCAAAGCATATGAATTGTACTTCAGTGCAAAGGGTAGTACCAAAAATACTGTATGTGTTTCAATTTAAAAAGAGGTAGAATATTCCAATACAAAGGGAGATAAAAACTGCACTTTTTAATACAATGGATCAAACTGTTTTAATGTAAAGAGTGGTAACAATATACTATGTTACCATGCAAAGGGTAGTAACATACAAACTGTATTTGTTTCAATGCAAAAGGAGGTATCCAACTGTTTACATAGAAAGGGTCATAACATACATTACTGCCAGTTTCAATGCCAAGAGATAAAAAACTTTCAATGCAAAGGGAGGTTAAAAAATAGTTTTATTGCAAAGGGAGGTCAAAACGAATTCAATACAATGGGAGTTGACAAAAACTATGTTTCAAAACAAAGGAAAGTTAACAAAAAACTGTACATGTTTCAATGCCAAGAGACAAAACTTTCAATGCAAAGAGAGGTAACAAACAGCTTTTTTAATGCAAACGGCAGTTACAAATACTATAGTACCGGTATTTGTTTTAATGAAGGAAGAGAAATATGGGATTCCACTTTCCTGTATAAATTTTTATATAGTGACAAGTGTAATAATATCAGTAAATACTATACAGGTGCACAGCAAAACTAGATACAGACAAGCAGTAAAGGTAGTGCGCCTCCCTGTTCAAACAAGCAAGTCTGTGCGTGTGTGTTTTTTTTTGCCTATGTAGAAGAGTGAGAATGAGAACAGAAGAGTCAAGAGAAAACCCAGAATATAGATGAGAAAACCCAGACTATAGATAACAGTCCATGTTTTTCATCATTTTTTGTTGCTCAAGTTGATATGAAATTGATTTTGAAAAATAAAGGGATTTTGAAAAGGAAAAAGAGTCAACATATGAAAGGATTACGCACTGATGCACATCTTTATTATCCTAGCCAACTTTAGTAAAGAAGATTTTTTTAAAAAGTCTCAAAAAACAATTTTACACCAAGTAAAGGCAAATAAAATAATGCTAGGATTGCTTTGCATGTGTGGCAAGTACAATTAAAGTTATTAAGAAAGTACACAAAAAATGTATTACTCTGACACCATTTTGAAAAAAGAATCTGTGATAAGTAAAGTGGTAATTAGACTGAATAACAAAAAGCCTAAAAATATGAACTAAAACAAGGCACACATGTCCTAGCGGTCAACATAATGTTAAACAAAAATATGTCAAGTCAGAGTATGAAAACAAAAAAGTAAAAGATTTTCATATTACTGGTTGGAAGTAATGTCTATAATATATGACATAATATATATGTCTATAATATATGACATACCTAGTGACTAGGATGAGTACTAATCAAGAAAAAACCATTTTGTTCTGCATACAATTCTTGTAATTGTAATTAACAAATACAAGTTCACCAGTATAAGATCACAAGTTTAAGCATAACTAAAACCAAAGTAGTAAATCAAAGATACAAGTTCACCAGTGTAAGATCACAAGTTTAAGCATAACTAAAACCAAAGTAGTAAATCAAAGATACAAGTTTACCAATATAAGATCACAAATTTAGGTATAACTAAAACTAAAGTAGTAAATCAAAGTTTATACTTTTCTGGAAAGACAATGTAAAATGGTTAAAGTAATAGAAGTAGAGTGTTGTGACATTATATGGAATGTGTGGCCAACTATGACACATGGTCAAGAGAAAGTACCTGGCCAGTTAGTGGACTGGAGAGTAGTCATGTGTTTGTGTGTTGTCAACAATGAGAAAATACATTTAGTGGATTTGTTTGTGCATAAATGTTAGCCTCATGTACATTATATTACAATTAACCTTTGCAATTAAAGACTTAAGGAACTTTTATCACCACATAGATACAGATTTTTTGCAATGTATTTTGATTTCATTTCATTTTGATTTTTGTGAGAAATATCATAATAGTGTGGTACAAATATCTTAAAGAAATGTTAAGACTTATCATGTAGGCCTAACATTACTAAGAAGTAAATAGCCATTTTTTTAAATCTATGGTTCTGTTGAGTTAGTCATGTACAAAGTGAAGTTAGTACAAGAAACAACAAGTTAGACAAATTTGTTTTGGAAAAATCGGTATATGAAGCAAAAAAGACTTAATTACAGTACCAGGTATGTGTGTGTATTTAAAAATTTTACTTGATAAATATACTAGTCCAGAAGTTCAGAGTAACAGACAGACCAAATAGACTCAGTTATACATCAAACTAATGTGTGTATGATGATTTAGAATAGAATAAGAATTGAATACAATGATATTTATACAGTGATGAGTTGATTGATATGAGAAGTAATGAGAAATAAGTGAAAATAATAAGACCTAACTTCATGAGACTGACAAAGTCATCATTTCATTATAAGTAATTACTTAAAGAGCATTAATAAAGTAATCACCTTATGTTGCTTGATAACATTGACTTTAATGAAATCACAATTTCTTAACTTTATAAAAATATGCTAAGGCTGTCCAGTAGTAGAAATAACTCAAGACCACAAAAAGTCTAGCTCACTATAAATGCACCGCAAGATAAGAGCTTATAAATTATGTCACTCTAGATTATGATGATGCAACAAGGAAAAACTACACAAAATAAAAATGTCACAAATGAAGTCATTGCCTATAGAGAAAAGTGATGCTATTTGATTGTGTACATTGTTACAAATATACTACACAATAAAACTGACATCACCATACATCCAACTTGAAAATTATTACGAGACCCCAATTCTGTAGTAAAAATACACAAGTTTAATTTAGAAAGACTGCAGACAGACAGCAAAAAACGTATATCATAACTGTATGCATTTCAATGTAAAGGGAAGCAACACATTTTCAATACAAAGGAAGGTAACCAAAACTATTTTATGCAAGGGACAGTACTAAAATACTGTATGCGTTTCGATGCCAAGGGGAGTAACAAAAACTGATGGTGGTAAAAACTGTTCTGTTACAAAGGAAAATAAAAACTGCTATATGTTTCAATACAAAGGAAGGTATCAATGCAAAGGGTGGAAACAAAAATTACTGTTTCAATGTAAAGGGAGATAAAAAAACATATTTTAGTGCAAAGAGAGAGGTGGTAAGAACATTCAATGCAAAGGGAGGTAAACTTTGCTGTGCTAAGGGAGGTAGCAAAACCCAATTTGTTTCATTGCAAAGAGAGGTAACATATGTTCATACAAAGGAAAGGTAACAAAACTGTTTCAAAACAAAGAAGGTAACAATAATAACTGTTTTAATTACTTAAATAAATAGTGTTAATAGAGTAAGTACCTTATTTTTCTATACATCATAGTAATGTACAAAAGCATTATTTCATAACTTCTGTTCAAGATTTGACTAAGTAACAGGTAGAGTATAAACTGTCCACATGTGTTACTCTTGATAGTAGCATTTAAAAACTGTCATCAACCCCCCAACCAACAATAATGATACCGGTACCGGTAACGATGATAACAATGTTCAGGTTAATATCAGAATCCACAGTATCAAATAAATAGCTCTAAAATTCCAATGAGAAGAGAAATAAAAGTTGTTTCAATACAAAGGAGTTATAAAACTGTTTTAATGGAAAGAGTGGTAAAAAAAATTACTGCATGTTTCTATGCCAATGGTAGTAACATAGAAACTGTTTGTTTCAATGCAAAGGGAGGTAATATAAAAACGGATGGAGGTAAAGACTGTTCCATTACAAAGGGAAATAACTACTGTATGTTTCAGTACAAAGGAAGTTATCAAACTGTTTTAATGGAAAGAGTGGTAAGAAAAATTACTGTTATGTTTCAATGCAAAGAGAGATCAATATTTCAATGTAAAGGAAGGTAACAAACACTGTCAATGCCAAGGGGCGGTTCCAAAATGAATGTATGATAATTTAAAGGGAGGTAACAAAGGCTAATGTGTCTAAATGTTTTGGATGTTCCGAAGATAATTACTTCCTAGTCCAAACCTCCCATAGGACAACGGGGGATGGGAGCAGGCAGGGTTTGAACCATGGACCATCAATAAATCTGAACGACAGTCCAGCGCACAAACAGACAGTAACAAAAACTACGGTTTCAATGCTAAGGGAGGTAACTGTTTCATTGCAAAGGAAGGTAACAAAAACCTACTACAAAGAAACATATACAAGCTTTAAGTGCAAAGGTAGGTAACAATGCAAAGAATATCAGAAACTACTGTGTTCAATGCAAAATGGAGGTACCTAAACTACTATATGTGTTTCAATGTAAAGGGAGGTATACAAAAAGAAAAGCTGTTGCATCAAATGTTTCAGTGCTAAGGGATGTAAATGAAAATAATGAAAATGCTGTATGTTTTATGCACAGGGCAGTCGAACTATTTTAATGCAAAGGAAAGGTAACAACAAATGTACATGTTTCTATACAAGGGGAGGTAACAACAGCCATACATGTTTCAAACTAAATGGAAGGTAAAAAAAATGAATATGATTCAATGGGAAGAGATATATAAATCATTCAATGCAAAGAGAGGTAACAAACTAAATGTTTTTAATAGTAAGGGCAGTAACAAATACAATAGTGTTTGTTTCAAGCAAAGGCTCAAGGAAGGTGAAATAAGGGATTCCACTTTCTTGTATAATTGTGTATAGTAGTGACAGACATAATAATATCAAAGGCATTATAATACAGAAGCATAGTTATAATATATTAAAAATGCTACAATTCTGTAACACCCAGCATGATTAAATTTTAATTAAATAGACATGAGGTTGTGTGTGTACATGTTTAGGCATGAATGCAATGGAAAGTGTGTGGGAATGAGAGTACAAGAGATAATCCATAATGAAGGAATTTAGAAAAAAAAACAGTCAACATATGAAATGAATATGCACTGTTGCACACCTTTCTAAGCCTAGTCAAGTTTAGAAAGATAGAAGAAAAAAAAGTGATTCTCAAAAACTAGACGGAGAGCCAGACAATGAACCCCATTACTACTGGCTATTTATCCCAATTTTGTACCAGGTAAATGCAAATAAAATAAAAATGTAATGATTGCTATGCATGTGTGGTAAGTATTTTAAAAGCATTGTCTGTAGTATACAGGATACAAAATATTGATTACTGTTTGCTTAACCAAATCCATTTTTCCCGGTCAGCTGCTATTCTTAGTAGCAATTTGTAGAACTAAAATTGAAAAAAATGTGCAAGCATCTACAGTGACAAATTGAAATGTTTTACAATTCATCTTAGTTTGAAACTAATAGATATTTTTATCTACTTTATAAACTTATGTATATTTTTAATGCACACTATTCAGAGAACAGCAGAAAATTTTGTTCAACACAATTTTATATCCAATTAATTTAATTTGAAAAACTACTTGCCAAAAATATTTCTTGCAAGGAATTCACAGGA
>JADKLZ010000167.1:4398685-4422607 GCA_021533235.1 Biomphalaria straminea
AAAAAAAAGCAAACTATGCAGAGAAAAAGCAGAAAATTTTGTTCAACGCAATTTAATATCTAATTAATTAAATTGAAAAACTACTTGCCAAAAAACATTTCTCGCAAAAGATTTCCTAGGAGGGGATAACTATCAAGGCCTTTTCAGCTAAGGGATTTCTGTGTGTCCATTTCTTTGCAGAGATTTCCAGGAAGGGATGACTATCAAGGCCTTTTCAGCTAAGGGATTTCTTTGTGTCCATTTTGGGTGCTTTATTCCACGTCAAATACATCAGCTGAAAAACAAATGCACACTATTCAGAGAAACAGCAGAAACTTTTGTTCAACACAATTTATTATCTAATAAATTTAATTTGAAATACTACTTACCCAAAACATTTCTCGCAAGAGATTTCCAGGGATGGATAACTATTAAGGCCTTTTCAGCTAAGGGATTTCTGTGTGTTTGGGTGCTTTATTCCACTATCAAATGCATCAACTGAAAAAAATGCACACTATACAGAGCAACAGCAGAAACTTTTGTTCAACACAATTTATTATCTAATAAATTTAATTTGAAAAACTACTTGCCAAAAAGATTTCTCAGAAGGCATTCCCAGGAAGGGATAACTATCAAGGCCTTTTCAGCTAAGGGAATTCTGTGCTAATATAAAATATATTACGTCATTGTTTATTGATTATGTTTCTGAGTGAACGTAAAAGATAGAGCGGAAATAAAAGAGTTCTCTATATGTCTACCTTCATGAAGACAGTCTCGTTATATTATTTATTGTTAAATTGTAAAGTCTACAGTAGTTTATTAATCTGTGACAACAGAACATGGTGTCAGAAGGGTCAGATCTTGTGATCTGGTGTCAGAAGGGTCAGATCTTGTGATCTGGTATCAGAAGTGTCAGATCTTGTGATCTGGTGTCAGGTCTTGTGACAGATCTGGAAGGTATTCGTTTCTAAATTGCTTTTAAGTACACTGTATTTGTACCAAGTGGCCGTGGTATCATATCACTAGACTAGTTCATATTCAACGTTATTTGGATTGTTTTAGATCTAGACATCTAGACATAGAATCTAGAATCTATACGCTCTACGAATAATGGAATTATTCGATCCTCCTAAACCGTTGTCACTAGACGGCAATCTGTCTGAAAGATGGAAAAAATGGAGGCAAAGTTTTGAACTGTTTATGGTTGCCACTGAAAAGAACACGAAGCCCGAACCAGTAAAGAAAGCTTTATTGCTACACCTGATCGGTGAACCCGCTCGAGACATCTACAATACTTTTGAAGTAATTGAAGATGAGACTGTAGACAAACTCATTGAAAGGTTTCAGAATCATTTTATGCCTAAGTCCAACACTGTTTATGACAGATTTAAATTCTTCACAAGAAGTCAGAAGGACGGTGAAACGTTTGAACAGTACTATACAGATTTAAAGAATTTGTCCAAAGAATGTAAGTTTGACAACCTTCGTGAGGAATTCATAAGAGATCGATTAGTATGTGGCATACAGTCGGATCGAGTGAGAGAGAGACTTCTGAGAGACGTAGACTTAACTTTAGAAAAAGCAGCAAGCATCATTCGTGCTGACGAGCATACACAAAACCAAATGATGGATATGAAAGTGGATATGAAAGGACCACAAATAGATGCTGCTAGTAAAGTAAAGAGAACTTGTTGTGCCAGTCAAAACAACCAGAAGTGGTCGAGTTGTTAAGATTCCTTCTAGATATCAGTAGGCCCTATTAAGAACTTTAAAAGGAAGGATGTGCTAATATAAAATATATTACGTCATTGTTTATTGATTATGTTTCTGAGTGAACGTAAAAGATAGAGCGGAAATAAAAGAGTTCTCTATATGTCTACCTTCATGAAGACAGTCTCGTTATATTATTTATTGTTAAATTGTAAAGTCTACAGTAGTTTATTAATCTGTGACAACAGAACAAATTCTGTGTGTCCATTTCGGTCGCTTTATTTCACCGTCAAATGAATCAGCTAAAAAAATGCACACTGTGCAGAGAAACAGCAGAAAATTGTGTTCCACATATTTAATATCCAATACATTTAATTTGAATAACTACTTGCCAAAAATATTTCTCAAGGGATTCCCAGGAATGGATAACTATCAAGGCCTTTTCAGCTATGGGATTTCTTGGTGTCCATTTTGGACATCAGCTGAAAAAACGCACTCTATGCAGAGAAAGAGGAGAAAAATGTTTTTAATATATTTAATATCTAATAAATTTAGTTAGAAAAAACTACTTGCCAAAATATCTTGCAAGGGATTCCAACAAATGAATTCTGTCTATTTTAGGTGTTTAGTAGGAGTTTATTGCACCTTTGATATATCAAAAAAAAATTAATTTGATCTTTATAAAGATCAAATTAATTTTTTTTATATAATTTACTTATGCATCAACTTACTCAAGAATACGGGTAATTCATGTTTCCTGTAAATCTGTTTAAATGCATAAAAATGTAATAACTGGAAAATGCTATAAATGTTTTAAATCAAAATGAGTACACTAGCTTCATTACAACTACAGAAAAGTACAATATATCTAATACAGCCAAGCATTGCAAGCAACTATAATCTTGAACACTACATCTACTTTATAAAAGGAAAAGTAAGGCGTATGTATGTATGTATGAGCCGAATGGAAATCAAAACCGCTTGACCAATGTTGATTAAACTTGGCAGAAATGTTCCTTGGGTACCAACTTAGGCCGTAGTGTATATATTGTAGCCCTAAAACAAACTTAAGACCCTAAAAAAAAATAAAGTTGACCAACTCTATTAAACTATTCTATCTCATAAATGTAGGTCACAAAACTTTGACTTCATGATTAGAAGAAAATGACTAGATCTAGATCTAAACTCTTATTCTAGAAAACAATTTTTTTTTACTTTCACACATGAACATACATATTAGTGTCTATTCATTTCATTAGTTAATGAAAATTAACCTTCAAATTTGAGTTTACAAAACTTTTTTTTATGTAAAATCATTCGCTCTAAATGTAGATCTAAATGGCTTTGAATGCCTTGGCATACTTTTCCGTAACTGCGGCACTATTCTAGGCCTACATGTGTGGCGCGCAGTGGTACAAATGAAATGAACGTCAAAGGTCATAATTATAATATCGCGCATTATAAAAGCATATTATTAAAGTAATAAACTACTTACATAATGCAATTTACTTTTCATTGTATTTTTCAAAGCATTTAAGCCTACAACTACCGATTCGGTTTACTTTTAAGTCTTTATTTTCAATTTACTTTTTTATTTTCAGATTTACTTATGCGCATTTAGACCTGATAACGTACGAAATACGGCTAATGTGTCTACATCAAATGATGCTTATTTATCTAGGTCGAGTTCACAGTGTTAATAGTCTTTTATTATAATAGGCTCAAAGTTTTAATTTATTGACTAGATTGCTGTGGCATTCAAATTGTTTAGATTCTAGAGCTATACCAAATTAAACTAACAATGTTACATAAAGCAATTACATTCACGCGTTCGATTTGCTTTTAAAATATAGATCTATTGTATTGTTTTTTTTGTCGCCTACACGGCTAACACGCCCACAGTATTCACCAAGGCAACGCATATTGAGGTCACGACCTTTCGCCTCTAAATAAAATAAAAACATTGTTGGCTTTTGACTAATAAATGCGTTATTTTTGGATTTAACTCATTGAGAGTTCAATATTTTACTCTCTTAAATATACGATTAAATATACTTTTACTGAAGAAAGTCTAGATCTACTTATTAACTTGCATATTATACATAATAATAATTAAAAAATGCATTCTTTAATTTAGCTGTCTACATCAGGACATGTGTTATATCTCTATAGATAAACTGGTACAAAATGAAGTCTTTTCATTTCCAATATTATTCAAGTATATGTAGGTCTACAAGCAAAGGTTTTTATTTGAAAAAATAAATTTAAATTTATGTCGATTAGCTAATTTTATAGCTACATTATACTATTTTTACATTTACGCATTCCGCATTCGTTTTACTTATAACATTATCATTTCATTTGTTTACAAAACACTCTTAGTGACTACATGACAGGGATAAGCAAATTAAGACCCGCGGGCCGCGGGTAACATATGGCTAGTTATATAATAAAAGAAGCATCATGCAATAAATTAAACGAAGGAAAAAATGCAATAAGTAAGAGAAGAGTTGATCGTGGCTTCCTTAAAACTAATAAATTTCAATACATATATACAAGTCTATTAAGTATGATAATGAGCTGAAAAGACTAAGAATAGCATTTAATTACAAAACAACTAATGCAATACTAGATTTTGTAAAAAAAAAAAGTAAATAAAAGAATGAGTTAATTATATGATCAGTGTTAAAATTGTATGTACATCTTGTTTGCATTATGTTTCAACCATGTAATATTTAATGTTTTTCATCCATCTAATAATTGACATGTTTCAACCATCTAATATTTGATCTCGGAGGCATAAAAATAGCATTCAATTACAAAAGAAACAAGGCAAAAAGGAGATAAGATCAAAGTAGAAGTTGATAGTGGTGATTCTATTAATTACAACCAGATTTCTTTATAGCATTTAGTATTTATGAAAAAGTATAAAGATAGCATTTGATTACTAAGAAGAAAATGCTATATATAAACAAAAGTGAAGTTAATAATGCTAAATATAAACAAAAGTAAAGTTAATAAGACTTGCTAACAATGCAAGTATCCATTGTTTCAAGTTTGGTAGGTAAAGCATTAAATATAAATAAAAGTATGAATAACAAAGCCAAAAACACAATAAATAGGGGATAGAAGAATTATGTATCAGCTAATTTGTATGTACAACTATTTAATGTCTAAGTGTTACAAGCATCTAATTAGTGATT
This sequence comes from Biomphalaria straminea, assembly GCA_021533235.1. NCBI lineage: Eukaryota > Metazoa > Mollusca > Gastropoda > Planorbidae > Biomphalaria > Biomphalaria straminea. Next base: position 4,403,578 of record JADKLZ010000167.1, read on the forward strand.
AAACTGTTAAATATCAATGCAATTCATTATATAAAAGTATGCAATAAATTTGATGGAAATGGAGACAATTCAATAAGTAAGAGATAGAGCTGATTCAAGCTACACTAAAAAAAAAAAAAAAAAGTTAGTGTTAAATCTATATGTACATCTAGTTAATCACAATTGTTGCAAGCATCTAAATGATTAAGATACTTAAGATCTTCATCATTGCATTTCATTATAAAAGAAACCTCATGCAATAAATTTGATGGAAAGTTTTAAACATCCAAGTAATATTTAACTGTAAAGAAAACAAATGAAATGCAATACTGGATTAATCAAAAAGTGAAAAAAAAAGGTATATGAATTCATAGTGGCTTTGTTAAAAATCATGTCTTTAAATTGTAAGTAAATCTTGTATGCATTATGTTTTAACCATGTAATATTTGATGTGTGTTTCAATAATGTTATATTTGATACATGTTTCAACCATGTAATATTTGATTTTCTTAGTAAGCTGAAAATAGCAATCAATTACAAAAGAAACAATGAAACAGATAAGATCAAAGTAGAATTATATATTGACATTCCTATTAATTGTTAGAACATTTCTTACTGGCATTTTGTATATAGTAAGTGTAAAGACATTAGATTACTAAGAAGATAATCATAGTTGTAAAAAGAAAAGTGAAGTTGATAAAGGCTTTGCAAACAATTGTAATACACATAATAAATATCAAGTATCCATCAAGTGTTTCAAGAATTAATGTTTGGTATGTAAATCATTAAATCTAAATAAAAGTACTGGTATTTTGTAACAAATCTAACAGCGCAATAAATAGAAGATAGAATAAGCAAGAAGCTTTGCTAAAAATCAAAGCAAATGTCTATACTTCATGTGCATTGGTTAAAACATCCAAGTAATATTTAGCTGTAAAGTAAATATTAAGATATTGGTATAAGGCAATAAATAATAAAAAATGCAATAAATAGGAGTTAAGTGAAGATAATCCTATTTATAAAAAGAAAAGTGAAGTTGATAAAGGCTTTGCAAACAATTGTAATACACATAATAAATATCAAGTATCCATCAAGTGTTTTAAGAATAAATGTTTGGTAAGTAAAGCATTAAATCTAAAAAGTACTAGTACTTTGTAACAAAGCTAACAGAGCAATAAATAGTAGATAGAAGAACCAAGTTAATTTTTGGCTTCGCTAATAATCATAGTAAATGTCTATACTTCACGTGTATTTGTTAAAACATCCAAGTAATATTTGGCTGTAAAGTAAATATATGCAATGTCATAAAATTGAATAGGAAAAAACAAGTGTTTAAATTATCCAATATAAAACTTTTGTTAAGAAAATTAATGCATGAATAATCTAATTAAAGTTTGGTGTTACTAAATATAACATTTAAATAGCAATTTATTAAAAATTTCATTTCATTAATATGCAGCCCTTACACAATGCAGGCAAAGGGTGGTTGGAAAAGACAGCTAAACAAAATAATGTATACCAAAAATGTATTGCAATAGAGAACTAATGTTAAACTCAACCTAAGAGAATCAAATTCAACGTTAGCTTATGTTTATCTATCATCGCTGTTCAACATACTTACATTAATTAAATGATGCTATACATGTGCATCTAAAGTTTACAAAAACTTTGAAATAGCATTGTAATTTTTTGTTAGATTCTAAGTTTTAAACGATAAACTCTACCTTTAGGCTTATTTACACTTGTATACTTACAAACAAACAACAGCAAAGTCCTCTCCTCTGCTTGCTGAGCACATTATCAACATAAGTTTCCCTAACCTACTGTGGCAAGTTCGGCTAGCTTGTCATCGAATATTTCACAACACAATCTTCTCTTCTCTACCATCAAATAAAAGTGACCGCTTAGCCAACAGTCAAGGTCAGTCCGAGTACTCTCGAGATCATGTGGCCTGGTGTTAGGTCTTCTCAGGTTGGCTATTAATATATTGAGATTAGAAACAAAATGTTATCCTTTTAGTCACAGTACCAGTGTACACATTAATCAACATAGGCCTACACACGTAAACACATATGTGTTGGAAAATTAATTAAAATACTTTAAAATGAACAACTGCCTGTTGCTATGGTCAGTCTGTCACGCACAGCAGACGACACACGCCTGCAGGGTCGAAATAATAATGCAACTAGGCAGGGGCGGACTGTGTGTCAAAATTGGCACAGGCAATATTGTACGATTCAACCCATAATTTGATTGCATATGAAAAGCATAAAATTGAGCGCATATGTACGAACGTGGGTTTCAATAACGTAGGCCTATTGGATTTCTTTATTTAAATAGACTTAGTGACTAAAGGAAATCTCAAAATGTAAAAAACAAAATGTACAGTATAATACCAGTCTTAATTAGTCTATTACATTATTTTTATAATACTAAAAACAACAACACTAGAGTTGCTGCCTATGCGTGTGTTATGCGCTCTGTTTGACGTCTCGATGATCCCAAGTTTGAATTATGCCCGATGCACACTTCCACTGCCCCGGCAGCCGTGTGGGGTGTTTGGGCTATTCTGAAGTAGCTACCAACACATGTCAAACAAAACAATATAAGTCTTATGTAGTTTGTTTATTTTTAAGAGTTTATATAGGATTAAAAATCACATACCATGGAGTGGGTTGCCTGAGTTACTCTGGAAAACCAGTGACTTGGCAGAATTCAGGTCGTTGGTTAATATGAATGACTAAATGCATGACGCGTAGGACGTAATAATCTTTTTTTGAAGCAACGTCTGTATTATATAAGATGAGATAAGAGGCGCGGTACAGTGGTATACGCGAATCCATTATTTCAAAATATGTTGTTAGATTTACACAATAAAGTCGGTTAAGATCTTTTAGAAAAGGTAAGGCGATAATAATAGTTAAAGAGTTAAAGTGATCCATTCGGCAACCCCACCAGTCCATTTAGACACCGGCCCCACCCACCCACCGGACATTACCCTGTTTGCCCATATAGCTCTCCGCCCCTGCCACAATCTTCAATAATTTTCAGATCCACGAGATTTAAGATTCGAGTTGATGGAAACAATGTAAAATACACACACATTCTGTTTTTTTTTACACACGCACACACACACATACACCTTGGCGTGTATCACATTATTCGTGTGGAACTGTTTGCATTGTGACTTGGTCTTGAGAACTTAGAACAACCGCCCACTTTCCTCTCCTTTTTTAAAGTTCTGGAATGTCACTGTTGTTACCATTTGGAGTTTCATTTGTTTTAAGGGGGTGGGTGAGGAGATACAGACAGTTAAAATTTCACAGTCTCCACTAGTGGATAGGGGAGCGGGGGGAGCGGTACTCAAGAAGACAAGACAAACTAGGCTTTATATGCTTTTTTTTTTTTTTTTGCAATTTTAAGGCGTACGGTAGTCGAACCAGATCTAAATTAAAATGTTTCGTTTTGTAAAATGTTTTACATGTTTCGGATGTTCCTTCAGAGTTGAAGATAGTTTACTTCCTAGTCAAAACCTCCCGCAGGACGACGGGTGATGGGAGCGGGCAGGGTTTGAACCTGGGACCATCGATAAATCCAAACGACAGTCCAGCGCGCAAACCGCACGACCAGGCAGCCATGCTAGATTAGAGACAGGACTATTACAGTGATTGGACCCTTCGTTGACCTCTAACTACTAATAAAAAAACGCAAACTAAATTTCTATGGCCATATTACAAGTTTCTCATGGCTAGTAAAGACGTTCCTTCGGGGAACAGTACCAGGAGAAAGAATAAGAGGCAGACAGAGAGAGCGAGAAGATAACATAAAAGAATGGACGGCCCTGCCATTGAAAGAGGCTCTATGCAAGGAAAATACAGAGAAGAATGGAGAAAAGGGTCGACAAATCTTGTGTGGTGCCCCAACGGTTCGACAGACTAAAAGCTAGGTAAAAGTGAAGATAAAGGTACTTCACTACATTACCGAAAATATCTTAACGCAAATGCTGGTATTTCAATGTTCTTACACTAGAAACAAGTCGTGTAGATTCCCCATTCGTGGTTGCGCTCTACTCAAGAACTGCAACTCTGAGTACTTGGCTGGCAGAAGAGAAGATTTTTTGTAACATTTTATTTCAACCATTGACAGTGTCAGATTTACAATTTAGTAGTTGACGTTATTTTGAAGGTTTTTCAATCAAAGTTACTTTTAGCTACGTTCATTTTATATACTAGTTATAATATTACACACATTTTCTATCATATTCTTTATAATTATATTTTCTAGAGTATCCTTTTTCATTCAAATAGCTTAGCATTTGTGATTTATTTGTAAATGTGGATTTATCTTCTTTATTAAAATTTGATATTTTTTATGCCCACTTTCCATTACGGGATCACAAGACATTTTTTTGCTTAAATTAACGAATTAGTTAATTAATTGGTGATAATTAATTTTGTTTCATACATTAAAGGGGGAGCTTATCCCTTAGTATTGAGATGAGATATATGCCAGTGATGTTTTGGTTCTTTCCCTTAGTTTTTTTTTTTTTTTAAAGTGATCTGTTCGATAGTTCAAGGTCAGAGAGTTGGTAAGATAGTGAGAGAGAGAGAGAGAGAGAGAGAGAGTGTGTGTGTGTGTGTTAAAGAGAATTAGTCAAATTAAGTCAGTTGTGAACAGTCAGTTGAATTAAATGAAGTTGAAGTGATTGGAAGACTAATACAAATATTTCACAAGATACAATAGAATGAGTGGATAAAAGGCAAGCTAAAAAATGTGTCACATTTGAAGCCAAAACATGAGCCTGTCATTACGTGTTTATTTTCTGTTGGCTGACATTGTCTTCAAGCTTATTGCTAGAAATTCTCTAGTCAAATGTAGGCCTATTTATCAAACCCGTACATTTCCAAATATTTTCTATGATAGGCCCGTCCATTCTTTTATGACATCGTCTCATTTTCTCTGTCTGCCTCTTTTCCTTTTTCCTGTCACTGTTTCCTTAAGGAAAGTCTTTACGAGCCATGACCTGGTAATATGGCTATAGAAATTTAGTTTGCATTTATTTATATTTTTTTTGTAGTTAGAGGTCATCGTGGGATCCAATCGATGTAATAATCCTGATTAATCGATGTAATAATCCTGATTAATCAATGTAATAATCCTGATTAATCGATGTAATAATCCTGATTAATCAATGTAATAATCCTGATTAATCGATGTAATAATCCTGATTCTATTTTCCATTAAGAACATCGACATATTGAAACCGACAATCTGATGGAATTTATTTGCGTTACAAATATCATTTGTGAAATCCTAAACAAGCTAGCAGCTAAATAAATTATATGACCTCCACTCTCGAAGTTTCAACTCATAAATAACCCTTCTATTGTAAAGTAATAAAGTTTATCTTTTAGACCTTGCGATGATGTCAATGGAATATGCTTTTGTGGCCCACGATTAACGAGGGTTTATGTGGCCAACACAATATCCAACTTTTCCCCATCTAATGTCAGATACACTTTAGAGCAGGGTGGACTCAGTGGCGCCCAAAAAACACGGAATTAAAAATGCTAGTTTTCACCAGGATTTGAACCCGAGACCCCAGGTTGGGAAACCAAGCGCTTTACCGCTCAACCACTGCGTATCTTTCTATATTTTCTGAACAATTAGTTTGGATGATACAGAGGGGCTGGCAACAAAAGCATTTAGAAAAGTTGTCGGCGAAAACGAACTTGTACGACTAGAACTCATTATAAACTAACAAAGACTCTATTGTAAGGCCTCGTCAAGTTGATAGTGTTTAAAACTGTAATCGTCATCAAATGGCACTAGATGAACCTCCACGCCTCACTTATCACTTAGTCTTTTGAACAGTTGGATCACCAAACAAGATCTGTTAACCTTGATATATATATATTACAGGGGAGGAAGAGTCACATTCACACATGATGGAGCGCTAATCCAGTCTTCGCCCATAAATTAGGTAGGTCATTTATTTTAATTAGAAACAGTAATGGCACTAAGACTGTTCCCTATTTCAAGCTTGAATTATTTCAATTCGAACTATTTCGGTCAGAAAAATATAGAGTTCCTCGTCCTCAATGCAACTGACATCACAAGGATGGATCAAACTACAATTTTACGTCATATTGTCACTGTAGATGACGTCGCACGAACTTGAACAAACCGCTGAAATCGCGAACGGAAATTGTTTAGTATGGAGGTGTTACAAGTAAAAGATATTAAGAAACACAAAAGTAAAATAAAAAGTGTATGGTTGAAAATAAAAGAAATAAATTATTTTCGATTTTTCAAAGATATTCACAGCTTTTTTGTCTTCCATGTATCGGACTCTCCGTCTCTCCGTTAGAATTGATGACTATTACATCCTAGACCCAACGTCCCTATGGACGGCGAGGGTAGCGGTGGACAAGGGAAGAGTAGGCTACATGACCATCGAAACGTCAGCCTAGAGCGCTTACCACGCCATCAGGGATAGAACAACAGATTGTATATTAGGCCTAGATATATCGTTAAACTCAACATCCAAAATACTGAATGGTGGGATGCGAGCAGACGCTAGTTGCCTGTAGAGAATGACTTTTAGGATGCGATTGTCCTCCTTCCGGCGAACAAGTCCAAGCCAGCGCAAGCGGGGTTGTCTGTGGACTGTAAAGATGCGTGGAATCGTGACCTCCGTGACCCCGTTGGCTGTGGTGGAATACCTGTTCACGCAAGGATCTCAGTATTACACACTCTTTCTTTCCATCCGATTTTCAAGATCCTTTGGGGACATCGCAAATGGCATGAGTTTAGTTTTATAATACAGAATAACTTACGATGTTTGAATGCATGTTCGCGTTTAGTTTTTTAAAGTGACTTTCTTTTCTGAGAATGTTTTTAGTTCATTCTTATAGAAGGCAAAGAAAAATAAATTCCCTTTTCAGACCTTGTGGTCTGGTGGGCAGACGATGTAAATGTTATCTATTTCTGTTTCCTACGGTTAACGAGGGTTTCATGTGGCCAGCACAACGACCAACCGCCTTTACCCAAACTAATGTCATAGCCTATAGTTCGCGTTTTTTTCCGCTCCTGAAATCGAATTTTTACTCCTGGAAAACTCCTGAAATCCTAATGTCATTAATGGTTGGGGAACCCTGTGAAAATGAATTCTGCACTTCTTTTAAACATTTATACACATATTAATGTCATTAATTAGTAACAAAAGGTTAACCAGACAGTTTTTTTTAATTAAGGAGGACAGCAAACAGCTAGAGATTGCCCCCCCCCCCCCGTATAAGCGCTGTTAAGATCAACTGAGGCGTCATTTCATCCTCACTGGCATAGAGGAAAGTAACTGCCAGCATATGGCTTTTGAGAGACTGTTGGAGGGAAAATATGCTGGTCGCAGCTGGGCTTGCGTAGTCATGTGAAACACGTATTGCACTCATACTTAGTCTTCGAAATCGAAGAAATTGCCATTCAGCCCATTGCGAACACCCCATAATATTTTTTTTCAACGGAATGAATTACCTTGGCTATTCTAGCTAACTGGTTAAGGCGCCAGTTACTCGCCTGTGCCCCTTCTCCTGTTAGTAAGAACAGTTCCGCCGGACTCAATATCTGAGCCACACGTGAAGGCCGGGAGTTGGACTGGTTGTCAGAGGCTATTTGAAACGCATGCCAGTAAGCTTCGGGCAGGAGGGGCTCGTTAGCCATGGCAGGCTACCCACCTAGGAGAAGGAAAACTCTGAATTCAAACCTCTGCTGCCTTGCAGCTATACCCAATCAAGGGAAAGGCTTCGGGAGTCAACCCTAAGGAAAAATCAGGAGCTGGCAACCCTAAGGCAGTTTGCAGCACCCAGTGCTACACTCTGGCAGAACCTGCGACGCCGCTGACCCCAAACTGTATCGGCACTGCCGTTCCTTTGGTTACATCAGCTGCGTGGAGAGGGGGGAACTGATGTGTGGGCGACATCGTTCCGACCACAGCATATGCCCAGGCATTCATCTCATTTCCATGAGATGATCCATAGTCGCTTCGCGACTGACGGAGGCCATATAGTCTAGCTAACTATTTCCTCATCTATTTAGAAGCATAATAGGCCTATGCGATTTTTTTTTCGACCGATGTCCATTGGTGCTTTAAAATCGCCTTAAGTTCGGACCAATTCTTGTTTATCTGGAAACGTTTTGACAATGAAATTTCCATACATATCAACTTTGACCTTCAGCTATGCTTTATTGTATAAGGGAAAACGAAAGTTAATATGTGGGAAATGTAAAAAATGGAGTCTCTGTGATACTAATTTATTAGTTCTGCAGTTACTTTCGAAATAAATTAGAATGGATAAAAAAAATACGGAGAGGTGTTCGTTTTATATGCCATTTCGCTGATGGGCCTTTACTATATAGTATATATGCTTTTTTGTGTAAACAAAAAAAAAATAGGTGCCGGTACTCAGTGATAGATCTAGATCTAGATCGTTCTTCTTATCTTATATTCAAAAAAGGAGATGATTACGTACTCCTACGCGTGATGCATTCAGTCATGCATATTAACCAATGACCTAAATTCTGCCAAGTCACTGGTTTTCCTGGCTAGCTCAGGCAATCCATTCCATGCTCTAATAGCGCTAGGGTAGAAGGAGCTTTTGTACAAATTTGTCCTAGCATATGGGACGAGGAATGTGCCTTTTTCTTTGTGTCTTTCTGAGTATTTTATTAAGTTTTGTTTTTGAATTTGAAGATTATGGTTAAGTGTTTTATGTATAATTGCTACTTTACTTTTGAGTCTTCTGTCCTGAAGGCTTTCTAAATTGAGTGATTTTACCAAAGGTGTTACTCTAGTCAAATGTGAATATTCGTTTGTTATGAATCTCACTGCTCTATTTTGTGTCTGTTCTAGTTTCTTAATGTTTTCTTGAGTTGAGGGGTCCCAAACAGAGGATGCATATTCTATTATAGGCCTACCCAAGGTTAAATAACATTTTAGTTTTATGTTCTTATTTGATTTATAGAAATTTCTTTTAATAAACCCTAATGCTTTGTTTGATTTTTTTATTGTTTCATCAATATGGGGATTCCATGACAGTTTTTCATTTATTATAACACCTAGCCTATGTATTTTGCGTTTTTAGTCTGTGCTACCGGTTTACCATGAATAAAATAAGTGGAATTATTTGTTTTAGTTTTTTTTTTGTTACTCTTAATAACTGACATTTTTCTGGATGGAAAGACATGCTCCAATTTGATTCCCATTTTTGTAATTCATCTAATTCTCTTTGTAAAATTTCTGTATCTTGTGTTGTTTTTATTGTTCTGTATATTATGCAATCGTCTGCGAATAATCTGACATTTGTTCCTGAACTAATGCAATTTGGTAAATCGTTAATGTAAATTAAAAATAGTAGTGGTCCTAAGACTGTTCCTTGAGGTACGCCTGAGTTTACTGTTATTGGTGTTGATTTAGAGCCATTTATTATTACAGTTTGTTCTCTCCCTATCAGAAAATCTTTAATCCACTGATGCAATGGACCATCAATACCAAAATATTTTAATTTTTTTTAGCAAACTATATGGTGGTGAACTTTGTCAAAAGCTTTAGAAAAGTCTAGTAAGATAGCATCTATTTGTTCACTGATGTCTAAGCCTTTTGAAAAATCATCAATAAGTCCTATATTAGTTGTGTTTCACATGATCTATATTTCTTAAAGCCATGTTGGTATGGAGTAATTAAGGACATTATGTTTGTCTAAGTGGTTTATGATGTTAAATTGCTACATATTATGTGCTCTAGGATTTTACAAGTGATGCTGGTTAGTGATACTGGTCTGTAATTTCCTGGGTCAGATTTTTCTCCTTTCTTAAATAGAGGGGTGACATTAGCTTCTTTCCAGTCCCTTGGTACTCTGCCCTGGTTAAGAGATGCCCGAAAAAGTATTTTGAACACTGGTGCTAGCTCACTGCATAGTTCTTTGAGAAGTCTAGCTGGAATGCCATCAGGCCCAGATGCTTTATTAGGTTTGAGGTTGGCGAATAATTTTTGGATTCTTCTTCTTAAACTGTCAGGTAGAGTCGAGCCTTCGGCTCTTGGAACTCTAGGCCAGCAAAAGTGAACAAGAGCTCCCTCTCACCGGCCTGAATGAAAACAGTGCACACTGTTTTGTCTGACGGGTGGGTCAGACTCGCGGCAAGAGGCCACGTATGCTAATACGCCCCCGCCATTTTCATTTTCTATACCAGGCTAACTGTGCTGGACACGCCATTTATGTAACGGCCCCTTCCACTTGAGGAACAGCGCCTGGATTGTGACATGGTTGTGGGAGCTTTTTTTTTTACAACTCCTCGCAGTGCAATGAGGATGCTCTCGCACCCCCATAGGCACCCCCACGGAAGTCTTGTTTTGCTACCCTTTAGCCTAATCGTTTCCTCCAACGATCGTTTCCACCCGGGCGTCACTATGAGGCAGGGTAGTAGATCTAGATCTAGATTCTAGCATGCCCGGGTCTAGAAGTCTAGATCGTTAAAATACAAGAAAAGTATTATTTTTTTCTTACGAATCATCGAATGCCACGACTGGATACATTGGTCAGTGCATACCGGATATCGAGTACAAGAAAGATTTCTAGATCTAGAACTTCTAATCTAAATAGATCTACAGCTTTCGAAAATCCATTAAAAAATGAAACAAAATATTAGAAATATTATAGATCTAGATCTAGATCTAGTTAGTCTAATACTGCTATTAAAACGTCTTACTGCTATTTTTTTTTTAAAATATATTTATAAACTAATGGTCTTATCACCATCTATTTTTAACCAATCAAATGAGTAGTTTATAAGATTTCCTCTCATCTTCTCTTGCCATTGGTCGAATCATATGTGCGGGCAGATTGAAAATTTGCAGTGTGTAATGGTGTCGCTCGTGAAAACAATAAATAATCTGCTTATTTATTGACGAATAACATTTCTTTCAGGATAAATGGATAATAAATGGGAGTTTGATGCCCCACAGTTCATCGATTTTACTCAACCTGATGCCTATGAGCCATTTTATGATGATAGTTGGTTCGATAGGCGTATGTTTTTATTTAATTTTTTAATTCTTGTAATTTTTTAGATTTTCAATCATTCTGATTCTGAGTGATCAGAGTGAGAATCTCCCAGTCCTAATCTCTCAAAGAGTCTAATTTTACTAATGTCACTAATTTAGATCTGATCTATTCTTTAATTTCTTACTCTTGGATTATTCTAATTATTATTATCTATAGATCTAGATTAGACAATAAGACTTAGAATTAGATCTAGATTGACTAGATCTCTAACTCTAGGCTAGGACTACTAGGAGTGTAGGAGTAGGACTCTACTTGACTCTAGCTAGATTCTAGAATCTAGATTATTATTTTATTTTTTTCTATGCAGAATTATGAGAATAATTTAAATTTAAGAGACAGTAATGTCAGTATGAGTATAAATCTAATTTATAGACTAGATCTAGATCTAAATCTGTAGTCAGACTAGATTAGTAGATGATAATACTAATAATAGATTGCCTAGCTAGATTCTAATCTTTAGAATCTTAGATGTCTTCTTAATTAAGTCTTAAACAAGTGTCAAGAATCAAGATCTCATATAAAAGTATGTTAAAGGGAAACTCCCATGGTTTTTAAAATTTTTGATACAATATGTGTTTTTATTTAAAGATAATGAATATATTATTATTTTTTTTTATTTGCAAGAATAACTTATTAGTAATTGTCTAAATTGATGTTTTTCTGGTGTAATTTTTCTGCACATCCAAAACTGTCAAATTTTCACGTAGTTTCTATGTGACATCATGCATAGATACACAATCTTTTACTACTCCGAGTACCTGCTGAATAACGGAAAACATAATGTCCAGTAACAGTAAAGTTTACATTCTCGTAAAAGAAATATATCTTCGTCTATGCAGTTAGATCTAAATATTTTAAGCAAAGAAAAAAAATGCCTGTTGAAAGATTTACATGCTTGACTAACCATGGCAGTGTATATTTTCTCGCCTGACCACTCAACACACAACAAACAATATCGCTTGGTTGTCTTGTCATGATCGACTACACATAGTCTAGACTAGCCTTACACTGACCAGTTTGTTCGAATCAGTCAGACACTCGATATATTTACTTCTTGGGATAGGGAGAGGCTTAGATGAAAATGTTTTTTTTTCTCGAGTTCGTTATCCTAATGCTTTTGCATCTCTCTCTATATATATTATATATAAAACTATAGCATAGCTCTGGACTATGCCTAAGAGCCTGACAACTACTGTAAGAAAGAAGCGACACGATTGGTTAAATCTAGTTTCTCTTTCAGTATTGTTGGGGGGAGTGACGTATGCCTGAGACTTATAAAAATAGAATCTCAAAGAATCCCGTTTTTTAGGAGATGTCAAGAATTTACTGTCTAATTTATTAAATATAAATGTTTCTAAGCATTTAAATAAAAAATGGTAAAATGTTTACTATTAGTACTATTATAACTTTTTACACAGAATTTAAATATATCAATAACTCAATTTTGAAAAACTATGAGAGTTTCCCTTTAATGTTAGTGTCTGTAACCTGTCTTTTTACTGTCTAGTCTAAACTAGATCTATAAAAGTATGTTAGTGACTGTGACCTGTCAGTCTGTTACTGACTAGATTAGAATCTAGATCAAATAAGAACATAAAACTAAAATGTAATTTAACCTTGGTTTGGCCAATAATAGAAATATGCATCCCCTGATGTGACCCCCTCAACTCAAGAAAATATTTAGAAACTGGAATAGACACAAAATGGAGCAGTGAGATTCATAACCAATGAATATTCACTTTTCATTAGAGTCTAGAGTAACACCTTTAGTAAAATCACTAAATTTAGCAAGCCTTCAGGATAGAAGACTTAAAAGTATAGTATATTAGCAATTATACATAAAACACATAAAAAAACATAATCTTCAAAATACAAAAAATTAAACAGAATTTAATAAAAAAAACTCAGAAAGACACAAAGATAAAGGCACATTCCTCGTTCCATATGCTATGACAACTTTGTATAAATTCTCTTCATTCCCTAGCGGCACTAGCGCTATTAGATCATGGAATTGGAATTGGTAGCCTGAGCTAGACAGGAAAACCAGTGACTTGGTCACTTAGTGGAGTTTAGCTCATTGGTTAATACACCCAACTCTAAAGGTTACCTGACAGTAGTTGTGGAAAGTAAAGCTGTTGGATGTTGTGCTGGCCATAATATGATAGTTGAACCATTGGCCTTAGTCCTTAGAAACAGATTCTCATATCTTTATAATCTTTAAAACATCATTTGCCCTGATAGATTTAGATTGCAATGTGAAGGTCTGAAAGGAAGGTATTTTTGGATGTGGGCCATGTGTGCGAATGATGTAAATCTCACCTACTTCTATGGCCCATTCCATGTTTAACAAAGTATCATTTATTAACAGTGGTAAGGACAATTTAACCACCTTTACTAAATACTTCCCCAGACAAAGGAACCTATGAGGTTGACTCAGGGGCATCCTAGAAATCCTGAATCTTATCCCAGTTTATTATAGATCTAGATGTAAACATTTTTTATTTTAAAATTTGTTTCAATATATATTTAAATCAATATCCATCCATCCCAGTGGTGCTACAGCCCATTGTGATCAGTTCAGTTTTTCATAGTTATATATAATATATTATGGATCATAAAATTCAGTGTAAAATATATTTATAATATAATATATATTTTAATCAGTTACCTTAACTACCACTGCCCCCATCCCCATATTAATATATGATGCTCTCTATTATGTTCCATTTGAAGCATTTTAAAAATAAGATAAAATCTCTATAGATAAAAATGAAAACTAGTTTTAACCGCAAAATAAAACATGCCTTTAAAAAAAAAATTTAAAACTTAATTCAAAATCAGACTTTTGAAAATATTATTAGTATCGGAGCCTTTCTGCACAATATCTAATAGAGAGTTTTTAAAGTTCTTGGCATTTTTTAATTTAGTGACCCCTTTTTAATTTAATTTTTAATTTCTTTACAGACACAGAAGCAGATGACTTCAGAATTCAGGGAAGACCACAGAGAGTTGTCAAAGGAACAGGTAAGTAACTTAACAAGTAGCCACTGTAGACACATGCAACCTATTTTGAACTGTAGTAAATACAAGGACATTAAAATTAATGTAATCCTCAGAATTAGTAGCAAGATTAAAAATGTACATTACAATTATTTAATATTATACTGATAGTAGTAATACACAACTCACTGTTTACTTTGAGTATTTCTGTGTTATTGTGTACAGCGCCTGTTAGAAGTACTGATAAGAACAGGGTAGAAATGGAGACAGATGAGAAGCCTTCAAGGTTGGTACTTAACCTGATGTATTTTAAACTTAGCAATATTGTTTTTAATATATATATATACTTGTTAAATAAAATAGATTAAATTATAATGGCTTTGTGGGTAATCACATTTTTACAAGTTAGCTCCAGTCTTAGATTTTTGTTGTTGTCTATTGTTCTCTGTCTCTATAAACCCATTAATAGTTTAATTATTTTTTTTACCATTAATTGTAAAATTATAATATTTTTTTTTCTATATTGTGAGCAAAGTAAATAAGAATTAGATTGTATTCATTTTGATACCTGAAAATGTTATAAATTTAATTTTATTTGCTACTTCTAAGGGGAAACTGATCATACTTTCAATATTTTGTTTTAAATCAGAAATTCTAATAAGAAATCTCAATCAGCTAAAAAGGATGGAAAAAACAATCCTGAAAATTTTGCTGAGTAAGTACACTAAATTATTTAATGTCACCTGTAGATGTTGCTGTATCATTTTTAGAATTTTAATCGATCTGACACTACCACCACCATTTTTTTTTATAGGAATCTTGGTCCATCTCCTAAAAAGCGTCTTAAATTATCCAATGACACACCTGTAGATACAGAGAAGCGTTTAGGATCTAGTCTGACTCAGCTAAAAGCCTTTCCCAAAGACAATCTTGTCAGCACCAATGATGATCAGGAACAGAATTTAGACTCCCCAGCTGCCAATACAAGATTGAAAACACAACAGACCTCGCAAGCTTCTCTGGAGTCTGGCTCAGTGAGTTTGTCCTCTTTGACAAAAACTCACCTCAAAGAGTCTGTTAATGAATCAAACAATGCTAAAAGCCTGAGCCCTAAAAAGCAAGGGAGGTCCCCCAAAGCCACTAAAGCCTGTCCTCTGACTCGATCTCAGAGCCTGAGGGTTAAAAGTTTGTCAAAATGGAGCAGCACAGGCAACATGAAGACAGCTGCATTAAAATCTGGTTCTCCCAATAGACTTAATTCAGTCCAAGATCTGAACAAAGTAAAAACATCAGAGGAAATAGAACTGGAAAAAATTGCTCTAATGCAAAAGGAGACAGCAGAGAAACGTAAATTAGCACAGGTTAGAAGAGATATGTCGAAAAATTTAAATTTTTTACTTAACTTTAAATTTAATTTTTATTGAGATTTTTACTAAATGTGTAAATCTGAATTTACAGTACCGTAACATAAATCTGTTACTTTTAATTGTAATATTTTTATAAATGTAAAAAAAATATATATATTTTATTTTAGGAATCTTATAAGAAAGCAATGAATGCTGATGGATATATGCCCCTTCGATCCAAGCAACCTGCAACACAGCCTGTACTTTTTAATTTCAAAACTGATGAAAGAATCAAGAATAATGATGGACCAGTGAGCGAGCATAAAGTAAAGGATTTCACAAAGTCCTTGCGAGAAGCTTTACCGATTGCAACAGTAATATTTTGAAATTTTTTTAACCTTGCTATTATTTAACTAAAAATGTTATTTAAATGGAAATTTCTATTTAGAACATTATGTGTAGTTGCTGAAAAATATGCTTTTAGCATCAGTACTATAAAAATATAACGAGATTTTTAGCTTCTTGGAAAATAGTTTTTTATTTAAAACGTTTTCAGCTTCCTGGAAAGCCAGCTATTCAAGGATTGACCAAACCTCAACCCTTTCATCTTCATACTCAAAAAAGCAATAATACCTGTCAACAAGCAGTTAAATACGAGTCTGTGGCTGAGCGTGTGGCTGCTTTTCATAATAAGACTCCAGATAGATTCAGATCAAAACCTAACAGTAGGTGTATTTTCCTTTTGATTTCATTTAATGTTATTAATAGAGAAACAAAGTTGAGTTGGGTGGTCTCAGTTATGTCCTTAAGAACATGAATCTCAAAATCCCATTCTTTGCCACATTCAAACTTAAAACCCCTTTTAATTTATTCTTCTTCATTCTCATTTTACACATCGGAAAGCTCTGATCAGTATTCCTACATCTGGGATGTCAGGCAGTTCTCTGTAAAGTTTAGAAACTAAGCTCATGATAAAGATGCAAACTAAGCTCATGATAAAGATGCTATTTAACAAAAATGTTAAGTAGCATTTCCCTCTAGATCTGTGGGTATGTGAGGTGGATGAAGCATTGTTTCTAGTTCTAGTAGCTTAGGGTATGCAAATGTAATGTGTTCAGTATACAACATTAATGTGTTTTGTATCTGTTAGATCTGGATATATAAGTTCTTACTAAATGGATTTCAAAATTGTTTTTGAAAGTACATGAATGAAAAGGAGTTAAACATTTTGGTTAATATTATTTCTTTTTGTCATAGGTAGTAAAGAAAGATCTCGTTCTGCCACAAAGTCAAAACCATCCTCAGCTGACAAGCGCATACGTTCTCAGTCACCTAAATTAACTATTCCCAAGACTCCAAACCTTACGACACGGGGAAGGTCACGCCCTGTCAATATTCCCACTGCAGAAGAGAAAGAGCTCATGGAATTTGAGGAACATAAAAAGTATTTTATTATAAATTATATTTTTAATATTTTTTGTTAGTTTCCAGCTAAGAGTTAGCTCTCCACATTTTTCTCCATTGTTCCATAAAAAGTATACATCTTATTTCAATCTCATTATTTGTATAAAAATTTATCATGCTTTGTCATCATCATTTGCTTTTGACATTTTAAATGAATACTGGTATGCAAAGTTTACATTTGTTACATTATTGTTTTTATAGCCAGTTTCTAAAGCGTGTTTGGAAAAACTTGACATTTCTATCAATTATTCTAGACTCTAGTAGTGCTGCAAATCACGTTAATTTGCTTAGCTCCATTGGTTGGGTTTGAGAAAATGCAGTCATAGAAACTTTCCCTTTATGGATATGAATGTCTTTTAAACAAGAAATACTCTAGACTTAATAACTTAAAAAAAAATAATTCTTTGATATTCTTTGATAAATTTATTTATATATAATGTATCATGGCAGTTGACAGATGACAATTAATATGATGGAAATATGGTAGAACATGTGAATTTCTGGATAATTGGTGTTAAAAAATGATAGATCTGTATGTTTTACCTGCAATGCTTTGTATTTTAAAAGTTTTTTTTATTGCGTACCGGATGAAGACTGCACAATGTTTTTATAATATTCATATAATTATAAAGTTCCTAATTTTCAACATCTATGTGTTTTTTTCAATTGTCTTCTTTTCTTACGGGGTAGGCCTATTTTTTAGTTTGTTTTTATTTTCGTGGGGAAGTGATTATCTTAGAATGTAATAGAGGAAGTCTGGAATAATTTCTATAGACCTATTTTTTTTATCATTACATTAAAACTTGCGTTATGCCAGACTATATACTTCAGCAAACTGATATGTTTTGTTGTCATTCATTCTTTTTTTTTATTTTATCGTATTATTTCATCTAATTTGCAGGCAGCTTTTTAAAGCCCACCCTATCAACCACAAAATTTTAGAAGCAACCCAACTGGGAGTGCCAAAGGTGGCTCCAAAACCACCAACGGTGGCTGAAGAGTTCAACTTCTGTTACAAGAAATCTGTGAGTGTTGGCGACCTCAGGAACACAACTACACTGAGCCAAGAAGAAGAGAAATATGAATTTCATGCCAAACCTGTCAATCCTAAGATATTACAGGGACCTGTAGTAAGTGCATCTGTACATCAATGTCTGTCCAAGCGTTTGGTTTCATAACTAACTATGCTTGCTATTGAATATCCTGAAACTTTGTATGTAGTCATATATTACCTAAATTTAGGTATTGAACTGTCATGGTTTAGCCACTTTTTTTTTTTTCCATCAAGATCTATTTCAGGCAGTTCTAGTTGGTTTCATGATTTTGGTACTTCATAGATAAATTTACAATTAAAAGCACCTCTCTAGATGTACAGTTTTCACTAGATCTAGTATTGCCTAAGCTAGTCAGTTTAATTCCTTTGCTCTAGATATACAGTTTTCACTAGATCTAGTATTGCCTAAGCTAGTCAGTTTAATTTCTTTGCTCTAGATGTACAGTTTTCACTAGATCTAGTATTGCCTAAGCTAGTCAGTTTAATTCCTTTGCTCTAGATGTACAGTTTTCACTAGATCTAGTATTGCCTAAGCTAGTCAGTTTAATTCCTTTGTTCTAGATGTACAGTTTTCACTAGATCTAGTATTGCCTAAGCTAGTCAGTTTAATTCCTTTGCTCTAGATGTACAGTAAAAAGTTTCCAGTCTAATTGTTTTATTATAAAACACTTTAATAGGGATATGGTAAAAATAATACAAATCTGATTTTAGATGAAAAATGTATTTTTTTATAATACATATTACATATTATAAGAATATATTGTCCAGCAAAAGTTCTCTCAAATAAAATTTAAAAAATTTATATTTTAATTTGGACATTGACATTTTAATTAAAAAATGAGAAATTTGATTTGTATTTAAGTTTTAAAAAAAAAATTGTTTTTTTCAGGGTATAAAGCCAGTCGAACCCCAACCAATCACTATTCCTCAATCACCAGCATTTGCTCTGAGGAGTAGAATCCGATTACCAGTAGAAGTTCCTAAACAGGTACCAGCATCAATGTTTAAAATTATTATTATTTATATCTATTTTATGATTTTGCATCCTATGAGTTGGTTCATTCTGAAGG
>JADKLZ010000167.1:4432213-4450056 GCA_021533235.1 Biomphalaria straminea
AATTAAAAATGTATATTGCATATGATTTAATATGTGGAACTGTTTTAATGACTTCCTTTGTGTTCAGCAGCTGGCAATGGATTTTTCTAGTTTTTTTTTTTACACTCAGAGAATTCCCCATTTTTAATGGCTTCATTGTATGAAATATCTTTGCTGAGTCGGTTTGATTCACTAGAATTGTAGATTTGATTTATAGTTGGTGTTACTCTCATTTTTTTTGCATCAATCTAGATTTATAATCAGAGTGGAACAGCTGGATGTAAACATGCACATTTTATCAGTTATACCATAAAGCAAATTATAGCAGGTCAACTTGTTCAGCACCAACTGGTCAATGACTTAAAATTCAAAAAGAAATAATACCTGCAATTATCAAACTTGCATATAAAGGATTTACTTTTTCTGTCAGGTCCATCATTGCCAATGTCTTCTTGATCTATGGAAATGCAAAAAGACAATTATAAAAATGTATTTTATAGAACAAGTGTTCAACAGTCTAAATTAGAAAGTTTAGAGATAGCTTGAAAACCTCTTTCAACAGTAAATATTATTAAGAACTGTGTCTATTATTAGTAGTTCCTTTTTCATGTATTCAGATGGTCCTAGCGTTCTTCTGATGTCCTAGTAAAGTTTCCCTTTCAGATCTTGTGATCTATGGGGCAGATGATTTTAAGGTCATCTGTTTCTATGGCCAATGGTTAACAAGCAGGGTGTTATGTGGCTAGCACAATGACCAACTGCTTTACTTTTCCAAACTAAAGTCAGGTACCCATTAGAGTTGGGTAGACTCAGGGGCACCCTAAAAATCCTGAAATTCAAAATCCCAGTCTTCACCGAGATTCAAACCCATGACCGCAGGTTCATAAGCCAAGTGCTTAACCACTCAGCGACAGCGCCCTCAATGAAAGTAAATTGAATCCCTTGTTTTCAGGTTTTATAACTAGTTAATGTAATTATGACAAGCATAGAGACTTTATTAACTCTTTCACTCCTAACTGAGACGATGCCAATGTTGATTAGAACCCATTAAACTAAATGGATCTTTGGACTTATAAACTTGTGTAAAAAGAGCATGCATTCTCCTATAATTCGATACCACATAAAGCATTTTCTGATAACAATCAAAAAGTTATTGAAGTTTAATCAAAACAGGATAGTAAAATACAAATGAGCAAAATGAATAGTACTATCGAAACGAGGAAAATAATTCCCGAGAGAAAGAGTTAATGCTTAAGACCAGCTAAAGGTAAAACAAACAGAAGGGGTTTTGTAGTTTTGATCAAATAATAATTAGATTTAAATAGCTTCACTTGTTATTATGTAGTTGACACTGTTTTGTGCTTCCAAACCCCAATAGAGCTTCATGCAACTCTGTGTAGGTCACCATTTGCAAATTGAAAAACAAATGGTGGCTGGAGATTTTAGAAAAAATACAAGTGAAGAGGGCACTGAAGACACATGTTTTTTCTCTGTGCCACAAATATAGGAAAGTACTGTGAATGGAATTTGGACATTTAAACTGCCTACATGAACCTACCAAGCTTGCGACATAGTGAGTTGTGATATTTTGTAGAGGCGTCTATCTAGGCTCAGATGTCTTCAAAGAGGGCATCTACGTCCTCTTTATGCACTAACAGCAACAATATTTAACTTAAATAACCCCTTACTCTTCCATACTAAAATTAAAGAGATGATAGTCACTGAAGTCTTTATGCACTAACAGCAAGATATTTAACTTATGAGCCCCTACTCTTCCATACTAAAATAAAGAGATGATTGTCACTGAAGTCTTTATGCAAATGGTTGCATCCATAGACATTTTTATAAATAAATATAGACTGGAAAAAGGAAGTAACTTGATGTAACTTGAAAACATGTATGTCTGTAGTATTCGAATTTCCGAATTATGAAAAAAAAAAATTGCATGATGTTCAATCTTAGAGATTTTTTAAACAAAACTTATAGACATAAATAAAGTACACACAATTGCAATTCACAAATTTTCGTTTCATAAAACTCTCTTATTGGCCAGTTATTATCTATTTATGTCTATGGTTGCATCTTCTTGTTACCTCATTTGGTCCATCTATCAAAACAGAAATTGCCCAGCTGCACTAATCAATTTCAATGGCCACGCTCTCAATATTTTAGATCACTTCATGTACCTAGACATCAAAGATGCTTCATTGTCTACCATCTGGCTAAGGCCAACAACACTTTTGGTAGCCTCCACTTTATTATATTGAACGTGTGCACCTTTGCGCACCACAAACTCCACTTTATTTTACTGAACGCGTGCACCTTTGTGCACCATATTAGCACCAATGCTTTGCTCAAAAGCTGCTTCCCCATGATGGGCATTATAAACTACCTTATCAATAACGATGTACTGTTGGAGGCCAGTGTAAAAAGTGTAGAAGCCCTATTTACTTTTTGACTGATCAATACTATTTCCACAATGAGGGATGCAATCTTTTTAGATGAGCTTAAATGAGGATGTAAAAAAGTGCCCCATAAGAAGCACAATAAAGATAAACTCAGGCAATACTTTACCCTGACGGCATGAAGAAAGCAGCTGGCATCCCACAGGATGAGAGGCATGGTTTGAACCCAGAACCATTAAAACAACAGTCCACAGCACAAACTACACAAACAGGCAAAAATATACAGACAAGTCTTGCTTTAATAATAAGAGTATTTTAAATACGGTACCTTCTACTGTAGTTTTTGCTTTCTTAGCAGCAATATTCTTTTTGATGAATGCTGAATTAGGGATGGGTTGTTGTTGGTTAGTTTTGGGTTTCTTCGGCTTCCTTATACATTTCTCTTTCTCAACTGTAGAGATGTGTGCAACATCTTGTTTAACCGTTGACTGCTTAAGTGTTGGGGTGTCAATGTTGATTGGTATTTGAGTAACCTCGTTGATGCCATACGATCTGGAACTACTTTCCGAACTCCCAGTAGAAATGGCGATCCACTGTGACTGATCAGTGTCAGAAAAACACAAGTTCTTGACCAGCATCTGAGGGACAGAAAAATCAGAGCTTCCGCTGGGGATGACATTGATGTAAACATCATTCATACCCTGCTGCTGGAAGCCATGTTGCCCCAGAGCAACTGTAGAATCTGAAAGGTTGTTAGAAGGAAAGGTCTGAAAGCTGACCATCTCGGCAGAGCTGCTAAAGTTTTCTTTTGGCACCAAGATGTAGCTGCCGTCATCAGACCTACAAAGCATAACTACTGGACTATCATCCCCAGCAGGCAATGAACTAGCAGGCAGTAAATCAATGAGTTCTTGACTAAACATGACACTAGGATCCTCACTGCAAGAGTTTTTACACATTTTGAGGTTGGGTTCATGAAATGTTTCTAACAGTTTGCTGTCTGTGACCAAATGAAATTCAGGCATATCATACTCCCTTTGATTGCTAACAGAAATGTTGTTGCCAGGAGCTGCAACATTGCTATGGAATGTGACTAACTCATCACCAGTAGTTGATGTTGAGGCTAATCTGTAGGATGTGCAGTTTTCTAGGTCCAATTTCTTTTCATCTTGTTGGCCGTCAGTGCTAATATTATTGACAGCAGGCTCATCTTTAATGTCAAATGTAATTTTTCTGTCCACTTTCTTGAAATCTGATTTGCTCACTCCAGCATGTGGTTTCATAATCCCATCTCTGATGGTCAGCCCAGTGCTGGCAGAAATATTAGTGTACACTACTGATGATGACAACTTTTTAGGGTCACTCTCTGATGCTTCATGGGGCTTAACATTGTTAGCCAGATGAATGTGGCTGGAAATATCTGGGTTCAACCTGTGGCCAGCACATGACGGACTGGTGAAAACAGCCTTGTAACTGGTCATTTGTGGTACACAGCTAACTGGAGTGGAAGCTGCTTGCTTCAATTCTATCTTTGTAGATGTCTTCTCTGATGTTATCTGAACAATGACAAATAATTACAGTTAAAAGTTAAGTATTCAAGCAAAGCCACAGATGAAGACATGAAGAGAGAAGAAAATAACTGAAGAACTTTCCATTGACTATAATTATAGAGAACACTTTAAGTGACATTTTTATAAATAACATAATTTAGCTTTGGCCTTTAAAATTCTAAACAATTTAAATTATCAGAAAACAAACTTTAACAGTTGACTATTGACTTCTAAGAGGAAGTAATATATTGCAACCTGGATCTATTCTAGACGCAAAAAAAAATACCAATCGAGTATTTGTTCAAGCTTGTAAAGTTATTAGGAAATTTAAATGCTATTCATAAAAAAATTGTAAAAAAAAATTTAACTAGCTTTTGTCTAATGGTAATGTAAACATTATTATTGGGTTTAAACAAATACAATGTATGGTAAGTAAAGGTCATCTGTTTCCATGGTTAAGGTCTATGGCACAACGACCAAAGATAAAAATTGTAACTTTAAAATGTTAACACTACAATTGTTCTCTTTAATGAAACAAATTACCTGATTAAAAATGTTTTTGTTGTGACTAGTAGCTTTGCTTGTCTCAGTGTTCAGGTGTGGAGAGCATGACATGAGATCATCAGAGACACCTTGGAGTCGTTCCCTCTTCTCTAGGGATATCCTTCTTTTTATGCAAACATCTTTAATTATTGGTGCACTTGCTGTTTTATCCCGAATGTATTCTTGTGCAGTTAAGCAGAGTCCCGGAGATGTCTTGATAATTGTCACAGAATCGTCTGATCCACCAGAACCACTTCCTATATAAGCTGAATCTGTTGAAACATTTTTTATTTGGCTAGAATCAGGAATCACCCGTTGAGAGCCATGACTGCTTCCACCAACAAGCATGGCTGCTGAGATTTGACCTACTTCTAAATCCTCCGGACAAGGTGTAGAGCTCTCAGACAATGTAGTTAAGTCTGTCTCCAAAAAATACTTTGAATGTACTGTGGATACTGGTAAGGTTGTTAGACCCATAGGGTCAGCAGCGCAAGATATTTCTTGTTGGACTGTTTGGTTTACATAAGGGTGATTCACTGATTTAACCATAGCCTGACCTATTGTACAATTCTGAGCTGAGCTGACTAGCGAGTTAAAACTGGTGGCTTGGTCTAAACTAGGATCTATGGTAAATGTTATACCACTACCTATTTTCTCTTGGGCATTGCTCTTTAAGTCCAAATCGCAACGCTCCTTGCCAGAGGCATTAAATGATTTGGGGCTTACAACATATACGGCAATGTCCTCAAAAGAAATACTCTCTGCGCTTCGTCTAGGACTCATGCTGACATTACTCTCTCCGGAACATTCTTGGAGATGATCGCTTCTCGTTACAGAAGAATGCAAGGTCAGGGTGTCCTCCTTCGTCCTTTCTTTCCCCTGCCAGGTGATCAAGCTTTTGTGGTTTGAGTTGCTCACGAGGTTGTGGTCAACCGAACCGAATGGAACTGATACATGTGGTAGCACAGGGCCCACCATGGTGGACAATAAACTATCTGATAGTGTTGAGCTGTAATTGAACTGTGGAGCTGCAGACTCTGTTTGCTGCTGAAGTTTGCTGACCACTTCACCTTCCTGACAAACTTCCATTGGAGTAGAATGCTGTTGCAAAAACTGTGTTAAGAAATGCTGAGATGTTCCCTTCAAAATGTTTTGGGCATTGTATCGAGGTGTTCTACTTGACGAGGGGCATTGCCCTTTGTGGGCAATGAATTTTAAAATGTCAGAAAACTCCAACCTACAGCCTCCACAGATGTGAATATCTTCAACAGATGCCATTGGTCACTTTAAATACAGCTCATAGTTAACTTGATACTTTCACAATAGTTCTGAAAAAAAAGTTATAAATTTAGAATTAGACTAGAACTAAAATATTGTTAGTACCAAGACTCTGAAACATTAAATTTTCAAGACAGACTTCTGATCTAGAACTAGTCTTAGGTAATCATAATAAAAAAAATTTTTTTTTTAATCTAGATTGAGTTGTAGAAAATCATACATACACACAAACATATATATAGACTAGACATATTTTACCCACGGCCTGCGGGTCTTTTTTTTGCGTATCACTGTCGATATAATCTTTGAGAGTGTTTTGGAAACTATTAAACGAAATAATAATGTTATAAGTAAAGCGAATGTGTTAATGTAAACATTGTATGAATAAGGATATCAAAATAGCTATTCGACTTAAATCCATTTTTTCAAATAAAAACATTTTCTTGTAGGCCTACATATAGATCTATTTGATTAAAATTTGAAATGAATCTAATAGACTTAATTTTGTATGTTCATGTGTTAAAGTAGGCCTATAAAGTAGATCTTGAGTTAGACATAGATCTAGACTAATCTAGAGGCTAGAGCTTATTTGCTCTGGGCATGCGTGACCTTTTTTTTTATTAGATGTACCCCATTCATGAATGATAGAATGATACTATTTGAATATATCTTAACACCGCTTCGCAGGTTTAGAGAACGAATGTATGAAAAATGCTTTAGAAAAACAAATTTTAATGTTAATTTGATAAAAATATGGAATGAATAGACTATAATTAGTATGTTTATATGTTATATTTATAGCATAAAACTATCTTTGCGAAGAGGAGATATATCATCGTAGAGTTGAATTAGAGTTTTAGACCTAGCATTGGAAAGATTTGTAACATTACAATACTGTCTAATGAAAGATTGTTCGTATGGAAATCTGAATGCGCAGTTATAAGGAACGGATTTATGTAAAAAATGCTTTTGAAACACAAATTAGAAAATTAAATTTATTAAATAATGAAATCAATAGACCTTCTTTTGTATTTTCAAGTATCAAAGTAAAAAACTATAAGTGCAAAGTGAAGTTCTTCAAATTAGATCTAGATCTAAATCCTTTCGATCTTTTCTCATGTCAACATAGTAAACAAAGCCTAGATCCATAAAATTCCATAGCTGTAATAGAGTTGGTCAACTTTATTTTTTTTTTAGGGTCTTAAGTTTGTTTTAGGGCTACAATACATACACTACGGTCTAAGTTATTACCCAAGGAACATTTCTGCAAAGTTTTATCAAGATTGGTCAAGCGGTTTTGATTTCTATTCGACATATACATACGCCTTACATAATACTTTATATATTAGATATATATTATATATAAATTCCAGATTTACTATTAATCTAAATCTAGATCTTCTCTAGTTGACATTCTTTTGTTCCCTTGATGATAAAAAAAAATATTTATTTTCAATATGGATCATGAAATTTTTCCAAGATCAGGTCTAGATCTAGATCCTGAAGGCTTTATCACAGTCAATAAGTTTCTATTTTTAAATTTTAAACATAAATATAAAAATATTTCTTTGTTTTATAAAAATTACTTTGTGCTATATAAAAAGGGTGTGCATTCCTAATAACGAAAAGTTATAAAAGCTTAATTGAAGCTACAAAAGGGTCAAAAACATCAAATCCACCCAAGTATGGAAAATAGTTCCGGAGTCAAAGAGTTAACACAGTCAGCTAATCATGTTATCAGAATGACTAGACATGTTGCTTCTTTTTCACATTTTTATCAAGAGATAATCACAAATTAACTTAAAAGTAACTGTAGTGGGAAAAATTTTAGTTGAGTGTAAAAAATTTTAGGAGAATTTTAGGAGACCTTAACCCTCTTAAGACGGAGCATTTTGGCATGTCTTGTGCCAAAAAGACGGAGCCCTATTTCCAGCCTTAACACTTCTCTTACAAAGAAAATTCTAACAAGTAAACTAATTACTTTACTTACACAAACTACATATTATATATTATTGAAGAGCAATGAATGAACTAATTTAATCTTATGGAATTTATCTGAAATATTAACATTTATTAAAATTAGCCAAGCTAATTTGCATAATTTATGCGCATAAAATTTCAAAAACTTTTTATCAAAACAGAACAGAATTATAAAGGTTAAGAGTTTTTTAACAAGTTTTAGGCTTGAATAAGCCCTAATACATGTGTTTATGGAAACAAGGCACATTGGGACCCTTCAGACACTTCTATCACATTATTTTACTCCTTTTCCTCCCCCCCCCCCCAGGTACCATGGAATAAAACTCCTTCATTATTGTCACAGTGACAGTTATAATTTATGACCCAGGGATAGTTTTTTGAACTGTTTTTTTTATCAGAAAGTTGGCATCATATTTATAAGTCTCCCTGACAAATGTTTGAACTAAATTGATAGTAAAAAAGAGCATAAAACAGCATATTGGGTGCTAATCCCTTGGTTCTCAAATGGGTCTTCTCTATCCAGCTACCCCCCCTTACCTATAGACCATGTTACCAAGAATAGACATCGTCAACAAATACTAGTTTATACTAATACTAATATGCTCATGTCATCATGTCCAAGCTATCTACGCCCGACCAATGCCATTTGATTTAACGTTCAAGTTGCTGCTTCTGCTGTGCCTTAAAAAAAAAGGATTCAAAAGTTTCTTTAAAAATAATATAAATTATATATCTATTACTAGTATTACTTCATTTACTGGTGATGAATTTCATTTCACTTGCATGACACTGTGAATATAGATCTAGATCTAGAACATAAATTCATAAATTATAAAAGTTGTTATAGATCTAGTTGGGCAATCCTGTAGATTAGCGGTCCGCGCTCACAAAATGCCGATAATTAGCCAAAATAAAATTTAATTCATTTTATAGATGTAAATAGTGTTTTGAATGAATTTGGTTGTAAAAAATAACCTTTATATTTTGATTATACATCAATAAAATTCCCTTAGCGACTTCAATATGATCTGTGCGCTGCCATTTTGTTTTTTGATGATTTACAATGGTGTTGCCAACTTGTAGTATTTTAAGAAATTTTTTTTTTGGCACATTTTGTTTATGATGTTTACATAAAGCAACTGCATATATGCTAAACAAAATTATTTAGTTAACTATAGAAACTACTACCATTACTAGAAACTATTACTAAAATCTTGTTAATGGATGGATGGTTAGTTGGTTATTTAACTTTTTTGATGTTTGCATGAGGTTGGGTGGCTGGTTGGTATGATGGATGGCTGTGGTTAGTTGAATGGTTGTGATTGTTGGTAGGTTGGTTGTTGTTAGATATATAGATGGGTGGTTGGCTGGTTGGTTGATATGTTGATTGTGGTTGTTTGGTATTGGATGGTTGGATGGATGATTGGTGATGGCTGTGTGGTTAGGGTTGTTTGTTGATTGGCTGGATAGATTGATGGTTGGTAATGGTTAGCTGGTTGGTGATGGTTGGTAGGTTGCTTAATATGTTGGTTGTGGTTGTTTGAATGGTTGGTTAGTATGTTGGCTTTATTTGGTTTGATGGATGGTGAGGGTTGGCTGATATGTTGGTTGGCTAGATGGATAATTGTTTTGTTAAATGGTTGGCTGGTTGGTTGTGATAATGTGATTGGTTGGTTGGATGGATGGTGATGGTTGGCAATTCTATGTTGGTTGTGGTAGGTTGACTAGATGTATATTTTTAAATTTTTATGATTGGTTGTGGTTGGATGGAGAGTTTGTTTTTTTGTTGTTGTTTGGCTGTATGGGTGGGTGGTTGGCTGATATGTTGCTTGAGGTTGTTTGATATGATTGTTGTGGTTGTTTGGATTGATTGATGGTTGGTGATGTTTGGGTGGTTGTGGTTGGTTTGCTAGATGAATAATTGTTTTGTGAAATGGTTGGCTGGTTAGATGTGGTTGGTTGATTGGATGGGGATGGTTGGTTATTCTATGTTGGTTGTGGTTGGTTGGCTAGATGGATATTTTTTATGATAGGTTTGTGGTTGGATGGATAGTGGCTTCTTGTTTGTTTGCTTTATAAATAGGTGGTTGCATGGGCGTAGCCAGGATTTTTTCCCTGGGGGGGAGGGCTACGCCCATGGGTGGTTGGTATGTTGGTTGTGGTTGTGGTAGGTTGACTACATGGATATTTTTATGATTGGTTATGGTTGTATGAATAGCTGGTTATTGTTGGTTGGCTGTATGGGTGGGTGGTTGGCTGATATATTGGTTGTGGTTGTTTGGATTGATGGATTGTTGGAGATGTTTGTGGTTGGTTTGTATGTTGGTTAGCTAGACAGATAGTTTTTTTTTAAATGGTTGGCTGGTTAGATATGGTTGGTAGGTTGTTTGTTTTGTTGGATGATTGGTTGGCTGGTTAGTTGAGGTTAGTTGATTTGTTGGTGTGTATCGTTTGATAGTGTCAGTACCGGTATCCTAGCACTTGAGATGAACTCCCGATTGGGAACAGACCATTTGCGCTCTGGCAAGAAACTGGGTCATCTGGCGTAATGCCTCATAGACCCCCCCCCCCTTACAGATCGCACTCTAATAGCATCATACACCCAATAAGTTCAACGTCCAGAGAGAAGGAGCGAAGCAGCATGTAGCAGAGAGCTTGTCCGAGTCAGTGCCATCTTCCAGGTAGACTAGCACCCTATACTCAAATCTAGCGGTGTGCTTCACTACCGACCCTTTTGTACTGTGGCCTAGCGCGAATAGTAATTTCAGCCAATCAGCATTCAGAAAGTTTGACGACGTATTCATTGTTTCTCCAATAGACTACTGTACATATACATCGAGTGGCCATGTGAAAATCAATGCTGCAATGTACAATTTAAAAAAAAAACGCGTATGTATTTTTTTTCATTAGAAAGTCGTTTCTGCGTAAGTCAATGGACTACTGTAGCTTCTATCGTGCACTTTGTTCTTATACCAAGACTAAAGGCAGTATTTTTTTCCCTAGTAAGTTGTTTGGTACGATAGCCCAGGTTTTCTGCCTTGCCTCATCATTGCGTCAGGATGGAAACGGTCATAGGAGGGGAGGAATTGGCCAAATTGGCAGCGAAACAAGGCTCCCGCTGGAATGCCTAAAGGGGTGCAAGAGCACCGCCGTTGCATTGAGCGGGGGTGTAAAAAAGCTCTCGCAGCGATCTGTCAATGTCCAGGCGCCGTCCCTCAAGAGGCCGTTACACAAATGGCATGTCCCGCACAGTGAGCCATGTAAAGTATAAGAAAACAACGGGAGAATCCAGTGGTGCGGCCTTCCGGCATCGCCTCATACTCTAGTCCGCGAGTCCGGAGTGCCCGTGTCCATTGGGAGTGAACGCATAAGCAAACTGTAAGTTTAACCCCGAATCTCACACCCTGACAGAGTGGCGGGAAGGAGGAACTCGCCGCTCAATTCAGGCTGGTGAAAGGAAGCTTTTGTTCGCTTTTGCTGGCCTTAGTGTTCCAAATGCAACGCACAACACTACTAGACAATTTGAATTGGCTTGATGGCTACTGGAAGCTAATTATTAAACGAAAGCTGCTGCGACTGGAAACATCTTGATAATAAAATTCAGCAGCACGAAGTTTCTGTCTATCACGTTCTAATGTTTGTAAAATGTTTTAAAAGTTTCGAATGCTGTTTCAGAGTTGACGATAATCTACTTACTAGCCCAAACAAGTCCAGCGGGCATTCCGCACAACCATGCAGCCATCCATTTTATAAGTATGTATCCACGTAGTCGGATTACGCTATGCGAATGTCTAATGGTAACGCAATGGATAAATTGGTACTAGAACAAATTAGAAAAGGAAAATCGCATTGGCGCGCAGTTTTAGCAAGAAGTCTAGCTATCGTTCAGTACCTTGCCAGAAAAGAAAAAAAAAAGCGCATTTCGTGGGACAACAGTCAATTTTTGATTGAGATACTTAACAGATTTGACTCTACATGTAATGATGCAAGAACATCTTCGGCGACGCCGAGGCTCACAACCAGTACCTCGGATATAGGATTCAATACACCTGATGGCATATTTTCCGTCATCCGTGACTGCATGCTTGATGTCAGACACACACACACACAAAAAAAACAAGATGTCTTGTACATAGCTTTTGTTGACGTATGAAATCTAGAAGTTCAGGCTGAGAACACTTCAAGTTATGTAGTTTAAAGGCCAATAATACAGTACTTACGTAAGGTACCGGTAGTAATTTAGTAACAAAAATCAATTCTAGTACCACTGTATGAAACTACACGACTGGCCTATTGGCTTCGTCCCAGACTTACACTTAAGGTTCCACTGTTCAAGACTGACGTCAGACTGTTGTGTCGGTCTTGATCTCTGATCATCAAGATGTCGCCTCATTGGCCTACTGTGACATTCGTGACCCCATATCGAAGATGCCGCTCATACTCGCGAGGTATCTTGCTTGACTATACTCTGCAACTAACCGTCGTAATGCACTGTACAGAACCGCAAAGAACTGAACCAAGCCAAGCCGTGTAGTGAACACTCTTCTTTTACAAGGTCCCCGCTGGTCTCTCAGAAATGACGGTGATACACACGTCTAGCGCTGGCCTGGGCGATCTTGTCGTCTCACTACACATCCATATCGCACCACCACCAAAGTTTTAACACTACCATATATGGAGTGCTTACTGCAAAATGACGAGGAAATATTGATACATTCCAAATATTGGATCTGCACTTTTTTGTCTGGTCACCTGTGTGAATACAGTGACCTGGTCTGTCGGGCTTAAGCCTGCCCTAAAGCAGGCCTGCTCTGGCTCCAGGAAACAAGCACTTTGAAAAACACCAAACAAATCGCTCGTTAAACATCAGTTTGGCAATTTTGCCTTATGTAGAGTTTAGTTTTCCTCGTTCTCTCTTCTTCTTCATTCTCATGGAGAACAGGATAATTGAATATGGCAGCGGGTAAGGTTTTAACCCGGGAACAACAATAAATATGAACATGTAAAACACACGACCGGGCAGCCATCCTACTATACATTGGTGCAATTTTTGTAGAGACGAATGTGAACACTACATAGATGTATACGGACTTTCAGAAATTGGCGGCATAGACCATAATTGATGAAACGAAATACTCTAATTGGAAATACCATTCAGTGGAAATTTAAGAAGGCCACTAGGTGTTTGGAGTGTTGTGTGTTGAAACACTTTCCAAAAAATCTTTTGTTGTTGAGTTCTATATAGTACTGCAGCAACTTTAGCACAAGCTATACAACACAACACATTTTGCCTGGAATGCACATAGCATAATAAGTATTGCTGGCTGCTTGTGCTAAAGTAGGAGATATAAATAATGAACTTTACATCCTGTATTAAAACATCAAGAAAACTTCATAAACCAATAGACAGTGACACACACATAAAACATTCATGGATGAGACATTTGTTAACATGCATGACTAGATTGACACATGAAATACGTGGACTTCTTCTTTTATTTTTTAAAGTAACGTATGTTCAAGATTAGGCTATAGAGTAAAACAAAAAGTATTATTATTGGTTAACATTATGTTCATTCTACAATTTCTTCAATTCTTTCTTCAACGTTATTGTTTATTTTTCTGGATTCAATCAAAATCTATATATTTCGTACATTGACTGCCATATGCATATCTTATATTATTCACTCCAAGCATAGATTTTCTTGATTAATTTGATTGCTGTAATTTAATAGTTTATATATATATATATATATTTTTAATAATACGGGATGTGAAAAAACAAAACCGAAATAAAACATAAGAAATGATCATTAATTACATTGGTAATTATATTCATAGGCCTAACTAACAAATCTGGAAATAGATATACTAATCATATAGATCTAAAACGATACCTCTGCATATGAAAAATTTATTTAGCCCTAAAAATTTATACCTTGCTAGAAGTAAAACAATTACTCTGCATATGAAAAATTTAGCCTTAAAAATATTTTTTTTTAAACCGCATAAAAATCGTTTTCTTTTAAAATAATATATAGAACTAGATCTAGCTACATTTGTAAACAAAATAATTATTTTTAGTTGGCAGCTTTTGAAATAATCTCCCTTATTTCCGGGCCAAAAATCTAGCTAAGTTGTTGATCTAGTCTTGACAACAAAAGAATGTCGTGAGACCGACCCGGACCGCTAATCTACAGGATTACCTCTAGTTGTTAGTTAAATAAAGTGAAAGTTAAAACAGAGTGACACTGACTTGACTGACAGACTGATATTATTATTAGATTTAGATCTATTTTTATTGTGATATTGATTGAGAATTTGAGTACAGATTCTCAGTTATGAATAGATCATAGTCATTGATGAGACAGACCTCACAGAGTGTGACAGAGAGTTGAGACCCTGATTTAGTGATTATGACAGATTATCTATAGAATTAGAATAGATCATTAATAAAAATTCATTATTTATGAATTATGTCACTGAGTTGACTGAGTGAGAGTCTGGACTCTGAGTGATAGTGATGAATGAGGCTGTTCCTCACATGCGCTGCTGCATCACTCGTTTAGATAATATAATATAGAGCATATTACCTTGATCTACAAAGATCTATAGACATATAATATAGATTATAGATCTAGATGTAGACTATCTAGACAGATTAAATTTTTATTTTAACACTTCGAATCAGCGTCGGATCCATACCACAATCGAGAAGGAAAACTTGTTCCGTTTCTAGATTTATATTTTTTATTACATTAATTATTAAACACAGACCTATATATTTCTATGTCTATTATTAATAAATTTAGATCACCAACCTAAACAACTTTGTGTCGAGAAACTAGATCTAAAAGAGCAATAAAAATCATAAATCTAGATTGATTGATATTCTAAAGTTATTATAGAGATTTATAGATCTATAACCCACTCTAGAAGTCTAGAATAACTTAGTAAATAGACAAGAACATTGTTGATTAGGCCAGTTTTCAGCTTAGAGTGTTGGGTATAAAACACCAGAATCCAGATCAATGGGACTATAGATAGTTTTGGATCTTCGAATTTCTAATGAACATGATATATTTTGTTGATTACTCGCTGGTGCTTCTATCTATATCTGCGACTACAGGATACCAGAGCCTGTTTAGACATGTCTCCCCCACATTCTCAGAATGACGAGTACTGACAACACACCATCTATGGAATTCGGCGTGTGTAGGCCTATGTGTCCCAGAACTGTTGGACTTTACTAGAAAACAAAGACTTGGACCTTCAACACTCCTAAGATCATGCATTTCGAGTGAGATGTAGGACTTTATAGGGTGTATACGAACTCTTAAGTGTCAAGAGCAGTACGGAACAAACATTTCATATTTCTTGGAACCTTTGGGCTTCCATAGGAAATATAGCCAGATCCTTATTTAATTCCGAAAGGATCCCAATAACTACAACGAAAGACGATGAACATCCCAGTGACGGTCAAGTTTATGAACAATTTTAACGTGAACGGTTGTATAAACTGTAAAACTGTAAAAATGTTTTAATGGCAATGTAATCTCTTCAGTACTGAATAAAAAAAAACAAAAAAAAAAAAAAGGTAGACTATGGCTTTAGTATTGTTAGTTAGCAAGATATAATATTGACCCGCACTCTTTTCTGCCACCGTGACATGGTGGCCATTGCTTTGGCTATCATATTGTTAATGTCTTTATCCAGTAGAGCATTGTTGGATATGATGGAGCCAAGATAGCAAAAGTGATCAACAATTTCTAGTGGTTGGCCATTAAAGTTTACTTGAGGTGCAGTATTTGTGTTCTGAATCAGTGGCGTCACTAGTGTCGGTGTCCCCCGGTGCGGTACGCCCCTGGTGTCACACACCCCCTCCCCAAGGAAAAAAATAATCTTCCCTTCAAAAACAAACAACCTTCTTCATTTTGAAAAATAAAACTGTAAGCTAATTAACAAATTGTTTATACTCGAAAAATGGTTTTCGATTCTATCGTTTAATGTGTTGTTTTTCACATTTTATCAAATGTTATTGTATAAATTAAAAATGTACTATCAAGAATTGAGAAACCTTGAATTTTTACTTGAGATTATTTAAGAGCTCCTTACTACCGGTACAGAGGGTGGGAGAGACGCTGGTCGTCCACTACATACCCATGTATGCAAACGGGGATTGAAAGAAAACTATATAAAAGGATGAGAGAACAATATCGAGTTTCCAATGGGATTGATTCATATTATTAGTTCGGCTTAAAAAAAGGAACAACGCTTTACCGGTATGATTCATATTATTAGTTCGGCTTATAATAAAAAATTAATGTAGGCCTAAATCCAATTGTCTGATTTAAATAAAAAAATTATTGTAATTAATAAATAGACAAGGTTAAAAATATTTACCTTATCGTTTCAGTAAGCCCTGCGCTCTATGATGATCCCCGTTTCTCTCTCATAATTACGGTTTGCCACATTTTTCAGTGCATATAAATCAAAGGTTTCCCATTTCGCTAACCGCTAACCCTAAACAAATTAAGAGCCTACATCTCTATCTAAAAAAATAGTTTTTGTTTTTAAAAAAGTTTGATATTTTAACTGCAGTGTTTAAATCTGACTTCATAGCTTATACAATAGCATACAGCGATGTAATTTTTTTTAAAAAAGGAAAATTTATACGTCCTTCAATGGTTCAGTGTTTTGTGTATAATTGCTACTTTATTTCTGTACTCTAGTCAAATGTGACTATTCGTTTGCATTGCTTCAATAATGAATAAACCGAGGATGCATATTCTATTATTGGCCAAAACAAGGTTAAATAACATTTTAGTTTTATGTTCTTGATTTATAGAAATTTCTTTTAATAAAACCAACTGCTTTTTTTTTTTTTTTGATAATTGATTCCATGAGAGTTTTTCATTTATTATAACACCGGGCCTGTGTATTTTGCGTTTTTAGTTTGTGTTACTAATTTACCATGAATAAGATAAGTGGAATTAATTTGTTTTAGTTTTTTTGTTACTCTTTGTCACCGACGTTGTTTTCTGACACCATAAAAGGTATGGGAGAAATAACGTTTACACACTTTTACCAGACAGACAGACGGACAGACAGAGTGAGTTGATATAATTAAGCTTTGTAAAAAACGTAAGGCAATTCATTTTTATTCCTCTTTAAATCTTTAACCCCTTCCTACCTAATCAACTATAGGCCTACGTTGATCACATGACATTACGTTTTACTGAATCTGTGACCAATTAACAAAATTAACACGTTGGTTACAGTTTTGCAAGAATCAGACGAATAACCGCTGCTAACTGACCTCTCTATTATCACGGGCTCATTCCAGCCTGCTGTCCTGCAGGAGGCTTGAGCTTATAGATGTGGGCCTAAGTTTCCACCTTAGACCTTGCGATCTATAGGGCAGATAATGTAAAGGTCATCTGTTTCTGTGGCCTACAGTTAACGAGGGTGCCATGTGGCCAGCACAACGACCAAACACCTTTACTTTCCTCGACTAATGTCAGGTACCCATTCAAAGGCCACCGAAGATTCCTAAATTAAAAATCCCAGTCTTCACCAAGATTCGAACCCAAATCTGCAGTTTGAAAGCCATGCAATTTACCACTCAACCACCGTGCCCATTAATGAAAGGCTAATAATCCTTATTTCTCTTAAAGGACATTTCAACTGTTTCCACTGCTCTAATATATTACGATCGCCCAAATATTTCCGTACATGTTGAGGCCTTTATAGACCATTATATAGCTCTTACAAAGGTAATTCTAAAATACATAAGCTTTAGAGTATTGAGTTTAGCTAACCACAAAAACTCTTATTTCTATATAAAAAATAAATAAAACAAAAAAATGTTTTTTTTTTAAAATGCTCTTAAATTTTATTTACTTAACATTTTTCTTCAAAATTATCCTTTACAAAGCTGTCTTTACTGAATTCTGGGCTCTAACTGCGTGAGCTTATGAGAAGTAGAATTTGTGTTGTTATTTCCCTTACATCAATACCCGTACTTAATAACCAATAACTACAACTGATTTATACATGAAGACGATAGAAAACTACTTAATGATGTCATGTAAAGGATAATGAAAGT
>JADKLZ010000167.1:4457600-4485485 GCA_021533235.1 Biomphalaria straminea
ATACAAAGTGTACTTGGCAACAACGTCCCTTCCATTTAGTAAACTTTAAAACTAAAGATGAAGCAGAACTGATACAAAGTGTACTTGGCAACAACGTCCCTTCCATTTAGTAAACTTTAAAACTGAAGATGAAGCAGAACTCATAGACATACAGAACTAACACAAAGTGTAGTTGACAACAACGTCCATTCCATTTAGCATCCTTGACATTGCTTCATACTTTTTTGATCCACTTCAAAATCCCATTTAAAAAATATATATATTAAACTAACACGTTAGGGTTAGGATTTATAAGATTAAGGTAAGGATCATCGGTCATGGTCACTTGTAGCTGTCTCACACGAAGTGTGACTAGGCTGACCCAGAAACAGGCACACGACGTAATCATCTCCTTTTTTTAAAGTAACGTCTGTAGGGTTATAAGATAAGACGTATGCCTGCAACGATTACAGCTAATAACTTTTTTGATTCAACCATATTTGTGTTTACCTTTCGTCCCCTTCAAGCATTTACCACATTAGCAGACAACAGACCAAAATGGCGGATAATAATCCGCTCACAGACCTATATAAGTTTGTGAACAGATATTAACCACCATTTTGAACTTTCTGGTTTCATCAAGATTTCTTGAAAAGAGCACGTGACCTCATCAGTGACTAAGACGAGCATCAAATCACGTGATTGACATTTGCAGCAGACGACACAGGGTAAGTTTGTTACAGTTTTCTCCCTCACCACAAGGTTTTCCAAGTAAACCTTTTATTTGAGGAAATCCAAACAAACCATAATGAAGAGACATGTTTATTAAGGTTTCTCTTCATTTTCTCCATGGCACCTTGGTCTACATAGGCTTACGCATTTCTCCAATTTCAAAACAAAAAAAGAATTATGTCTTAAGAGTGGTCAGTGGAGACAGTTATGTCTGAAGAGTAGTCAGTGGAGACTTCATTAAATATAGTTATTAAGGTAGTCAAATTGTCTCGTGAATCTGGGTCATAAATTTGAATGGACCTCGTTCACCAATCGTAAATAAACACATTTATTTACGTCGTTATATTGATAAAACAATGAAAAATACGTATCACGTGACAACCACGATGGGTGAAATACTTTGTATAGATGATATAGAGAATCACGTGGCTAAATGTTGTTTGTTTACGATTGGTGAATGAGGTCCATTAGCCGAGAGGGGGGATTAGGTACTGACTGCATCGGGAATTATAATGGAATTATTGTTGAAATTATTACGTTTAATCTCCATATAATCACTCAGCGTCACAATAACCAAATGTCACTGACAGGACAAAAACCTGACACTGAAGTCCTCTGAAGAGCGGGCCTGCAAAGCATGATCCAGTCTTAGTTGGGGTAGGCCACGTCTGAAGGATGGAAGATTCATGCATATCTAAAAGACTTCTGCTACCTAGAAGACGGAAGTACACGAAATAGAGGATCATGGCGTTGTGCTGACTCAAAAATTGCAGAAGACAAGAGAAGTGCGTGGGCAGAAGAAAAAAAAATCAAGGCAACCGACACAAGCTTGTGACAAGTAGGTCGAAGATGGTGGCCGTTTAGGTGTCTAGGGGGTTTAGATTATTTGAGGACCTTGACTTGCACATAAACTAACAGGCACAGCGTTATAAAGGCAGGCAACAAATACTTTTTATGTAAAACATATGTACAGTTTAATAATAAGAATGAAAATAAGTAAAAGGTAAAAAGCTGTACAGTGTTAGGGCGGAGCCTAATTATTTACATAAATGGGACTATCATCATAAGATTTAAGAACCAAGTGGTCTGAGTGTCATAGGCTTTGTTGCTTAGCTTTGAGTCCTATGCTGCTCTGACGAGACCGGCGTGGCTGATGCTGAGTTGTCTGTGGGTGGGCTGGCTTGATCGGTCCTAGCGCACGGGACAGTCCAACTATAGATAGCTGCAGGGGCGGATCTTCTGGCATGCGGTTGTTGGTCGGACTCTTGTGAGTAGTTGGTAAGGCTGGTGTCTCCAGATCCGGTGTCAGCAGACTGGTATCAGCGTTACAAAGTTAGGGCTTCTATTAGAAGTAGCCTGCAATAAAAGCTGCAACGAGATTCGTAGATCGACTTAGCCACAATGACGACACTGGGAGGTAGATGCCTTTTCGTGAAGGACATCTTCAGAATGTTTAAAGAGAAACTATAATCTAGTTTCACAATAGTAAGGGGAGTTAATCAATTAAATATTACATCTCATCAAGGGAGACAATAATATACTTAATAAAATAGTGAGGTCTCAAAAAGGGGGACAACGGATAGTAATGTAATAATGATGCGAAGAAACTATAACTTAGTTTCACAAACATCAAGGGAGCTAACCCATGAATATCGCATTCTATAAGGGGAGACTACAATACATGGAGGGTCTCCTAAAGGAGGATAAATAATAAACAGTGATGTATACCGGCCAAGGTGAGATCATCACGAGTAGCTAAGATAACAAGATGAAAGGGGAAGGGGGGGGGGAGATGGCTGACGGTCAGTGACCAGGTGGCTATTGTTTACATCTGGCCGTGTGGCCTGAACAATACGGTACGGTTGAATGGAGACCGTGCCCGTTCAAGGAACATAATCTGTAGAAGTTAAAATTCAATACAAGGGGAGATAATTCAAGTCTATCCTGAGCGCAGGGTCAGTGCGCCAATTAAAATCAAGGCGATCAACCGAGATGAGATAATGATAGGATAAGACAAATAAGATAATGTTTACATGGTTTACCTAAGTAATGAGTCTGGCCAACAGGCCGATAAAATAGAATATAGAAATAGTTACTTCATTCCTTGTCACGGAATGAGTATAAATATATACTTGGCAATAATACATGTTACATAAATATCATGATAGTACCCGGTCACGGAATTTATCAATAATAATAGTGAGCTCGTGGCGAGCGGTAAATTAATAGTAGCTAAAGAGCTAAATACATGTGGCAAGAATTGTTATAAATTCTAGTCCAAATAAAATGGATGACTTTGACTATTTAGTCGTACAAGTCATGATAATAAAATGTAATACATAAAGTGACTACTTACATACTCCAAGATAAGAATTACACAAATATGTACACAAATATAATGCACTAAATAAATGCACAAATATATAAATACACATAGTAAGAGGTTTTTAAAACACTTTTATAAAAGCTTACCACCAGTCCAATATAATGAGAGATATGAAATGAATATAGTGAGCGAAAGCTCGTAAAGCTCAAGACAGAGAAGTATATCCTTTCAGCTCCTCAGAATGAAAATGAGAATAAGACCATTCGCCATGTGTAGTTAAAGAGGCTAAGGTGGACAGGAAAAGGGATGGGCTAGCTATTACGCATATCCTGTCGCGTGGTCAAGGAGGCGGGGCTAACGGGGAAAACCATATTTTCAAATGTGATAGACTGCCTGATTTGTTTAGACAAAGGATTTCCGCTTGACCTCGTGTAACGACAAGATAAGCAAACACGGGCCGCCTCGCGTCTAGACTGCCCGTCCACAGGCAAATATGGTCAACTCGCGGTTTTCCAAGATGGTCCGACGACCCCGATATTATCTAGGTGTCGATAGGACTCTTTGAAGTCACCCGCCCCTCCCGACAGGGGAGGGTGAGGGTGTGTCACCTGGTGAAAGTTGAGGAAGGTCAAATTCCGTCCTATATATATCAAAAGAGGTTTGATCAGATAAGAAAGGGGAGTTCACTCCTCTTGATAGATTTGCTAGACATGCCAGATTAAGAAATTACGTCGTGACATAGGTGCCTAGAGAAAAAGGGGGTGGTGGTAATAGGGCCTTTTGTTGTAGGTGTGCCAAATTTACGTGAATAAGATGGAACACTCAAATAAATTAATTAAATCCGTTTTGCCGAGTGATACCATAAGTGGGCGAAATTTATTTTCGTCACAAAGCTCCAGCTGGAATGACCTTCTCAGTGTGCAGCCGAACATTCCAGGCTCTAACCTGCTCAGTGTGCAGCCGAACATTCAAGGCTCACATAAGTCTCACCAGCCACACGAGGAAGCACAAAACCAGAGTGTGGTCAAGCCCTCGGCCCACTGGATGACGAAAGTGGACATCATCAAACCACGAAGGATCAACTATATAAATACATTTTTTGAACAATATATTCAGCTGTTACCTTTGACAGTTCTGAGTTATTGGTAGATGCTAGCTATATTGTAAAGCTAAATGATCATTTAAAAAACAAAAACAAAAAAAAAAACTAAATCCTATACTCTTAAGCGAGCAATTCTTGTATATATATATATATATATATCTTCTATTTCGAAAACGGCTCTAACGATTTTCTTTAAAATTTCAACGTATCTAAATGTTAGTGAGAAAAAAATTCTCAACTCATTGGCCACATCGGGAAAACTCGAGTTTGACCGTTATATCGGTTTGAAAAATGTCTCATTATCGAAAAATTTATTTTGGTTTGAAGGTTTTATGAATGACATGGAGAATTTATGAATGAAATTTTTCCATGACGTAAACGGGAAAAACGCTGCTTACGTCACTAGGCTTACCTTACTACAATGAAAATAAGAACGAGTTTTAAAGTATCAATGGACCTAATTAAACATTTGCGCACCATCTTATTGAAGATTGATTTATTATAGAAGGAAAGTCATGAAATTAAATGTACCAATGTATGATTAGTTATTGCGTTTTAAGTGCTTAATAAATTGTTTACACTTTAATTGCGTAGAGCGGTGTAGATTCCTCATTAATCTTCGGATTTGATGTCAAGCCTTATTATAATTATAATTTTGCTGGTAAAATTATGACCATGTGTTCATGCTTCAGTGTCTAATGTCCCGTACCAAAACAAAGGAAATGGTGATTACACAGTTGCCCTACGCCTTACTTTCTCACACTGAACAAGATATCTAGCTAGCGGTCAACGAGTTTGCGTACGCTGCAGCCACTTTTGATTTAACTATAAACCTCAGTAAAAAACTTGGTGTTAGGGCGTGGTGACGAAAGGCCTAGGAGATATCTGAATGGAGGGATGTGTAAAAGCAGGCCATATCCTTTCATGGGCTGTAGCACCAGTAGCACCACTGGGATAGATGGATGGCAAAAGCCGGTATGAACTTCTTATAGTCTGACAGTCTGACTGAGCAGGGCACATATCCCGTAAAATAATCTGAAGAGTTTCTTTAGTGTTCTGTTTGTTCTATATGTAATTGTACATGGCGATTAAATATCAAGTCTCTTAAGTCCTCCTACAGTCTAGACAGCGTAAAACTATCGTAGGCCTTCTATTATTGGCTTGGAAGAAAGTCTTTGCAGTTTTACCCAATAACGTAGAAATTTGCGTCACTCGATGTTTCGTACTAAAGCCATAATTGAATATACTAATTCCAAATTAAATGTCTGAACGTACCAATTTACATTTAGAACAAACAAAACACTTAAGAAACTCTTCAGATTAGTAGTCTTTATCCGATCGTTCATTTTCGTAATTATAAAAAAAAATCTCAAAATGACTTCTTATGAAATTATTAAACCGAGCAAGGCTCGGCCACCTGATATTGTTTCTTTAATTGTGAAGACATTCTGATATCATGACTAAGTCAATGTCTAGCAATTTAAGACAATGTAGAAATGAGACTCAAAAAAAAACAACAAC
Organism: Biomphalaria straminea; assembly: GCA_021533235.1. NCBI lineage: Eukaryota > Metazoa > Mollusca > Gastropoda > Planorbidae > Biomphalaria > Biomphalaria straminea. Next base: position 4,463,261 of record JADKLZ010000167.1, read on the forward strand.
TCCTCCACTGCTTTTTTTTTTTTTTACTTAAACTTGTGCACACTCCTCCCTCCCTCTCTAAACTCAGTACTACATCTCTTTGCCCCTCCCCCCCCATCCACTCCGTTCTTTGACACTTTTCCCTGACCTGTCAGCAGGCTCTATGATATCAACCGCCCCCCTCCCTCCGGCTAGACTAAATGGGTGGTGGGGTGAACATGTGGGGGTGCTGGCGGCTGGGGGCGCTAATGATGAGTGTTATAAAGATGTATGGCGCCCGTGCATGCCAAAGATCATCTTGTTTCGGCCACTTTGACAGACAATTGATGCCTTTATCTAAAAATGTGAGATTCCTCTTTTGTCTTGGCCGATGCTTAATGATCGTTTATCATGTTCCAAACCCCAAGCTTAAAAACAAAAAAGTCTTATTTCTTTCATCCATCCCTCTAATGTACTTTCTTCTGGACACTGGCCAGTCTCCCATTTTTTATACTTACAGAGCTGAAACAATGGTTGTTTTTAAATTACTGAACTGAATAACTGTGACGATAAATTTGTGAAGGAGGCGCGGTGGCTGAGTTGTTAAGCGCTTGGCTTCTGAACCGGGGGTTCTGGGCTTGAATCTCGGTGGAGATTGAAATTTTGAATTTCGTGATCTTTTGGCGCCTCAAAGTTCACCTAGATCTAATGGTTACCTGACATTAGTTGGGGAAAAGTAAAAATGGTTGGTCGTTGTGCTGGCTACGTGTCAATATCGTAAACCGTAGGCCACATATACAGATGAACTTTGCATCAGCTGCCCTAAAGACCACAAGGTCTCAAAGGGGAACTTTACTTTATATTTACGGATTTGTGCTGATAATGTGATTGCATGAATTGTGGTTGAGATTGAGATGTTGCTAGTAGTAGAATCTGCTTATAATCTATACTCTTAAGCGACCAATTCTTGTATATATATATATTTCTTCTATTTCGAAAACGGCTCTAACGATTTTCTTTAAAATTTCAACGTATCTGCATATTATTGAGAAAAAAATTTTCAGCTCATTGGGCACATCGGGAAAACTCGAGTTCGACCGTTATTTCGATATGAAAATGTCTCAATCTTAGAATAATTTATGAATGAAATGGAAAATTTATGAATGAAAGTTTTCCGTGACGTAAACGGGAAAAACTCTGCTTACGTCACTAGGCTTACCCTAAAACACTAAAATATTTCTTTGCAAACATTTAGAGATATGAATGAAGGTATGTGTAAAACTAAAAGCAGACCATTAATTTTGGTTAGAATAATTTATGAATGAAAGTTTTCCATGACGTAAACGGAAAAAACGCTGCTTACGTCACTAGGCTTACCATAGAACACTAAAATATTTCTTTCCAAACAAGAACGCGTTTAGAGATACGAATGAAGGGATGTGTAAAACTAAAAGCAGACCACGGGCTGTAGCACCACTGGGATGGATGGATGGCAAAAGCCGGCATGAACTTCTTTTTGTCCGACAGTCAGGCTGGGCAGGACATTTAATTAACCGAGCAAGGCTCGGCCACCTGATATTCAATATTTAATCACTTAATCGTCACGCTGGAGATACTTATTAAAAGTATAAATTCAAACAAAAAATACTTTATTAAATAAATACAAAACATTTATTCTAGAACTTACAATCATTATAATGATAAATACAATTTATAAATAATCAGTACTGTTTAATTTCAATACATTTACATCACTGAGGCTCCTAATCAGTTAGTACATCTTGTATAGTCTCCACACTTCGTCTTTCCCATTGGAGGAACTACTTCTGGCACCAATAAAACTTTCTAAAAACTATCTTTAACTATGAGTGATGCGCAATTACTCTGTAATCAAATACACCACCAGTATCAAACGTACAAGCTATTTTTAACTATAGGACTTAGACGCATACGTTACATGAAGAAATAAATAATAATGCATGCTCTCAATTAAATTTTAATAAAATATTATTATAATTATAGCTTTTATATAGCGCTACTTTCATGCTTATAGCATGCTCAGAGCACTTTGGTCCAGTCCCATTTGTGGACCAGTGGGGAGTATCTAGGAGTTGGTTTTCCGTGCTGCCTGTTAGGCGCTCAGTAAACACAACTCTGCCCGAGTCGGGTGTCGAACTTCCAGCGCCCTTCCAGGTAGCCAAGCCAAGCCCAGCACAAGCGCACTTAGCCTCTCGACCACGCTTCCCACAATATATCCCAACAATTATTTTTCAGGAAGCTCACTATACCTCTCTTGAGGGCATAACATTTTCTGATGTCAAAGTGCTGTTAGATAAACAATCTTAATCAAACTGGACATAGGATGACCTCAATATCTCCCCTCCCTTTTTTTTTCACATAATACTTGCTTTATCATTTGGAAAGAACAAATATATACACTGAAAGTTTCCTGTAATTTGTTTTGGTTTAATTCTCACCCAAACTATGTTTACAAAGCTGATATGAACTCTGTCTGTCTGTCTGTCTGGGTGGATTCTTTTACACTTGTATTTATCCTGCTTCCCATTCTGGGATCTAGTTGAAATTTTGAACTATTCATTGTCGATGACAACATATGAACCAAATTAAAAGATTAAGCAATTAGTAAATAAATTAGTAGCGATAAATACGTTCTGTTAGGTACGAAAGAGTGGTGGTGAGAGTTCATTAATTAATTAGTTAATATTTACTTTACTTGAAAAAATGATTAAATTAAAAAAAAAAAGTGTAAAGTGTCACACATAATTAAAACTAATGTATATACCTTAAAAAAAATTATTTAAAAAAAGTAATTATTTGCCAATCATGAAAATTATATTTTTATGTCCAGAAATGTTTGGGCTATTTAAATTAGGTTAAAACTGAAAATCGAAATTTTAGACCTTTTGTACCCAAATTTAGTGTAGCACATAGCCTTAATGTATTTTAGACCCAACATAACTCAAGGTACGCATTAGAAATTTAAAATCCCTACTTCAAAATGATTACAAACTAACAAAAGTCTAACAATATTCAAATAGAGAACTATAGAAATGAACCACTCTTTGCTTCTAAAAAAGTAACCATTGAAAGGGAAATAATGTCTGAGCAGCATCTTGAGCATAGAGCCTTACTGATCTAAGACTTTGAAATTTGTTGCGCAATAATGGGCCTACTTACCATATCTCCATTAATTAACTATTGTGGATGTTGTTCATATTTGCATCTCTATTGTTATTGTTATGTGGTCAATAGTGATTATTGCGGTATGGGATAACTATACCATGATAAAAATAATTTTCTCTCTCTTATTTTATCCAACTAAAAAGCTAAGGAACTTGACCATACCTAAATGCTGCAGATGTTAATTAAAATAATTGTGTCTATTATATTCATCTGTATGTGTTAGCAGTGGCGTAGCAAGGTATCCTTGGGCCCCCCTACCCCAAGTAAGTTGAATGTATAGTGTGACAGAACAATTGAGGAATCTGAATGTATGGGAATGTTAACCAAAAGACATTCCAATACTTTCTGCGTTATGTAGATTTTCCTTCTCATTTTTCAACATTCACAGCGCAGACTGCGCTTACAATTCTAATTTTCCTCTAATTGGTGCAGCTACCATACGTTTTTTTTTTCTTTGAGAAACACAAGCTGCTTTGGTACATCAAAACATCTTAATCTCATTGTTGTGAGAGCATCATTCCTTGATGACAACATTGTGGACAAAAATATTTGAGTATATTATATACTTTGCTCTTCCTATTGGATTTAAGACGCGCCCATCTTGAGATGCTGTGAGCAAAAAACACAAAGTTCTAGAGATATGTAACGTCTTGAACACAGCTGACGGAATCATTTAAAACCAAGTTTAAGTCGTGGTTAGCATCATAAACATAATGCACGAGCGGCTTCTTTTGATGAAGACCATTGTAGGTCCGTCCTATTATTAAGCACCATCATAACTTTAGCCGCGCAGTTTTAAAGATAAATTTGGATTATTCATTAGTTGGAACATTTGTCAATTCTCACAAAAAACGAACAACTAGAAATGATTCTCTAATTGCTAATTTTGGGGTATTCCGTCATTGAGATCACAGAACAGTTTTTTTTTTAATCATGCTAATTTGATCAAGTTTAAATATGTCTTGAGTAATTTCAACAATAAAAGGGAAAAGTGTTGCGGATTGTCCTCAGTATTATAGCCAGTACCGCTGGGTAGTCTAAGAGCTGAGCCGAAGGCTCTTCGAGCTCTAGGTTTGAAAAAAAAACTGTCTGAATCCGTCCGAGAACAAATATCAAACAATAAAAAAAAACCTGTCTGACCACAGGTCTGTCTGGGAGTGACCCGAGTCAATGCCTATATAGGACATTGCTGTTTCCAATATCACTGGCACTCCGGACGCATGGACTAGAAATCATGGCCGAAAGCCAAGTAATACCTGAAGCCACCGCCATTTTCCTTCGTTATACCAAGCTAACCGTGCGGGATACGCCATTATTGTAACGCTCCCTTGAGGAACGGCGCATGGATTCGTGACAGGGTCGTGGGAGCTTTCTTTCAACCCCGCTAACCGTGCAAAGGGGTAGCCTAGCCACTTCCTCTGGTAGCTGTTTCCACGCGGGCGCCACGTTGACACAAAGTAAGGTGCCCGCGTTTAAGCCAGAACTGCATTGCCAAACAACTTTATTATCTCGTTTTGAATCTGCGGGTCTTTGTTTTCCTGTCAAATTTCATAAATTCATAGCAATAAGGACTAGTCAGTTTTTTTTTTAAATACTAAGCATTGGTCAGAGTTCATATAATTATACATAATTATATACTTTTATATAGATCAGCTGTATGGAGGACATCGTTCCGACAACGGCTAATGCACCTGCATTTATCTCCGAAAAACACTATTCCATGAACATGTTTTTGTAAAAAAAAAAAAAAAAAAAAAAGGCCTAATGGTGTTAACTTTAAGAACTTTGAACAAATACTGCATTGGCTAGACTACATCTATGTAACTATTCCATGAAAACATTGACATCTCTCTATCTTCAAAATCTTTGTTATAAACCTGCTCTCCAATTTTGGTTTTGCCATTCATTGTAACAGAACAAACACATTCATCTTTAACGCTACATATGTAACATACTTTGGCGTTTCATTTGCTTCCTATATATATATAAATATTTTTTTTTTATTTCGTCTCCTTTTTTTAAAAAATCTTTTCTAATGATTGCTTGAAACATCTTTTGTACACAATACAAAGACAACAAAACAATGAGACAAAGACTTTTGAGGACGCTGTTGTTCTAAATGAATGTTTTACACTATTTCTAAGTATCTACTTCATTACATCGGATTCAAAAGTTGGATTCACAACTATTAAGATGCTTTTGTTTTTTACTCTTAGGAATCCTTCGGCCTTAGGCCTCTTACTTGGGCTTTCCTGCCTCTTTTGTGGGCCTTTTTTGTACATATGTAATTTTTTTTTTTTGTAAGTAATAATAGCAAAGACATACTTCATAGCTCTTGAACCCATTAGGGACAGGAAATGATACAGGATTACATATCTACAACTCAAGGATATTATTATTTTTTTTTTTTTTTAAGGAAACCTCAGAATTTTCGCCGTTTTAATCTGGCTTTATCATCACAGGAATCCCTGGGCCTTTTGGCCTCTTTTCTTTGCCTCTTTTTGGGCTTTGTGTGCCTCTTTTATGGGCCATGTTGCCTCTTTTGTGGGCCTCTTTTTTTTTTTTTTAATTATATATATTTTATTTAAGATTCACAAGTATATGATTCATATGATTCACAGGTATTAATCCATAAACAATTGATAAATTGCAAGTATAATAATGGTAATAGCAATATTATTTAATAGCAAAGACATACCGCTTAACCATTAAAATGTCCCTGGAATACTGCAAGCAAAAGAGAATTAAACTAGATAATTCTCTACCCTAAAATCAATAGTTTTCCGAAATGTCAATTCTAAGTGATTTTGATCAAACACTTTGTGATTATGCAGCGCTTTAAGCCAGTTAGCCCAAACAAGATTCCTGTATTCGGATATTCCAGTAAGGATATTATTACTATTTTTTTTTTATTTTGAAAAGACAAGAAATGAAGTTAAAAAGAAAAATTGCTATGACACATTATTTATACCGAAAAAAAAGAAACACTTTACGCTTTGAAAAAATTGAATAATTAACATTGTTTCGAAATTATAATTCCTGAATAAGTGTCATTCGTAAGTTCTCGCCTGGGCCCCAACTATTCAAGAGTCATGGACTCAAGTGCAATGAACCCCTTTGCGCTATTGTTGCTAGTCCACCGGCTGTGGGCCCCTAATGGTCGTGGGCCCGGGTTCATTGAACCCCTTCGCGCCATGAATGATACGCCACTGTGTGTTAGATTTGTATACAAATCATTGCACAATTTTAAACTTTGGGTCAAGAACAGAAACTCATCTCTATCCTTTGGATGATTACAGTAAGAGTTACATTCCTTGTTTCTAATTTTAGTCTATGAGCTTCCGTTTGTCCCGGGCAGTCTTCGATTGTCCAAGCTCTTTATTACGTCTGAACCGAGAGGTGTCCAATCAAACACTACAAGTAGTAGGAATATTGCCACTCGCTGTCCAGTTCTTTGGCCCAGAAGAAAAAAAAATAGGGGTCATCTTCGCTTGGACATTGTGGTAAAATATTGATGTCTTTTTTTTTTTCTTCTCGCGGGCTAAAGCTGGACAACTCTAGGGGCCGGACAAGACAGCGAGCTTTATTAATAATCTCCCTTTCTTGTTCTGCCGCACGGAGCGCTGGGGACGATGCTGAAAGAGGTCGACAAAACCAAATAACATGGCGGTATCATTTCTTCTTGGAACCTCAGGGTGAATACACTGAAAGAAAAAAAAAATAGATGGGTTTTGGGGAGGGAGAAGGTTTGAAAAGGCGATTTGTCATTAGTGACATCATTGACTAAAGCTTTGTGGTTTGTTAGATAGTCAAAGTATGCCATCAGAACTCTTAAGACCATCAGATCTTTTAATACCGTCAGAACTTTTAACACCGTCAGAACTTCTAATACCATCAGAACTTTTAACACCATCAGAACTTCTAATACCATCAGAACCTTTAACACCATTAGCACTATTAACACCATCAGAACTTTTAACACCATCAAAACTTTTAATACCATCAGAATTTTTAATACCATTAGAATTTTTAATACCATCAGAACGTTTAACACCATCAGAACTTTTAATACCATCAGAACTTTTAATACCATCAGAACTTTTTATATCATCAGAACTTTTTATATCATCAGAACTTTTTATATCATCAGAACTTTTAATACTATCAGAACCTTCTTCTTGATATTTTGTAAAATGTTTGTTTTGTAAAATGTTTTACATGTTTCGGAAATTCCTTCAGAGTTGAAGATAGTTATTTCCTAGTCCAAACCTCCCACAGGACGACGGGGGATGGGAGCGGGCAGGGTTTGAACCCGGGACCATCGATAAATCGAAACGACAGTCCAGCGTGCAAACCTCTAGACCAGGCAACCATTTTTGCCCCTTGTACTGCCATCACTTCGTGTTATTTTTTTGTAAAGCTACTAGATCTAGAAATGCAATTTAAAAAAATAAATTAATATATTTGTTACAAATTATTATCAAGCTGATATTATGTTGACAGAGTTCTTATCAGCAATGCTCATTGAATTAACTTAACAGCCCCTTTGATGCAGAGCAGAGAGACACTACGTCTATAAAGATCCGGATAGCTCTAAGGTTTTTTTTTTTCGTAAGCATGTACCAAAGACCAGAAGGTTAGGATTTGAACCCAGTAAAAAAAATGTTCTGAACTTTTATGTTATGAACCGCTGACTTGAAAGCAAATACTAAAAAGTAGTGGACTCTAACTAGGAAGCATGAGGTCACTGTTAACTCTTTGACACAAAAATTATTTTCCACGTTTGGACGGAATTTATAGCTTTATATCTGGATAAAATCAACGATGGGAGCGTCGTTGCGATGTCAAAGAGTTAATGAACAATGTTTCAATACATGCTATATTTTTAAGGTTTGTATCGTTAAATATTAATTTAAACAATGACCTAGTTACTTCACTAAGGTATGTGATGCCTCAACTCCAGCACCATCCTTGTTCCACTACTGCAATGGCAATCTAGAAACTATTTAAGCTACTAAATATACAAAATGTGAGTTTTAAATAAAAAAACACATATGTTAGTTGCTAAAGCACGTTAAAACTAGATTGATCTAGGAACACGAGTAGGACGTAATCAGCTTATTTTTTGAAATAACGTCTGTTTTTTATAAGATAAGAAAGCATTTGGGCCCTCCATATGCCTATTCTGTCCCACCGAACCCGTGCGAGGGTCCATCACCACCCGTATGGCCCCCGTTAGGTAACGGATCGGTGGAGGTTTCGGACAGGTTAGCGAGCCTTTCGTACATCCCTACCACGTGTAATGTATCCTCTCTCGAGCATACGTGTGGTAGCTCACTGAGAGCTATGTGTGCTACCATTCTTCGCCTATCCACTTCCTTAGATGGACGTTTCCACGGAGGCGCCACGCTGAGGCGATTGTAGCCGATATCCTCCGCCTTCTATATACCAACCTGAGCAAGTGATTTCAACATATCAAACCACTTGTAAGAATACGTTTCTCTCCCTTCTGTTGTATGTTTACAGTGTCCCTCTTATAGACTCAGTTATCTTGAAGAATCACTCAACATTCAATTTTATTACTGTGAAAAAACTCTTGGAGAGATCCAACTTCTTGTACAAATAAATCAGCAGCACAATTGTTACGTAGCTGAGTTTATAGAATCTTATCACAGCCTCTTCTGTCGTGTAGAGGATGTTATTTATACAAATAGTTATGTAAATGTTGCACACATCACAGTTACAATATAGTTGTGTTATAGTGTGTGTTATACATTTCTATATGCTTGTGAGTCTCGGACGCTGACTGCAGAGCTAGAGAGGAGGATCCTAGCGATGGAAATGAGATGCTACAGAAGGATCCTAGGCATCACATTTAAAGACCGCATCACCAATCAAGAGATCAGAGACAGGGTTACGGCAGCGATCGAACCCCATGATGACCTGCTAAATACTGTGAAGAAACGAAAGCTCATAATGTATGGCCATGTAACAAGATCCTCGGGACTCGCAAAGACCTTCCTCCAGGGAACAGTACCAGGAAAAAGAAAAAGAGGCAGACAGAGAAAGCGGTGGGAAGACAACATCAAAGAATGGACAGGCCTACCATTGAACGAGGTTTTAATCAGGGCAAAGGATAGAGAGGAATGGAGAAAGATGGTCCACAAGTCTTGCTTGGTGCCCCAACGGTCCACCAGACTAAGGAATAGGTAACAGGTAACAGGTGTGTTATAGTTATGTTACAACTATAGTTGTATAGATGTTGTAGAAAAATGATGATAGTACAATCCCATTACTGCCACGATATTTGTGTAGATGAGGTTATGCAATTAATTGTGTAGATGAGAACCACATCACAGCCACAATAATTGAGCAGATGATGTTTCTCAAATAGTTATAAAAAATGATGTACAAGTACATCACAGCTACAATATTTGTGTAGATAAGGCTATGCAATTAGTTTAGCAGATGATGTAATATAACCACATCACATCATCATCTTTAATAATACGGAAAACTAGAAAACACTAATCAGAAAAAAAACACAAATGATAAATGAAATTATTTGCCCAAATTGCAATAACTTACACTAAAAATTAATGGAAGCTCAAGAACTTGACTCAACCAACTCCTTCTCATCTCTTTGTTCCCACGACATTTCTTCGGGAAACTGTTCCCAGTTTTAATCTGACCTGTCATTAGTGCGGGTCAAAATAAATGAAAAATTGAGGGAAAACAAAAAAAAAATCAAAATAAAAAAAAAACACGCACCAAAAATTGCCATCGTGTCTTGGTTCATCAGAAGCTAGGACAGTAACATTTTAATCTTTTCCCCATCAAAATTGAAATTTGATGAGTTAATCGACACTAGACCAGCTTTAATTCTAGCAGACGACCCCAACAGCTTTTGAAGGGGTTAAAAACCCAGAAAAGAAACACATTATAAACACAAGAAAAACATTTAAAAAAAAAATGTGGAGAAAATTGAAATAAAGACGTGCGCCATTTTCCGCAAACAATTTGAATGACAATATCTGGGCTAGGGGCTGACAATATCTGGGCCAGAGGGTGACAATATCTGGCGGGAGCCGTGCATTACATGCAGACTATCTGAAACCATCTCGGGCCAGTGAGCAGATAGAAGCTGACCAGGGGAAACGGGCGTGCCATTATTCACACATCAGTCCCCGATATGATCCGACGCGTGAATAGAAATGATGTGCATTTGAAAGATGGTGTGTGGGAGATGGAGGGAGAGGGCGCCGAATGTGGCAAGCGGGCTCCAGGGAAGGCGATGAGATGATGCAGTGACGCAGGGCCAAGTGACGGCCACTGAGGTTAAACGTATTTAACGGCGTGTGAGACCCCCGTCATCAGATCTCTCCTTTTTTTTTCTCTCTCTCTCTCTTTTCCTTTTAAGGAAGGAATGATAGAAGCCTATGGCAATAATGGCGCGTCCAACATCGGAAAGCGACCAAACTTTTGAAATAAAAAAGGGGGGAAAATAGAATACTTTTGAAACGATTAATACATTATTGATGTGTGCTAACATTTCGTATGTTGCATATTGGCTAAGAAATTGAATGTACGACTGACGACACGTTTAAGGAATTACATTCTTTTAATTCTCTTTTCATCTACATAACAAATTGGGGGTATTGGATAATTGCTACGTTTAGTTTCTTCAACACAAATCTGTACACAAATAACATTGACTTTCTTATCAGTTTTCAAAAGCAGCGTTAAAATCGTTTGATTTATAACTGCATTACAAGATGGCTGCCTGGTCGTGTGGCATACGTTACGAGTTGTCGTCCCCTGTCGTCCTGCGTATTTGGGCAATCATTTCTCAAAAAAAAAACAACGTCTTTAACCTAACAAGCTTGCGTAACAATAGTAACACATACTTATTTGTTACATAAAACTCCGTAATAAGGTTGAATACCGTAAATTAACGTAACAATGGATAGACCTTTACGTAGTTATTTGTTTTCCCCATAAAATTTACTTTTAGCATTAACTAAATAAATATGCATATTTTTTTTTATATTTAAAAGTCATTGATAAAAAATTATTTTATCCCCCCCCCTCACAAACGCATTATAAAGTGATTTATATTTAAAATAGAAACGAAACTGAATCACACAAAACTGGCCACTTTCCGAAATCATGTGAAAAAAAACACACCTTTTTTTTACATTTTTGTTTTGCTCTGCATTTCCTGATTTGGGGGACTTCCTAAAACGGACGTAACAAAACCCAGAAAAGAGTTTTCCCAACCCGCCAACGACATATTTTTTCTTTCCGAAAAAAGGAGAAGAGTTGGAAAAATGATTGCTTCAATTGGAGTGACACAAGGTGTCATTGGGCGCTGGGTGCACGCTCTGAAAATGAAATCAATTTTTGAATTGTCCCCGATACTTATCAAGAAAACCCTGTTGCTCTCCCCCTCCCCCCCCCCCCCCCCCTTTTTTTTTTTTTTTTTGGCCTGTTTTCTTTTTCTTTTTTTTTTTTCACTAAGGGCAGAATCGATCTGGTTTTTTTCTTTACTCGATTACAAGAATAGCAGAAATTGACACGTCTCAGACAGAAACTAGATATTAAAATAGAAGTAGTTTTTTTTTTTTTAAAAGGATAAAATAACCGTGTCGTGCAATTCTAAGAAGCTGGTAGGTGGCCTGTTAAATCTAAAACAATGACCAAACTTTGATTTTCCCAACGAAGTTAGAGGATTGAATGTGAGTTTTAATGTTGTACCTAGTCTGGTAGTAATCTGAGATACATAGGCCCCTACTGGGTTAGAGATTATTAAGATTTACAAATGCATCTTTTCATTGAGACGTCAGACCGACATATGAAAACATTTCTTCAAATCTAATGACAATATCAACAATGAAGATATGAGAAACTATATCTAGAATTTTTAAAAGAAAAAGAAGAAACTCAATTTCTATTCCTGTCAGTGGCGTAGCAACCATGGCGCGAAGGGGTTCATTGCGCCCGGGCCCACGACCACTAGGGAGGGGCCCAAACGGGGTTAAGTAAGGGGATGTTTCAATGCGTCACATTTGTACATTAATTTAATTAAATTATGTTTATTTTTCTTTAAATTTTATTTCTGGTGTCCGAGCAAATTAACAATGTAATCTATTAAAGGGAGGTAACTCTTAAATTGTCAGTACAGCGTTTCATGTTACGTGTTACATTTTTTTAAAAATCAAATAATAACTACAACATTAACTACAAGTTAGCCTACTCATTGTGAAAGTGTTCTATATAATGAATTATATTTGCCGTTATTTTGGTTCAAGTGTTATTTATTTCTTTAATATTTCAATGTCTTTTGACTAATTGAAATACTTTAATCAATTGTATGAGTAAACAGTCGATAAAAATGTTTTGTTGAGATTGAGCCTGATCTTGTAACAGTATTTTAAATGTACATTTTGTCCAAATGACAAATCATAGCTATTTATATACATAAGATGATAGATCTTACAATTATTGGAAGTATCTATCATGGAAAGCCAGCTTGAGACCACAATCGACTTTCTACTCAGCAGGCTGAACATTAATTTCTTTACAAAGGTGCTTTAAAAATATTGTCTCCTAGCTAGACGAAACTGATGTAAAACAGAACCATTGCGCTGTAGGAAGTCCTCAGATTCTTATACCTGTGACGACCAATACACATTCAGAATATTTGAAGATTCAGCATGTGACTCGAGTCCCAAATTATACATGGTTGACCAATGACATTGGTCAATCAAATGAAATGTAGTGACGTAGTTTAGCTTAGAGATTATGTTAGTTTTGTATTGTGCATTGTTTATAACTTTATACTATAATTTAGCGACGATAAAGTAGCGAGATAGTCAGACGAATGACGTTACAGAATACATGATAGGAGAAGAGTATGACTAGGGATTGTAGAAAGATGTATAAAGAATAGACTTCTAATTAAAAAGTCGGATCTTCCCCATCTGTAAATAAGCATCAGTTAAAGTCTTCACAAGTTTTATAAAGTATGTTATAGATAGTAGTCGTGTCCCTTGTCTGTGTTAAGACTTACATTAGAATAAGTGAAGTAGCATTAAACAACACACACAATCCAAGACAGGACAAGACAACACACACAATCCAAGACAGGACAAGACAGGACAGATCCAAAGCTTGAGGAAATTGTTCTCTTTCACTCCGTGAGGTATAGGTATATATATATACAGGGCCGGCCCTAGCATTTGCTGGGCCCTATGCGAAATGGATTGCTTGGGGCTCAGTCAGGGTAGGGAAAAGGATAATAAGTGAACATTAAGATTTTGTATTTGAAAATAAATTGGTCTTTGCATAACATTCTATTAAAACTGACAATTCCGTTTTTTTTTTTCTCACGTAGTATTGGAGTTAACTATTTTGAAGAACACCCAAAAACGAAAGTTTTGTCTATTTTTAAGATTTTTATGAGTCTTCAGGATATATTAATAATTACAGGAGATTTCAAAGATCTGGAAAATCGCCAGTCCACGGGAGTCCTTATTATAAGTTAAAATGTTCAATTTAATCATTTACACCTATAATTAGCTCGGGGCATATGAAAATGCGGGGCCCACTGCTGTCACATAGGTTGCAGTGGCCTAAGGCCGGCCCTGTATATATATATATATATATATATATATATATATATAGAAGCTTCCCAAAAATAAATGCTATTAGAAATATTTGGCTTGTACTAAAGGACACACTGCTAGTATCGATCTTTTTCTTTCAGAGTCTCTCAAGAAACATCTACCCATCGTCCATCGACGCACGCCATACCCCCTCCCCCCAAAATCTTTAGCGAGCTCCCTCCTTCAGTTCTAGCGATGTCCCTTCATTTCGATGGAATCAGAATCGAATCAGGTTTGACATTTGGTATCGTCCCCGATGATTACTATGACATTTGGTATCGTCCCCAATGATTACTTTGACAAAAATCAATGGGCTGCTTTGAAAAAGAAAGCTCGGGTCAAGTAAAAAGGCGAGCCCCGAGCCGAGGGTCGCAGTAATTAGTTTAAGTTCCAATATTAAGAAAAGAAGTATTTGTGTCCAGTTTTGGAGAAAATAGATGCAACTGAAAACTTCCTTCCTGTTAATACTATTTATGTTTTGATTATGTTTATGTTCGTTTTTAGATTATTTAAATTTTAGTACATATTTATATTTTTGATATTTGAAAAAATATATAAAAGACATTTAGAAGTTTATGTGTAGCCTGTTGATGTTTTGAATAATGTTTAATAATGATTATTATATATTGATGTTTAGATTTTTAAAAATAGTATTTGTTTGTTTAGATTATTTATTTATTTATTGGTTGATTGATGTATTTAAAATGTTACATTGCTTCACATTTAGTTATTGATGCCAATATTGTTAATCTTTAGGTTGCTGTAATCGTACAAGTAGCATTTTTTTTTATCAACTTAGAAATCAGCCGTTAATCACTTCGTAGAAAAATACTGCATTTCTGCTCTTTCCTTAGCCTTTGAGAACATCTTTCTCAAGACAATCGAATGTTGATCACCTAGAAATAAATGTTCGATTTCATATCAATTTTAGATATCCCAACCCTTCTTGCCTTAACATCTGCCTTATTGCACACAATTTTCTTGTTAATAGCTAGATAATCCGAAGACTCAACAAACACTTTGAGTGATCAAGTAAAACGATGGGCATTTTAATAGTTAGTATTTACATTCCAGGCTGCTGCCATATTGTATGGAATCATAACAAAAGCATGAACTCTAGGGAGACTACTCAAATAATACATAATAAGTTTTAAACATAAGAGTTAATGTTCTTGACATAATAACCTAATAACGTAGTATAATAATAACCTAAGCAATTTAACTTTGATGCAGAATACATAAACTATTGCTAAGTAGGCCTACTTAGAATAGAGAAGCACGCCATTCCCAAAATTTGGTCGGTACAGTCAATTCACCGTGATATGTATGTGACAAAGGGTGGCCAGGTGGTTAACTGTGTGTAGGTCAAAAGTTTGAATCCCGGTGGAGACTGCGATCTTGAAGTTGGAATTTTGGGGACGTCCTTACTCCGCCCAAGATCTCATTGGTACTTGACATTAGTTGGATAGTAGGATACGGTAAAGTTAGTTTTTATGCTGTCCAAGTTGAGCTTTACTTTAGCTGCGCCATTTACTACAACGTGAAAAACTTGTACTTCAGATCACGTGACCTCAAGAAGTCAAAAAGAGGCCGAATGGTTGTGACTATTCAACATTAAGTTACATTTTATTGTGACGATATACGATATATGTACATCATATTTAAAGCGTGCATACACTTTTCTAACGCGAAGATCTAAATGACCATCCATCCATCCCAGTAGCACTAAAGCCCATGGAGAGCCCTGGTCTTCTCGGGACATATTTCTATGTTGATCTATCCTGTGCTTTACGTCTCCGGACCAATAGCTGTTGTAAATCTGCCTCTACGTCATCAAGATACAGTACTTTTAGCATATGCCTTTTCTTACTTGAATAATCTCTGCTCCTCTGCTCTCTGCTCCTCTGCTCCTCTTCTCCTCTGCTCCTCTGCTATTCTGCCCAACGTAATGTGTTCCTGCTTATTTCCGTCTCTAAGGAGGGGTCTTCATAAAAGTTCCCCTTTCAGACCTTGTGGTCTATAGTGCAATTAATGTAAAGGTCTGTGGCCTACGGTCAACGAGGGTGTCATGTGACCAACACAACGACCAACCGCCTTTACTTTTCCCCAACTATTGTCAGGTACCCATTAGAGCTGTGTGGACTCAGAGGCGCCCAAGGATCCCAAAATAAAAATCCCAGTCTTCACCAGGATTCAAACCCGGGACCCCGCCTCAGAAGCCAAGCGCTTTACCGCTCATCCACCGCGCCTCATAGGGGTCTTCATATTGTTGGTAAAATTCTTGGTTGGGGCGAGTCCTTCCTACGGTTTCCTCAAACATGGCAACATTAATTTTTCTGAGGATTTTCCTTTACCAAGTAAGAACTAAATGACCAGCCGAAATTAAAAAAAAAAAAACTTTGAAGAAAATATTTATATAAAAAAAAATTGTTACGGTTAAATGATGAACGCGTTAATTTTTTTGTTTTCTTTTAGATCCATTGAAAAGCTATCTCTGTGTTCCTGTACAAAGATACAAACCAACTTCAATGTAAGTTAAAGGACCCAATAGTTTTAGAAACAATATCATTTGTCTTGTTTACCATCGAGGGAGGCCATCACTCACTCTTAAAACCTCACCTACTGTTTCAATTATCTAATGCACAGAATATAAGCATTTAACCCAATGCTATTCATTCCATTCGTCAAATGCCGGCCCAATTTCTCGAATTCAAGAAACATTTTTCAACACTGGGCTGTCTTTTCCCCCGACTCCCAAGTTACCACCCTCCAAAGCCCTATTGCTTTTCTCTGCCCCCCCTGCCCCCCCTTTACTTGGACAGACCGATATACTATACGCCTTCCCCTCCCCCCTCTGACGCCCATACTTTGACTCTATCCCCTTTAGCTCCCCCCTTCCCAACCAAGGCACTCACACAATCTATGATGGTTCAAGCATTTTCTTTCTCCTATATTGTCCGTCTTAAGCATCATTTTTCATTCATTTTGAGAGATTTTAGTTGGCAAAAGGAACGGGTTGGCGGAGAGGTGGGGGAGATAGAAAGAGACAAGGGACAGTAGAAGACATATTGAGGGGGGGGGGGGGTAAAGCTGGACGCCGAGGTGGGGGAGGGAGCGGGGGGGTTGAGGTGAGCTGGGATTATCACGCGCATGCACGAGACCCGAAACTTGATGCGAGAGCACGCAGACACATTTTGGAAGATAGAGAATCCCTTGTAGGCCGGAAGTGGAGATGATGGAATGCCAAGCTGCAAATGGCCGCCATAGAATTAAATTGAAGAAAACCATCAGGCCTGAAGATATTTATCTTCATCACAATCTCTTCGGACGCTTCCAATCACTTGACATTCTAAATATGATCTAACCCTAACCCTAACTGACCCACTCACTGTCCGCGTCCCCTTCTCTCCGCTTTTCAGGAAGGCTGAAAAAGGAGAGGGGGGAGTCGGGAAAAGCCCCAACTTCCGGGGCGTTATCTATTCATTAATATTCTATCGGAACTTCTCAAACGGATACCTTAAGTGGTCGTCAGGATGATGTAGCGCGACTTTATACCGACGACTCTCAAAACATAACTAAGGGATTTTAATCAACAATAGATGCGTCTTCATGATAATCTATTTTTTTTTGAGAGGTGGCAGCCAACATTGCCCAACGGTAACAATGTTATCATGTGATAAATTTTAGGGTACATGATATTAACACTTATCTTGAAGCGATAAGCAACTAGATATGTGAAACTGTAGCTTATTGTATAGTAAGTATACAAGAAATGACGGAGAGCCTAGATAGAGAGGCACCCAAAATTGGTCTCCGCATAAACTTGGATAAGACACAAATTTTGCGAGTGGGATATAAGGCAAAGGGTACCCCTATCAGACTTGGCGAGTCAACGCTTGAAGAGTTGGACAAGCTCACTTACCTTGGCAGCATCATAACAAATGATGGGGATGCATACCATGATGTTGTGTGCCGAATCGGAAAGGCAGGGAGCATTTTCCAAAGGCTGCAGCCTATTTGGACACGCCAAGCCATTGGACTCGAGACAAAAATACACCTTCTCAACACAATCGTCATTCCAACTACAACATATGCATGTGAGACATGGAAGTCATCTGTCAAAATTGATAAGAGACTAAATGTGGCTCAACAAAAATGGCTGAGACGGATTCTGAGAGTCAGTTACACAGATCGGGTCTCAAACAAGGAAATCCTATGCCGAACACTTAGTGAGGTTGTGACAGAGCGTCGCATGAGGTTTGCGGGGCATGTTCTACGACAAAATGAACTACGCATACCAAGAGTTGCGATGACATGGAGGCCAATATGAGGAAAACGCAAACAGGGACGTCCTCGTATAACTTGGCGTCATACCTTCATGGAGGACCTCAGAACAGTGGACACCAGGTGGGAGGAGGCTTCAGACATTGCCAATGACAGATCTTTATGGAGACAGCTTTCCGCCCAATGCGCCGAACGGCGCGGGAGGACCTAAGTCTAAGTAGTTTACTGAAAAGATTCAATTTAGTCGAGAACGGTAATTCCTGCAGACATCGTGTTCAACATATGTACAGGAAGCTCAAAATTGGAACCAGTGAAATCTGCCCATGTGGAGTGTCACCAGACAATGCTGACCATGTCCTCCAAAACTGGTCTCTTTACCAAGAGGCTCGTATAAGACACTGGCCCCCAAGACACCCCAATAGAAAGAAAACTATATGGAGAGCTCCCTGATTTGAAAACCACTGCACAGTTCATCTCATATATTGGTCTAGTCCAGTGATGCCCAACCTAATTTGACCAACGGGCCATTTTTATTGACGACACTCGTGTCGCGTGCCACATGACCAAAATGGACCAAAAAACTAAACGAAATTGAGTGAAACTATTTTTATTAGTAACATGTGGATCTAGTACTTAGCTTAGTTAATGGGGTATTTGGATTTCATCTATTTTTTACACGTCAAAAAATGACTTTATTTGTCTAACTAAAATGTGAGCAACTTTGTAGCTAGCTTTACCAGACACTCTTTTCTCTTTTTTGTGTGTGTAAATATTCTCATAAATCCTCCTATATTCAGGCGTAGTTCAATCTTTTATTCCAAGCTCAAATGTCTCATTTGTTTTATAACGCAGTTTATATGTTGTTGTTTTTTTAAACAGCCAAACTTTCTTGGTAAAACGAATATTTTGGCCTATTATCATTGTCCACAAAAAAAAAAAAGATTGGTTAAGTAAATTCTAAATTCAGAGTCCCATTTCATAAACTCACAAATGTTTAAAGATCATGGTACCAATCCTTCAGAGAAAAGTTGGGGCCCTAACGTGGGTGAAGATACATTTTTCAACGTTTCGGCGGGCCGGAAGGAACCACTACGCTGGCCAGATCTAGCCCGCGGGCCGTATTGTGGGCATCACTGGTCTAGTCGGAACGCTCTACCTTACAGATGAGAACGCGGAAGAAGAAGAAGAACAAAGTATTCAAAATAAATAAACGTAAGCCAACGTTAGTTTTCAGAATTTTTTTAAAATTATAACGGTAAAACGGTTTTCACAGTGTGTCGGTCAGAGTGTTATGAGGTCAGCTGTCGTAATCGAGAAGCACATAGAAGTCTTATTCATAATTAGCTGGTTATGAATGTGTATGTGTGTTTGTATGTGAATGTTGTTTGAATTTTTCATTAATATTGTTTTTGTACAGTAGTTACGCTGAGGTTGTCAATTGTAATCAAACTGAATTTCCATTAGAATGGATCAATAAAAATTATCTTATCTTATTTTTGCAAAGATATACATTAACAGTCAAATGTCTTGGAAAATCGTTAGAGCTATTTTCAAAATACCCGTCCACTCTCCGGTTTCCAATTTCTACAAAGTTATTTCACTTTTTAACCCATGAAGTAACCATTAGATTTGAGTGGACTTAGGAGCGCCCTAAAAATTCCAGAAATTCAAAATTCCGATATTCACTAAGATTTGAACCCAGGACGCCAGGTTTGGAAGCCAACGCACACTCCCCCCCCCAAAAAAAAAAAATCTTATTTCCAATGATTATAACTATCTTTCTATTCTCATCCCTTACTTGAAATAAATAACACATCGATGAATTTTTTTTTTTTATCCTTAACAGATGTTTCTCGAGTTATCTGGGTACTTAGTCTTACCATCATATTGCTTTAAGCTAGGTTTTTCTTTTCAAGCAGTTGTCTATAGTTTATCATTTTCTTTTTTTTTCTTAAATTGTTAATTGCCAAAAAAAATAGTAGTTGCGTAGGTGTGTGTGTGTACTTGCGTACCAATGTGACACGTTAATGGAAAAATACTATTTTGACCCTCGTATTAGTCCAGTGACCTAATTTTGAATGTACTATAAAGAACAGGACTCAGCAGAGTAATCGTATTGATTTTTTTCACACCACCAAAACAGAGGGTAGAAAATGAAAATATCGATACTGACACCAGAAAAGTCCTTACAAAATAAGCAGACGACTCTCGAACATAAATGCATTATTGATTTGGCTAGAATTATCTTATCTTGTTTTATCACGAACATTGTATAATTATTAAGTTACCGCCCTTGGGGATCGTTGCAGGTACATGGCTACTGTTTTTGTTTTGTGTGTGAGGTTTTCTTCTTTCAAGTTTGCTTCCCCCATTTTTTTTTAAAAATTTAGAACCGGACTTTTGGTAGCAAAACAAAGCGTGATTCAGTACAAGTCTAAAAACTAGGATCTGTCCACTTTGGGTCACAAAACAAAAAAAAAAGTTTTTTGATATGAAACAAAAGAATCCAGATTTTTCACGCTAGTGGATGGTAATATGAAGTTTTTAAGCAATATGAAGACATGTAGATAGACTCATGTCAGCCATGTCATTAGGATGGACTTATTACCCAGGGGCGTAGCTAGGAATTTTCCATCGTTTGGGGGCCCGGGGGCCTGACTTCTTTGGGGGATCTGCATTTTGTGTAATATTTAATTTTTAATGTAAAAAAACACTCATTTGGGGGCCCCGCTCAGGTGGGGGCCCGGGGGGATTTTCAAACTTTCCAACCCTCCCCCCCCCACCAAAGATACGCCAGTGTTATTATCTCCTTTACCCCTTATCCTTATTTCTGACGTTATCCACGTAATTTTTATCTCATTTTGAGAGGTAATTAAGACCTGTTAAAAACTATTTTCAGATTAGTTTGTCTTGTTAGTTCTCCTGTTCATGTATGTAATGTTATCAAAGCACATTGAGCCTACATTTTGTTTGTTAACAGCAGTCTATAAATTAAATTATTATTATTATTAATCCATATCTTATCTTATATAATACAGACGTTATTTAAAAAAAGAAGATGATTACGTCCTACGCGTCATGCGTTCAGTCATGCATATTTACCAGTGACTTAAATTCTGCCAAGTCTCTGGTTTTCCTGGCTAGCTCAGTCAACCCATTCCATGCTCTATATCCATGGATATTGCACTTTTTCTTATGTCATCCATAGGCACAGACTTGTGCAAGGGTAATCCATATCCATGACTTCTTACCCCCTTTTTATGCGTAATCCATAAACATATCCATGGACTTATCTCCTTTTTTGATGTCATCCATGTCCAGGGACGCGATATTCCTACTCGCTATCCTTACTTCTGACATAATCTATATCCTTGAGTTATCCTCTCCTCAGACGTAATCCATATCCGCTGACGTGTTACCTCCCCTCCTCCCCTCCAATGTAGTCTCCCTTGTCCATTAGCCATCATCTTCATTCGGTAATGACCAGATCACGTGGTGTTATGAAACTTTTGGCGGCAGCGGGCCCAAAATTAAATTACTTCTGGCTCAGGAATGTTTGCATCAATTATGAATGAATGATGCCGTGTTCCAGGCGCTGCATGGTGAAAACAAAAAAAACAAGATGGGGATGGGGCGGTCTAAGAGGGCAGAGACAATACACAACATCACATACACACTACACAGCTTCGCATACACACTACACATTGTCCAGTGTTCACCAGCGCACTACACGCATCAAGACACACATGGCAATTCATACAACCCAATGACAAATACAACCCAATAACAAATGCAACCGAAATGACACGTACAATTCAATGACAAATACAACCCAATTACACATACAACCCAATGACAAATACAACCCAATTACACATACAACCCAATTACACATACAACCCAATGACAAATACAACCCAATAACAAATGCAACCGAAATGACACATACAACCCAATGACAAATACAACCCAATGACACATACAACCCAATGACAAATACAACCCAATGACAAATACAACCCAAATGACACATACAACACAATGACACATACAACCCAATGATACATACAACCCAATGACACATACAACCCAATGACAAATACAACCCAATG
>JADKLZ010000167.1:4500477-4514761 GCA_021533235.1 Biomphalaria straminea
TGGTGGCTAAGCAGAAATGCGTTCGGCTTCCGAATCAGAGGCTTTTAGTTCAAATCCACGTATCTCTATTTGGGAAAAGGAAGGCCATATTGTTTGGCTGCTTTGTTTTTCATTGTTTAAAGGCTAGACATTATAAATCAATGGGGATACATTCTTATATGCGAGTCTTGGTCGCTGAGTACAGAGCTAGAGAGTAGGATCCTAGCAATGGAATTGATATGTTAAAGAAGGATCCTAGGTATAACATTTAAACACTACATCATACACGATTAATTTAAACCAACGTTAAGTGTTATCTATAAACGACAAGTCAGCGTTTATTTTCTACTTCTACAAACACAATAAATTCTTAAAACGCAATAGATTATTTAAACACAATAAATTCGATAAACGCAATAGATTATTTAAACAGAATAAATTCTTTAAACACAGTTAATTCTTTAAACACAATAAATTAGTTAAACACAATAAGTTTTAAAGGCAATAAATACTTTAAACACAATACATTCTTTAAACACAATATATTCTTTAAACACAATAAATTCGTTAAATGAAAAACACAATAAACTCATAAAAACACAATAATTTTTTAAATGAAATAAATACTTGAAGAAATACAATAAATTCTTTAAACAGAAAGAGCAACTAAGAACAGATTTCACAACAAAAACCCTATTCCCCAAACAAACACAGAAAATACATCGCCAAGCTTTTCATGATTCGAAGTGATCTCTAAGGTCAGAACATATCTGTAATCATAGTTGAGGTCAAAGTCAACGAATCAGTTATATTAATAAAAAATTGTTTTTATTGTGATTAAGGTTTTGAATTATCACTTGTTCATTTAGCTTCATCTCTCACTTATTCCTTAGAGTGTTACACCGTTAGGGCACTACACGTGACAAATTGGTCGTCTTTCATCATTCCTCTGTCTCACGTATTATCTCCTTTAATGATAAACCCGTCCATTTCCACCACTTTCTCTGTCTACCTTTTCTTCTGTCCCTGGTTCTGTTCTATGCAGGAATGCGAGCCTTGTAATGATATGGCCATACAGTTTAAGGTGGCGTTTTCTGACTGAGGGTACTGGTCAGAGGGTCATTGTGGGGCCAAATAACTCTGGTAACCATAGTGATTCTGTTTCGAATTTCCTTTCTATTCCATATCTAGAATTGGAGGAGAGGATTTCAGCAATGTTCAATTATATACCAGGGAAATTGTATTTAAAAAAAAACTTTAGTTCCCAAACAATGGCTTCACACAGTCAATTCTAGTGGGCAATGCTACACAAAAAATCTTGTTGCGGTCTGCGTTTGATTTTAATTTTGATATAGGTCGGTGTCCCAGAGTTCAATTAACATACAAAAATGTCGAACAATGCACGTGTAATTTAAGTAAACATTTGGAGAGAGAGGGAGGAAGAGAAAAAAAAACGAACTGTACGTGAGTTCTTAACTAAACGTTTGGCGCCCCTTTGCGCCCCGCCCGCCCCATTAGCGCTGTCAGTTGAAGTCCGAGCTCCCATGAGGATCGGAGCCAGTGATGATGAATTGCTAATAGATTTCATCACTTCTGCTGACTAGCGACCCGAGTTACTCCCCCTGGGCCATGGTCGTCTGCCCTGATGATTAGAGATCCATTAGCCAAGAGCCAAATCTTCCAGCTTTCATTTCGGATGGTGACGGTACCAGGAGGTAGAGAGAGAGAGGGAGCAATGAGAGGAGGGAGGAATGAGAGAGGCTGAGAGGTAGAGGGAGGAGAGAGAAAATGAAAGAATAAAAGAGAAATGAATCAAATCGTCATAAGGAGCATTGGTCCGCGGGCATTGTCTTTCTATCGTCTGCCGACTGATCCACCTATTGTCGAGTGTCGTCTGCTAAGTAAACAGTGGCGGGACGACGAACAAATGCTCCAATAAAAAAGGATAAAAACTGAAAGGCGCCATTCTTCATAATAATCTCATCAAATGTCATCTCTTTGTAAAAAAAAAAAATTAACAAATTAATGACCGAGAGATTAATTGCAGCTTAACATAATAATTAATTTCTGTTAAAAAAGACCAGAGCACCCAGATTACAACAATGGCGGCTAGTAGAATTTTTTTTTAAATTTTATTTTAGGCGTAATCAAACATTTGAACGTTGAATTAGTTGTTAATGCTTCTGAATCCGAGCTTCTGAAAAAGAGTTATTTCTAGTTTTACTCTGAAGAAGAGCGCAGGTCAAAGAAAGTTATACTAAGAAGGGGTGGGCAGTAGCGCCATTGCCCGACAAGGAAGTGTGAAACAGTTCTTTGTAATGAGCTTGAGTTTCGTAGCAGCATCTTCGAGTTCAAGAAGAAGCCTTGAAGTGGGCCTGTTTTGTATAGGCAAAGTATTTCAAAAAAACAATGGTTCGCCACTTGAAAGACATTTACCATTTTGTCGTAAGAAGTGCAGACTCTAGAATCGCATTGTCGGAGACGTATTTAAGAGTCTTCTTCAAGAAAAGGTTTTGAGTCGACTTCGTTAGAGCATGTGAGACATGGAAGTCATCTGTCAAAATTGAGAAGAGACTAAATGTAGCTCAACAAAAATGGCTGAGACGGATTCTGAGAGTCAGTTACACAGATCGGGTCTCAAACAAGGAAATCCTATGCCGAACTGGGAGTCGAACACTCAGTGAGGTTGTGACAGAACGTCGCATGAGGTTTGCGGGCCATGTTCTACGACAAAATGAACTACGCATACCAAGAGTTGCGATGACATGGAAGCCAGTACGAGGAAAACGCAAACAGGGACGTCCTCGTACAACTTGGCGTCATACCTTCATGGAGGACCTCAGAACAGTGGACACCAGATGGGAGCAGGCTTCAGACATTGCCAATGACAGATCTTTATGGAGACAGCTTGCCGCCCAAAGCGCCGAACGGCGCGGGAGGACCTAAGTCTAGGTCGTTAGAGAAACGTGAGTCGCTACCTAAAAAATAAAACTAAGTAACCAGGTGACTTATTTAGATAATTAAAGTTTGTAAACATTGTACAATGAAGTCGTTTTTATATTATTAATCCTCAAATTTACGGTGTCAGCTTGTACCATCTTCGTGTTTTTTTTTCTTTTTTTGGCAAAAAGTTTTTGCACATATGATTTTGAATTTAAATATGTTTTGTATGTATCGTTATATCTCTGACATTATAATGTGTGCCTGGTTTTTTAACATAATCTTAAAAACAAAATAAAACAATAAAAAAATAGTATTGTAATATTTAGCACACACAAAAAGGATTTATAATACCTCCAACTAAAATAAAAATTTTGGGGTGAGGGTAGCATGTAAATATCATGTTCTAAGTACTTCTAATGAACCTGACCTGTCATAGTTTCTAGGTTCTATTTGTGTCAGTTTTCTCATAGAAATTCTTACACCCTATTCCTAATAGTCCCAAGATGGCAGGGGATTGCAGCGTGCATTGGTTAAATCCGGAACAATTGATGCGGCATGTCACAAGTACATACCAATCGACCAGGCCGCCTACCATAGTTCTCAATAGCCAAAATATTAAAACATGTTTGGGGGGTGGGGTGGAAAAGGGGAGGTGTAAAATTTAAATTTTGTAAAAGCAAACTAAAAAAAAAAAGTTTTTTTTTTTTAAATGTGTTTTACAAATTATCGTTAGAACCTCTTGCGCCAAAATTGTTTGCACCATAACGTCTGCGCCAAAATGGTTTACACCATAACGTCTGCGCCAAAACGTCTGCGCCAAAACGTCGCGTACTGTTCTGAAAGGTTCACCTTGTGCATTGTGAATATTGGCTAACAGAGCAAGAGTCGCGACAATTTTTTCTTCTGGACAAAATGTTGTTTACTACATGACCGAATAAAATTCCATCTGTTAGGAGTCGTTCTGATCGGATTAGGTAGGAACGGAACGTTATGAAAAAAAAGGGCAAGTATGAGGATCGAATCCAAGACATCCACGTTATTAGTGAAACATTATCATCTTTGCTGACAGTTTTAAGTGTGTCCAGACCTCTATCCACCCGACCCTTTTCTTGAACGACTTGAATTAGAACTCAAGCTTCCACAAGGGGACAAAGTCAACTTATACCACTACATCAGTCATGTACAATTTCATACTCTTGTATGATAAAAAACATAATTATTAATTTAATATAGTTAATTAACTAATTGGTTATTTTTTTAAATTGATTCTTATTTTGTCAGGTACAAGAAATAATTATGCAAACTTTCAACATAATACGACATTAGGTAAAGAAGAAATAGCATGTTCAAACTTTTTACCGGACAGACAGACAGACAAAGTTCATATAAGTTTTGAACAAATACTGATAGAAACAAATATATATATAAAATCTTAACAATATGAGAGAAAAGAGAAAGAGCTTATTTATTTTGTGTGGTGTCACCAGTATAAATAATGTATGTATTAGACAGTGATTTGATATTATTTATAATTTTTCAAATCATCCGGCGGCCTAACTAATCTCTCAGCCGCTAAGAAGATATGACAACCGCTGTTTTGGCACGTTCCCGGCAACTTTTGATGACGCGGTAATATTGTATTCTCTGCGTTAATCTCTAAACAGAATATGTCAGATTATCCACGAATGATCTTGACCTTGTTTTGGGAAATCTTGAAAAATTAATCTCTAACCAAACAAAATATCGACGTCCTGACAATCTCTGAAGGGGATTAAGAAAAAAAAATAATTTAATTTCGGATTAACGAACTGTTTGAATAAGAAGAACCACACACATACAGTCACACACACACACACATTTCATGTTGCTAAAACAAATTTCCTATTTCAGAGCACAAGCTATAATAACAGGGAAAACCCAGCTATCTTTAAAGATTATCTATGAATTCTATGATCCTGTTTAATTACTCAAGATTAGATCTAATATGAAATTCTGTAGATTGTTTCAATTTTTGTATTTAACTTTTTATTGTCTCTCTGGGTGTAGAAAATGGTTGTAGGTCGAGGTATGGAGATATTACATGCATGGGGGCCAGAGATTATGGGACAGATATATCTTCCACGTGTTGGTTTTGGGGTTACCATATGATCCAGTTGGACAGGTACTTTAGGTGATATTTTCTTAATATGAATCACGATAGTTAATCTGGCGTTTTGAAGACTGGGGGGGGGGGGGGGGTTGGGGCGAGCTCTGTTTGTGGGGGGCCGCCGCCCCAGTTGAGCTAGCTTTGTTTTTGGTAGTCCGCCATTCCAAACGTGCTTTTCTTAAGTAGAGATAGTACTTCTAGTTAGCATGACGGACTGGTTGTAACTTAACAAAGATATGGGTTAACACGATTTGCAAAATTGTAATTTAGACTTCCCTTGGGATAAAAAAAAATATTATGGTCAACAATAAACTGCACCATCTCATTATGTCTTTCTTAAAGTAAAATAAAGTTCCTCTTTCAGACCTTGTGGTCTATAGGACTATAGGACAGATGATGAAATGGTCTTTTGCTTCTGTGGCCTAAGGTTTATCAGTGTGTCCAGCAGGATCAGGATTGGAACCAGGGATAGCCGGTTTGGAAGCCAAGCGCTTCACCGCTCAATCTCCGTGCCTCTGTATTTCTTAATGGGCTCTTATAAAGAAGATACAATAATTCTCAAACCCTTTCTTTCAATATTCTTTAGCCCGGGCAATGCTTCTCAACCTCAACGTTGCGCTCGGGTCGAAACGGTCTTTTGAGGAGACTATTAGGCCAAAAGGAAGTAAAAAATAAAAAAAAAACAACGTTGGGATGCCTAAGGACTGAGTCCATTGTACTTGGCGGGGATGGAAGAAAGCCCCAACAAACATGTCACTTTCCTCACACAGTTCCTCAAAGGCTGTTTTTTTTATGGCCTACGCTTCCAAGGCTGGTGTGGTACAGAGAAGGAACATGGAGTCTCCATGGTCTCTCGGCCTTTGGCCTCGCTATAAATCCGAGCGTCTTGGGATACGAGCCTTCGGTATTAAGGATGTTATACTTAACACCTGCTTGGATCTTTCCCAGACAGAAGTTTGTTCAGACAGTCAGATGGAGGTAAGCTTCTATTAGCACTAGAGTTCCGAGAGTCTTGGACTCAACTCTTAGGACAATAAGGAAGAAGGATACTCTTTAGAATATTCTCTACTTCCGGTCAGTAATTTTGTTCAAACCACAACTAGTCCATGTCACAGCTTACCAGCAAAGATCTACTTTTTCTTTTGACCAGTTAAACATGATAATATTTATATAATATTTTTTGTTTGTCTGGTAAGAAATTTAGATACTCCCCCACCCTGTCACGGATCAATTTACACAGTTATTTATTGTACCTAACTTAAAAAAAAAAATGAGTCAAAACCATAGACATACATAAATATAGACTGGCTAATAAGAGAGTTTTATGAAACGAAAATTTGTGAATTGCAATTGTTTGTACTTTATTTTAGGTCTATAAATTTTGTTTAATCTCTAAGACTGAAGATCATGCAATTTTTAAATTTTTCATAATTCGGAAATCCGAATTCAATAGATATACATGTTTTAAAGTTACATAAAGTTACTTCCTTTTTCCAGTCTATATTTATTTATGTCTATGGTCAAAACTTTATAGGTAATTAATTATTGTGCTTGATATCAAATAATGAAAATATTAACTTGTACACTATTGAAAGATATAGCTGTGAGTGCGGAATTCTTTCCATTAGATATGCTTTGCTTTTAAAAAAAAGGATTTTGGTTGTTATAGATATTGTTACGACTCTCAGATTCCTGCTAAACACATAACACAACACATCAAAGAACTTGACAACAAGAGCTCCAAAAATAATCTGGTACTTTAATAATGGAAAGATAACTGCCAATACTAGACAATTGGCACATTCACAGCTACAAATGCTACACTGTACATCACAAACTAAACTCTACTGTCTCTATCTCTTTCTGGACACGTACATTCACTTGCGGACTCGACCAGGACCGAGTTCATAGCCAGACTAACAGACGTGGTCTCCTCAGTGCCCTGCCTTGAACTCCGCCTACAAACTCTGTGTCTGGTCTCTCTTACACACAGGCTTCTGATCAGATGACCATAACAGTGGTCACATTTGCTTGCAAAGTTCATGCCAGTACTGTTCTTTTGCACATCGACATAGCACACTAAACTGTATTGCTGGCCTGTGTCACAAATGTCCGCTGGTAACACACAGTTAACCCTTTCGCGCCGAAAATAGGGCAATAGGGTTATGACAATATGAAAATAAACTTTTGAAATCTATTAAACATAACATTCATCCGAGTATAACATGAATTGTCTCAAATATTAAAAATAATGAATAATTCTACACAAAAAGTAAAAACTCATAAATATACAATAATTCATAAAACTATCAATCAAAAACCATTTAGCACAAAGTACTCATTCCCAAAAAATAGAAATCAAATATGATCCTTAGGATATGCTACATATGCAAAGAAAATTATAATATATTGGCCCTTATAGTTTAGAGTTCAGAAAAAAAAAATATAGATTGACCTTTAAATGTTAAAAAAAATGTCATGACCTTTTAACGGTAAGGAAAAAAAATGTTTTATAATGAATGTCAAAATCATAAGCCTACAACAATAACTAAATAACAAACCCTCGTCTTTCTTTACAGCTGTCTCGTTCTTCCCAATTCTGCTGGCAGTTCTCTCCCCTCCAAGTCAGTTTTCCCTCGTTATATTTTGAAATGTATGGCAGGTCCAGCCAATCAAATTGCGATATTTCAAAAGGGAAGCTTTAGAATGATTGGAACGTTTCCTGAAAAAAAAAAAATTGGAATAGGAAAAAAGAAAAGGAAGATGACCCTTAATTTTGGGAGGGACAATGACAGGTTGTCATCGCAATGTCCAAGTTGCAGATGGCTGCGGAGGTAGGGGTAGAGTGCGCGAAGACCCAATTATTTTTTATGTGCCAATTAAAGCCATCAAGTTGTGATTCGGGCTTGATGCCGTTCTCTCTATTTATCTATTTCTCATTTTCTTTCTGTCTTTCTCTATATCTCTCGTTTATTTTCTTTCTGTCTATCTTTCTCTCCAACTCTCTTTATTTTCTTTCTGTCTATCTTACTCTATATCTCTCCTTTATTTTCTTTCTGTCTATCTTATTCTCAATCTCTCTTTTTTCTGTCTGTCTCTCTTTTTTTCTTTCGCTCTATCTCTTGTTTATCTTCAGTCTGCCTGTCTCTCTCTCTTTCTCTCTCTCTTTTATTTTCTATCTCTTTCTCTATCTCTCGTTTATTTTCTGTCTCTGTCTCTTTCTCTTATTATTTTTGGCCTCTCTCTGTTTCTCTTTATCTCTCTTTTATATTTTCTCTCTCCATGTTTCTCTCAATTTATGCATTTTTCGTTTGTTTTCTGTCTATATATTCTGTTTCTCTTGTCTCTTAATCTCTCTTTATTTTCACTCTCTCTCTCTCTCTTTCTTTCATCTCTTTTCTTCTTTTATTTTCTGTTTCTCTCTCTCATTCTCTCTTCTTTCTCCATTTCCTTTTCATTCCACTTCATTATTCTCTCTTTGTTTCTTTTTTTCCTCTTTTATTATCATTTTGTTAATTTTAATTTATCTTTTTTTTTTCAGATAGAAAAAGCAAACATAAATGATAGCAGACAACAAATCGTTAACAATATTAAAGGCAACATTTACCCTACAGACACTGATACTTACGAGCTTAAAGCATTTTTAAAAGTGTTTTCTTTTTTTCTGTGAGACAAACCTTGGTGTTCAATCAGGCACTGTTGCATATTTATTGCATATGAATAATAATATTTCACTGGTAGATGTTACACTATTTACTCAATCTCTAACTATCGTACAACTGTAAAACACACCCTGCCATACATTTCCTCTATTTGAGACCAGCTTAAAACAGAACTAAGATCTAAAACTCTCAACTTGTAAGGAAACACATGCCCTAATATAATCAAGGGCACTTGTCCAGCGCCACAGGTCATGAACTAAAATCAATACAAGTTCCTATACGACAACTGCACACCATTTGTACACGTCATTCAGTGTCTCTATCACGTGACCCCATCAGCCATCTTTCTGCTACTACTCTCAAACCCAATAATCTCGCTATTTCTTTTTTTTTTTAAAGGAAAACAAAAAATTCAATTCCACTTTATCTGGTTGTCACTTGACTATATAATTGAGAACCATCGGTAGAATTTTATTCTTTTTTTTTTCCACAATGAGAAGATAATAGCATTGGCACGCAGTGACATCCCCTGAAGAAAATAACAAGTTATTGTTGGTATGTGAGTCAGTTTGTTTGGTAACTACGTTAGGTTGGAACAAAAATGTATTTTGTTCTCCCTCCCCCCCAAAAAAAAGGGAGAGAATGTCATCCACTCTCCAGAGACTTAAATAAATTGAAAACTTAGTACAAGGGTTAGGGTTAGTGTTAGGGTCTGGTCTTTGTTTCAAATTATTTAGTAGTCAATTGGTTCCAGATGGAAGAAAAAAAAACAAATAAAAAAAATATTTTATGCAAAAAGTATTGAAAAAGAAAAATGAAATGCCTTCGAAGATGGGGCGGGAAGGACGAAGAGAAAAGAGTATAGAGAAAGAGGAGGATGAGCTCACTCCTCCCAGTAGGGCTAAGGCATATGAAAGAGCCCTAAGTCTATTTCACACATCTTCCTATTCAAGAACAAGAGAGTGGCTCAATTGTTTGTTTTATATAAATTTCTTTGACTTAAGTCACATCATTTTATTTCTGTATGTCTCAGTTAGCAGAATATGTAGGTCAAAGCTAGGTCTTCGTCGTCATATGAAATACTTCCCCTTTCTTAATGTTCGGACTCGGTGACAAGTCTTATATGCAATACACTGTCTCTTTCAAAGATAATTGTTTTTTTTTTCTTTCAGAGATCTAGTTCATCACGTACACAGAACGCTTCAGAAAGTTGCTAGGCAACTGATTGGATCTGAAGAAAACACTTCAGAAGACTTCTAGATACAATCTTAGAATAAAAAGAGATGTTTTGGCATGGGATATAAAAGGTTGTATAAGAAAGGCATTATTTGATTAAAGACAACTAGAATGGTACGAACATATCATTAGGTCGTCATAGCTAATTCAGACTTTCCTACAGGGTACTGAACCAGGAAGAGGAAAAGCAAGCAGAAAAACAATTGAAAATTACAACGAAATAGACTGATTCTGTTCTATCTTTCAGAACAAAAGAGGATTTATTAACCGCGAATAGTTAGGCGGCGAATGGCAATGAAAGAGAATCGAACCCAAAACTTTGTACTTTGTAGCAGATATTCAAAGCCTACATGAGTCACAACCTGTTCGTATTTGAAGACAGCAGTAAGGGAGCAACGTCCTTCGGTATAGGTCAGCTTGGACTTATTCTGTGAAGTACTGTATTGATGTGTAAGAAAACTACTAACGACGTACCAAGTGTTTTGAATTTCGTCTCCTATGTACATTTTAAAATTTCTTTTCGTTCTTAGTGCCAAGTTTAAAATGTAAAATTATTCTTGAGGATGTCATGTGGTCAGCACAACAACCGATCGCCTTTACATCCCAAACTGAAGCCAGGTAACCGTTAGAAACCGCGTCCTAAAAAAAACAAAGCTCGAAATCTCAGTCTTCTGGGATTCGAGCTCAAGACCTCCATTCTCATATTTTAATCCCTGCAACCTCTTTTGTTGTTTAGCTTCTGAACCCTTTAACCCCTTACTCTGGCCCCATGTCATTAAAATATCATCCCATCCCTGACCCATGTTGTTGATATTTTTAAAGGAAAAAATATGAAAGAAAGAAAAAAAAGTGAGGATGGGGGGTTGTGGAAGAAACAGTCAAAAAGTGAGAAAGTGAAATGGCGCAAAAGTCACCCCCCCACGCCATACTGCTCGTATTAGCCCCCACCCCACCTCCCTTCTTTCCCCGAATCAGAGGTCCACCGAGAAGCTTTCAATAGTCCCAGCCTGGCTCATGTCACCAGCAGCACTTATGATATCTCGGGCCATGACACGGGGAAATTGCAGGCTCCCAGTTTTGACAGTGTTATAGCAATTTACAGGAAGCACTGCCAAGATGGACCAGGCAACGGGTTACCAAGGTTTATTGATTTCTTGTCAGCCCCTACAGAACTAGGTCCACGGACGAAACAAAAAATGGAGGAAGAAAGTGACAGAGGGAGAAAAAAAACGGGGGGACATAGAAGGGGGGTATTTTTTTTATTTTGGGTTGAACGGGGCGCTGGGCGTGAAGGACCGTCTACGGCAAGTCAGTGGAAGCTTGTGGAGGTTTTCCCTTATATTCCACAAAATTCACATCACGATGAAACAGAGAAATTTCAGCTTTGGAAGACTGGTAAACTGAAGAATGGCAAAATATATGAAATGTTTGAGTTTTATTCCCCTTCATAATTTCCCAAAAGAAAACAAAAAGTTTTTGTTGAAAATTAACCAAAAGAGCAAATTTGAACGTAGTTACTAAATGATAGAGTAACTCGTTTTGGAGCCATTGAGTCCTGAGAGTAAATTCAAAGTAAGGAAGTTCTATTGTACACTGTTGTCTGATAAAGTAAGAAGAAGAATTACCTGTTACCTGTTACTTATCCATTAGTCTGGTGGACCGTTGGGGCACCAAGCAAGTCTTTCTCCATTCCTCCCTATCCTTTGCCCTGTTTAAAACCTCTTTAAATGATGTTTGATCTTTGATGTTGTCTTCCCACCGCTTTCTCTGTCTGCCTCTTCTTCTCTTTCATGGTACTGTTCCCTGGAGGAAGGTCTTTGCGAGCCCCGAAGATCTTGTTATATGGCCATACATTTTAAGCTTTCGTTTCTTCACAGTAGTTAGCAGGTAATCATGGGGTCCGATCGCTGCAGTAACCCTGTCTCTAATCTCTTGGCTTGTGATGCGGTATTTAAATGTGATGCCTAGGATCCTTCTCTAGCATCTCAATTCCATTGCTAGGATCCTCCTCTCTAGCTCTGCAGTCAGCGTCCAAGACTCAAGCATATAGAAATGTGGCCATCTACCGAGAAGAATATAGAAGCTTAATTCATAAAGCCCTGATTGTGATTCGCATGTATACGTGTTTTGTGTTTGTGTGCCCATCTACATTGTTAAAGAAACAAAAATGAAATGGATCTTATCAGCCTTATCTTATCATAAATAAATTCACTAATTCATTCTAATATGTAAAAAGAAAATCTATCAATCTTCAGTTCGTATGAGCAAAACAACTGGAAAGGCAAACCAATCAACAATCTTTCCACCGAAAACTAGACCTCCTATTTCGCATAGAAAACTAGACCTCTCTATTTCGCATTGAAACGATTTTTTGGAATTCGTCTGTTTGGCGAATCATGGTCGAAAAATATGGGAGGCCAAATCAAATTTAACCCTGGCATCTCTCCGTGTCATACAAGATTATTAAATGTAATTCATATGTTTTCAATAGCGGGAGCAGTATCGCCATCCGAGGGTTAATGTGTTTGACAAGGACGAGGCGAGGCGAGGAGAAGGTCATGTCTGCAGGGCCGGCAGTAGCCCATAATAGGATTAACCCTTCACAATCCAGCGTAATGGCGGGAAAGTATCTCGAAATGGGGGGGGGGGGGGGGATGAGAGAGGTGAGAGTAGCTGGCGGAAACTGTCATAAGTTTGTGAGACAAGCGATGATAATCCATGCCCTGGAAGAAGAGCCGCTCTGCCAGAGTTATCTGTTAGTTTCGGCAGCACTTTTTTTTTTTTGTATGGAAAATGTGGAGATGATTTTTTGATGTATTTTTCTCTGGAGTCTGGGATGAGAAAAAAAAAGTGTCAGGATGATTTTTGTTTGCCTTTCAGTGGATAGTATCAGAGAGATGATGAGATAATGAAAATGTGGCGTGACGGAGAAAAAGTGTTGAACGAAAGAGTTGTATACAAACAAATGTTGCTATTTTCATGTTGAGATTTGAAGCCGTTTAAAAAAAAATTATTCAAGACTTACTTAAGAAAACTGAAAGGTCAAAAGGCCTCTCAAGCCCTCACTCAAATGGAGTTTGATGAATGAATGAATGAACGTATTATTTGCCTGCTTCATGACTAAAAAAGGCGTGGTGGCTGAGGGGTAGCTCTTAGCTTCCGAACCGAATAGTACCGAGTTCGAATCCTAGTGAAGACTGGGATTTTTAATTTCGTTTTTTTTAGGGCGGTTCTGAGTCCATCCAGCTCAAATGGGTACATGACTTTAGTTGAGGAAAAGCAAAGGCGGCTGGTCGTTGTGCTGGCCACATAAATTTCTCGTTAACATCCGCGTGGGCTACAGAAACAATTGACCTTCACATCTTCTGACCTATAGATCGCAAGGTCTGAAAGGGAAACTTTACCTCTACTTTCATGATCAGAGTCCAGCTTACGTATTAGACTTAGGTCCCACATCGCCTTTCAAATATTAAGGCGACAAACTCATCCACAGAAATCTGATTCGATTTCCATAGCCTCTTTCCAGCTGGATTTTTTAAAACTGCGACGCCCTGCTAGACGAGTGAAAGAAGTATGAAAAACTAATGGGGAGGTCGATGAAATTTGACTTGAACATAGACTTGAACGTAGATCTGAATATAGACATGAACATCGACTTGAACATTGACTTAACGTAGACTTCTGTATTGACCTGAACACTAACAACTTTAAATTATTTTTAAAAATTAACACTAGCTTGAGCTGCAGCTCAATAAATGATTCAATACTGTCAGCATTAAGATAAGAACCAACAATGAGACAGCAATCTTATAAGATACGTCCGCCCTCTAGCGAGAGACCAAGCAATGACAAACAATTTAAAAACTACAAAAAGCAACACAATTAAAAACAGACAACAAAAAATATTTAACAAAAACAACAACAACATGAAACAACATCAATGACATACACCAACAACAATAAACAACAACAACAATTAACAACAACAACAATCACCAGACCAACAAATACGAACAACCAAGCAAACATAAGAGCAACAACTAACAACAACAGATGACTAATGAAAGACAAACAATAAATAAAAAAAACATATCCATAAGAAAATATGATTAACAACAATGAACTTCTAACAACAAATATCGCGATTGCCAATTGTCTTAAACAGATCCGCCACAACGACAGATCGTTATGTAGGCCCAAGTTTGAAGATCCAGCATTCTAAAATACAACATTCAAACTGATTCCAACATTCTGAATACAACATTCAACTAATTCCAACATTCTGAATACAACATTCAACTGATTCCAACATTCTGAA
>JADKLZ010000167.1:4598308-4608459 GCA_021533235.1 Biomphalaria straminea
TCTGGCTTGAAAGATTTACTCTGCCTAGCATCTTCTCTGGCTTGAAATACTACTGCTGTCAAGTATATTTACTATACGTAAGTATCTACTAACGTGAAAGGTCATTCAGATCTGCAAAGTCCTCCACAAGGCATCGGACAAGAACATATGAGACAGCACCCACATCGGATGCGCCCTTGTCAATATGGCTCCCGATATTTTTTTTTGTTTACGCGCTGGGGAGGGTACACCGTCTGGGACGGCGGGGAAATCCCGTTCATTGTCGGTAGCCCGCAAGATAAGACCTACCCTGTTTATCAACACTGGGCCAAGACTGTTGTTCTACTCGAGGGAGCTAATCGTTTGTTCCAACCAGGGGTCAAGACAACTCTGCAGACAACTTTTGTCTCAGGTTTCAGTTACCCTAAAACAAAAAAATGATTAAAAAATGAAAGAGGGGAACAAAAAATGTCCAATAAGTGAATGTTTATTCTGTCCCGTTGAACTTTGGGCTTTTAAATTCTGGGTGGGGACTTGATTTAAAAAAAAATTAATGCTATCAATGGTTTGTAAATATAAAGTTAGTTTTGGTATCCCAATGAGCAGAACAATGTCATGGTGTATACTGTTATTAAGACATAGGGAAGTGTGTACATACAGTTCTGGCCTCAAAGTATGAAGAGTTTATGACACAAAAGAAATGACGAATTGTTAATGACAGACTACTATACTATTCATATGACATCTCGGGAAGTTGAGATTCTTCTTAGGAATTGTATTAAATGTCAAATGTATTGATAACAACTTATACTCATTTATTGCTGGACATAGTCAATTAGAATGTAATGATCTTTGGGAAGTCTGTTTACTTATTTCAAACACTTTAAATCAACATACATTTTGCAATCTTCTAATCGTTTTCAAACAGATTTTAGTCATTGTGGCACTAATAGTATCGTGGGAATTATTGTATAGTAGTCTGCCGATACTGCATGCACCGACGAGACATTCAGAACATTAAGATATAATTATGTTAAAACCAATTTGAAAAGAGAGCAAATAGATTTCAAGAATCCAAATTGAAATTATAAAATGAATTAACATAGGTATTACGCTAGAAGTACAAATACACAAAACAAAAATTGTTACTTTAAAATTCAATTAATAAAATTAAAGGGCTTAATATTTAACTTTTCATATACAAACTATAACTTTCACAATAATTGCTTCTTATATAGGGAAAATCTGTACAATACATTGATGATCGCCTACTGGATAACAATTGTCAGTTATTTTTAGGGTATTATTTCCCTTTCAATCAATTTTAGCTATAAATAGATACCAGACTATGACTGAATATTTTGAAAATCTTTTGGAAGTATTTTTTTTTTAAATTATGATACATATATCGGTGATATGAAAGATGGGAGAACATAAGGGAACGTGTTTTAAACTCCAGGACTGCTCTAATGCATTCTGTGCATTAATATATATATATATATGGCTCCTTCTGTCTCGGAAGACAATGGATGCGCCGAGATGAGTCACTGGCTTTGGTTACGTCTTGAGACGGGGCAGAATCTGGAGTGGCTGATCAAGCCAATTCTGGATCTGCATAGTTTGCCACAGTTCGTGCATTTATATTCCTCAGTTTTAGGGCTGGCTGACAGCAGGGAAGCTTTCTTTTTCATTCTCTTGGCCGAAGCAGCTTCATTTCTTTTGCATTCAGCAAAGTTCGTGCCAGCACGCACAGTCTGTCTCCATGCTGTTCGGTCTTGGGCTATCTCCTCCCACATGCTTTGGTCGATGCCCGTTGCCTTCATGTCTCGCTTGCAGACATCTCTGTAAGTTAATCTTGGGCGGCCCTTTGGTCTGGCTCCCTCTGCTAGCTCAGCGTATAGGATGTCTTTCGGGATTCTTCCATCTGGCATGCGCGTGACATGACCCAGCCAGCGTAGTCTTCTCTGTTGAAGGAGAGCATAGATGCTGTGCATGTTGGCTCGTGTCAAAACGTCCTGGTTGGTGACACGATCCCTCCAGGAGATGCACATTATGCGTCGCAGGCAACGTAGGTGGAAGCCATTTAATCTGTGTTCTTGACGCATGTAGGTTGCCCAACTCTCACTGCCGTAGAGGAGTGTGCTTAGGACGCAGGCATTGTAGACAAGGATTTTTGTTGCCGTGGTCAGTTTGGTGTTTTCCCACAACAGATATGATGTGCATTAATACGTTCTCATAAAACAAATTGAATGGGGAGTAGTACTGGGATTTGTTAGGATATCAAACGACGTTAGTTTGAGCGAACAAAGCTTGTTAGAGAGTTAGCTTTTTGCAGACCCTATTTATCGTCAATTCTAAAGGTGATTTGAAAAAAATTTCATGAGATTTTATAACTTTTAATGAGATTTCATGATCAATGAAATTTCACGAGTTTCAGTGATATTTCATGACTTTCAGTGATATAACACTGATATTTCATGACTTTCGGTGATATTTCATGACTTTCGGTGTGGTTTCATAAAGAACGAAATTTCATGACTTTCATCGAAATAAATTATATGACTTTTCGAAGTGATTTATAGACTTATGAGATTATAGTTAGCGAGATTTTATGATTTTTAACGAAATGTCATGGTTCTTAACGACATTTCATGACCTCTAATGCCATTTGTTGATCAAGAAGACTCCACGAAGTTTATCTAGATTCTATAGACTTTTGTGATTTTAACTTTCATATATTCGCGAAATGTTAACTACCCAATCTGGGCCACTACATCTGTTGGATTAAAGATCTAACACATAGAAAGAAGAAAAAAAGAAACTACATTTATATTGAGATTTTTTTTCTACCCTGAGAACAGCAGACAACTTTTTGGTGTGATCAATTGTATGTCTTTAAGGGGGCGCATTGTTAAAGGTTTATCTGTGTGAAGGGCGTACAAGGCGCCAACTGATTGTAACACTGGAAAAAAACGAGATTAGAAAACAAAGAAATATTGGGCAGGGCGTCACAAAGTCTGAACCGTGTGTGTCCATAAGCTAGGGTGCCATTTGACGGTAACTATCAGCACATGGCGCCCTGGATGGGAGTATCCCTTAACGCCACTCCTGCCCCCGCCCCAGTATTTTGAATACAAGATTCGAGGCGATGCCAATACTCGAGATCAAAGTTCCACTATCAATTATCAAAATAAGATTTACACACAAAAATCAAAATTTGTCGAAAAAAATGTGTTCTAATGATTTGTTCTTGTGAAATAATCCCGAAGATTTTAAAAGAAGTTATATTTAAAAAAAATAATTTAAAAACTTCATTCCTACTTTATGAAACTGATGGTAGTCTGATCAGATCGATTACGTTCTGATTGGATTATGAAACAACATCGGTCAAAATAAGGATCGAACCACGAATCTCGCGTTATAAACACGGCACTCTATCAACTTCACTGTCAGTTTTGGGAATTTCCAGACTTCCACCATTCCAAACTCTTCCCAATAACTTTTTCCTTTTTCTTTGAACCCATGAAGAGAGTGTCAGCTAATAGAAGAAATTGGAAAAAAAATAAGAAGATCCCCTTTCAGACCTTATTTCTACCATTGGCCAGCACAACGACCATCTTTGCCCAACTAACGTAAAGTAGGTACATACAAGTTTTCTGGAGGCGCGGTGGCCGAGGGGTTAAGCGCTTGTCTTCCGAAACGAGAGATCCCGGGATTGAATCCTGCTGAAGAGTGGGATTAATTAATTTCGGGATCTCTAGGGCGCCTCTCTTCTGCGCCAGTTCTAACATGTACCTTAAATATCTTAGGGAAGCAAAGGAAGTTTGTCTTTGTGCTGTCCATATGTCACTCTTGTTAACCACAGAAATAAATGAACACCATCTTTCCACAGTTTGAGAATCCTAAGTTCATTATTATTTTATAGCCATTAGATTTGGCTGACTCAATTCCTAAGAATTCCCTTGGCTCAAAGTCCAGGTTTTTAACGGGGATTCGAACTCATAATCCTTCAGTTCAGCATCCAAGAGCATTACCAATCGGCCTGTACACCCCGCCCTCCCCTTGAAAATATTTTTTTAAGGCTGCTAACACAATGTCAAAAAATAGACTTTTATAATTTCCAAAACCATCTGTACATCGCCTTGATCTCCCTGCCCCTAAATATACATAACCAGGCATATTTTACAAAGCTTCTGTAACTCATTTCGTCTGTCAGTCTGTCCGTTTGTATGTCAGAATTATTTTACACGTTTTTTTCTTCCATTTCCCATTCTCTAATCAAGTTGAAACAATTATTTATAGTCGATGACGAAACATGAATCGGCAAAAAAAAAAAAATGAACCAATTAGTTAATTATTTTGTGGTAATTATTTAATTTTGTTTTAAACAGAAAACGACAAAAAATCTTGCAGTATTGAGAGAGATAGCTGTAATTTTAGAAGTTATTTCCCTTATTTTTAAAAAAGATTTTATGCTTGTTTCTATTCATAGTTTTACAGTCATGGGAATATTTAAAAATACGGATTAAAAACTACGAATTAAAAAAAAAAACAAATTCTGAAACAAGAGAAAAAAAAAGAGTTCTGCAATTGATATGGAACATTGAATTGAAATCCGTTCTAGAAACACTTTAAAGTCCAAGAATCCATTTAACATTTACTGAACTGTTTCACAATTTATTATTAAACTCAGTCAATTGATCAACCTCCCTAAAAATAAGGGAGAGAAGACCTCCAGTAGAAGAAGACAGAAAGAGGTGTTAAAAAACACCATTTCGCCATTATGACATTGGGACATTTATAATCAGAGCCGAGCCACAATTTAGCCCTCGGGCCGGGATCTAACAACACTGTCCTGTTCTATTCGGGTGCTCGTTTCGTCTCGTTATTCGGGGTGCAATAAATGAACACATCACAGGGCCTAACAAACGACCTGCCAGAGATGTTCTGACGTGCCAGAAATTGGCCAGGGAAAGACGACGACTTGCCCCCCCCCCCTCACCCCGCGTTCAGGAATACTTGTCCCAACACTTTCTCCCAACATAAAAAAAAAGCGGGGGGACTATATTATTTTCGCTCTGCGGAAGGGTCAACTTCCAATGAATAACTCGGCACCTGCGCGCATTCCGAATTTCATTGCTTCATTAGCCACATGCGCGAAGAATTATGTCGTAGAGAGTTTTGTCACTCGGTTTTATTTATGTCTCTTATTACGTCATTACTTTTGTGCTTAGTTTTGCAACTGTTTTCATTACGTCAGCTCTCATTAATATCAAGCCAAAAGTCACGTGGTAATAAAGTGCTATGACTCAACCATAGACATATATAGACTGGAAAAAGGAAGTAACTTTATGTAACTTGAAAAAATGTATATCCATTGTATTCGGATTTCCGAAATCTGACAATTTGCACGATCTTTAGTCTTAAATATTAAACAAAACTACACTTCCTCCTTATTTACGCAGCATGGTGTGAAAGAAAAATGGTGTATCCAAATCCGCACTATTTTCATTCACAAAATGGCATAGATAGCATAAATAAATATACACTGGAAAAAAGAAATAAAGGATTCAGTCCTTAACTTTGAATTAGTGAAACTAGGGATTTTTTCAGCAGAATGTCCAAAATAAGCTAAAATTTAAAAAAAAAAGTTTCAGAACAAAAAATAAACATTATGATTAATTGACATTACAGTCACGCTAAGAGATAAAAAAAAAACACAATAGTGAAAATATTGCAATACTTATATAGGTTATGGCTGAAATATATATGAATACTTAACTTTTATACTGCTCATGCTGTATAGTATAGTACACTAATTTGCAAATCACAAATGTTCCCTTCATAAAAATAACTTATTGGCCAGTCTATACTTATTTATGTCTATGGACTCAACCTTAAAGCTTATACAAATTCAGTCTGTCTGTCTGTCTAGTAAAAAGTTTGTACACGTTATTTCTCCCACACCCATTCTTGCTGAAATTTCTCACTATTATTTTATTTAACCTCAAAACACAATAATCTATTTTATAGAAGTAACCTATTAGTTAATTAACTAGTGCTGATTAATTACTTTGTTTGATATCTCGAACAAGGAAAATAAATTGTACTTGATTTGGCTGATGTGGTGGTATAAGTTGACCCTTTAAACGTCGCAGCTTCAAAAATTGAAGTTAACTTAAAATAACTATAGAAACCTTCGACCTTTCTAAGCGAATCACCCAGATACGCCTTCTCCCTCCCCTTATCTCTTTCCAATTGGTCCAGATATGTGATAGGATCATAGCGTATTGAAGAAACTAAAAGCATGAAACAGAAACCATTGGTGAAAATAGCTGTAATCGCGCAGATTTTTTTTATATATTTTATAGACATATTACAAATTTAATTACATGACTGATCCAAACTAATTGATACAACTTGTTAGGTACTCAATTCCTTAATTGTACTTATTTAGCGACGCACCATAATAGACGCATAGTGAACGGGACTAGTGACGTTTGGGATATGTTGGGTTAGAGACTTAGAAATCAGTTAGCGCTAGAATCTCTTATGGTGTAGACGTGGTTTTCTCTTATTAGTAATACTGAGACATTTGACTGTGGCCTATTTCGTGATTAAAGTTCTATTTTAATTGTTCATCAGAATTCATCCATTCTGTTCACTAGTTAAAATCGATGTGTCTTGTTTTCGTGTCTGCATTGGATAATTAACTGCATTGAATACACCCGAACACTAAAACTCAAACGCCTGCTGAGTAATTGAAGTTAACTCCAGTACAGCCTGAGGACAAGTCATCGCATCACAAACTACACTTCAAATAAACTTTTGTAAAAAAAATATTTTCTTATTACTTATGTTTTTGAGAATTCCTTCTGTACTATGTGGATAGTATATAAAAGTTTTTAAAACACCTTTAATAAAGTAAATACATATAAATGATCTAGAAGATGAATAGGAATTAAATATGACCAATACATATACCAAAGAGTTTGATATGATGTAAATGAGAAAAAAAAAGGTTCCTTAGTTTTATGGATTTAGTGGATACCATTATTTTGATTAATTCGATGAAATATTTGTAAAAAAAAAAAAAAAAAAAAAAAAAAAAAAAAAAAAAAAAAAAAAATCTATAAATAAAAATAAATATTCAAAAACTAAACAGATATGCATCAGATAAAGTTACATTTCTCAGATGCCTTTAGAGTACTTTAGACTTTAGAGTTTTATTAATAAAACTTAATTTCGTAGGAATTTCAAAGTAACACCCAGGTATTATGTGACTTCTTTCTGCCTCGTTAGCCCACATTCTGAAGTATTGTCGCCAGGCATATCCAGGGGATATAATATTTTATGATCAGATCGATACATTTTGTGCAGTACGTCACACCATCCCCCCTACTCTCCCTCAATTTAACACATAACTGCCGCCCCCTCCCTTCGCTGCCCTCAGCCTAGCCGCTCCCTTTGATCTTTCAGCGACTCTCCTAGACTCTGACAATGGGCGGCAGCTTCCACCCCTTATCTCCCTCCTCTTCCTTCAGCAGAAGTCAACTCAGGCGTGACCATTATCATCTGTCATACCTGAGAGGTACTCATCAAGGTAAAATAAAATAAAAATAAAAATAAAAAAATTAATGCTGTAAGGAATATTAAGTGAAGGGAAGCTCTTGGCCGTTCTAATGGACACGCACGATTGATCATCGAAAATTAAAACATTCATTTCCCCCCCCCCCCTCTCTCTCTCTCTCTCTCTCTCTTTCTCTCTTTTGAATCGAGTCATCTTGGCATTGCGTGGCAGTCATCATAACCTGGCCATGACGTCACCGTGTCAAAGGTCACGGAAGTAGAATCTATTGACACAGCTAGGGACGTAGGTTCGTGTTGCGATTACCATTGTCCCGGGTCGTCAATTAGTTATTCCCTTTCTTAGTTTAGTCCCAGGGATTGTCGGCTTATTAACCATTCTATATGCGTGAGTTCTATTGTGTGCGTGTGTGTATAGGTGTGGGGGGGCCCTTGTATGTGTGTAGATCTCTCCCTGGGTATTTAGAACATGTGATTTAGTCTTCAACCGTTGCGAGGTTGTCCACAATAACACCTTACCCGCACCTCTCCCTGAACACAGACACGGATGTACTTTTAACTCTCTCGCCACTGACTTGAACAATGACTAAAAAAGTAGTAAAGTTTCCCTTTCAGACATTGCGATCTATGGGGCAGATGATGTTAAGGCCATCTGTTTCGATGGCCAACGTAAACGACCAGGTTGTCATGTGGCTAACACAACGGCCAACCGCCTTTACTTCCCTCAACCAAAATCAGGTGCCCATTAGAGC
The DNA here is from genome assembly GCA_021533235.1 of Biomphalaria straminea. Lineage (NCBI taxonomy): Eukaryota > Metazoa > Mollusca > Gastropoda > Planorbidae > Biomphalaria > Biomphalaria straminea. The sequence goes on from JADKLZ010000167.1 coordinate 4,606,627, forward strand.
AGGGGTTCTTCTGAGACTGTGGGTCGAGACCCCCCTTGGGGGTCGATTGACGATTTGCCAGGGATTGCCTAAGACCAACGAAAATATGGATTGTTTTTTCCCTTTCTATTGCTGTATGTGTGTGTGTGTGTTTTGCGGGGGGGGGGGTCGCGGCAGAGTGGGGGATTGTAAAAAGGGGTCGCCGAGCTTAAAAGGTTGAGAACCATTGCATTAGAGCTTGGCGCACTCAGGGGCACACAGAAAATTCCGAAATTCAAAATCCAAGTCTTCACCGATATTCAAACTCAGGACCCCAGGTTTAAAAGCCAAGCGTCTAACTTAACCACGACACCCCCTTGAACAGTGACAGACATTTGACTAATGATTTTAGGAATGTTAGTGAAATTTGAGCCCAGAAACAATGTATGGATGGTGAGGTTTTAGATGTGAATCTCGTACTCTTTAAATGTAAAGAGTTAACTCTCATGCTGTTTAAACATACACGAAATGTCCTTTTAAACCTCCATGTTGTCTATCTTGCATGTTATTTCCTTTGAAACCTATATGCTGCTGAGATGTATGCTGCTGAGATGTAAGCTGCTGAGATGTATGCTGCTGAGATGTATGCTGCTGAGATGTATGCCGCTGAGATGTATGCTGCTGAGATGTATGCTGCTGAGATGTAAGCTGCTGAGATGTATGCTGCTGAGATGTAAGCTGCTGAGATGTAAGCCGCTGAGATGTATGCCGCTGAGATGTATGCTGCTGAGATGTAAGCCGCTGAGATGTATGCTGTTGAGATGTAAGCTGCTGAGATGTATGCTGCTGAGATGTATGCTGCTGAGATGTATGCTGCTGAGATGTAAGCTGCTGAGATGTAAGCTGCTGAGATGTATACTGCTGAGATGTATGCTGCTGAGATGTATGCTGCTGAGATGTAAGCTCTTTTGCATTCTGTGCCAATGAAAAGTAACGTTTTCTGAATGTGGTCAGCAGGTCATCGTGGGGCCCAGTTGCCATGGCGATACTGTTTCGAATTTACTCATCTGTAATGCGGTCTTTGTAAATGATTGAATGAATCCTTGAATATTCCATGGCCAGGATTGTTCGGTAGTAAGCTCTCAATCGCAATCATACCGGTATTCAAACTTGAGACCTCTCCTTTCTGAAGCCAATCAATTAACTACTCAGCCACAACGTCCCACAAAAATTAAAGTTCCCCTTTCAGACCTTGCAATCTATGGGCCAGATGATGTAAATGTCATCTGTTTCTGTGTCATGTGGCCAGCAGAACGACCAATCGCCCACAAACGTCTCACGCAGGGGGTGGTTTATGGAAAATATTACACTCAAATGTTCTATCTAATTGAAATGACAGTCATACTGTTAATTACGAAAGGCGGAAAAATCTAGTGAGGGAATTGGTTTGTGTTATACATTTAGAAGCCTACTCTTTTAACACATTTTGTCATTCTTACAGGATAAGATGGTCACCTACATAGAACTAACGGCACCTTGCGAATACACAAGATAACACCTCTCTAAGTTGTAAGCAAACACCATTGTAAGAAGACAAGGAAACACTAGTGCCACTATCAGCAGAAGAACTTCCAAATGAAGGAAGTTAAACAAAACAAGATGGCATCCATCCATCATGTCTCCCACCCCTACCGGAAGTATATATTATGCTCTCTATGATTGGACCAAATCGTAACAGGAAGTCATTGCTCAGAATGCTGGGATATCGCGTAAGGAATGAAAAAAAAAAGGGATGGGGGAAGTAAGAAAATCGTACAGGGCAGTAAGTTTATAGCGCAGGCCAACGCGCCCTCCCCCCCCCCCCCCGGCCCACAT
>JADKLZ010000167.1:4623340-4635813 GCA_021533235.1 Biomphalaria straminea
GTGTTTCTCGAGGCCTAAATACGTGTTTCTCGAGGCCTAAATACGTGCTTCACGAGACCTAAATACGTGTTTCACAAGGCCTACATACGTGTTTCACGAGGCCTAAATACGTGTTTCACCAACTACTGGAATAATTAACTAGTAGGCCACGACGTGAATTAATTTCAGCAACAAATAAGTTACTCCGAATGTGCGAAGTGTTCAGCTAAGGAAAGAGTTTGAGAAACACTGATTTAACTGATGATCTATTGGACTACCATAGAGGAACACTGGATGATTTAAATTAATTCAATAATTGATTTAACGATCTCACTGAAATCTTTAGGCCTATAAAACTTGTTGTTATGCAGCACAATTTTATCTGTGAAATTTCAGTTTCATGGAATGATGAAATATTACAAAAATAGACGATTACTCTTTTTGTCTAAAAAAAAAAAGACTATAAGTTAATGGTGAAAAATTTTTTTTAAAAATCCAGACAAATCATTACATACGCCGCCATTTATCATGTCATTAAAAAAAAGGAAAATCTCCCAAAGCTCGACTCTCATGATTTGGTTATAAAAAAAATAAAGTTCCCGTTCCCGGTCTATAGGGCAGATGATGTAAAGGTCATCTGTTTCTGTAGCCTAATGTTAACTTGGATGTCATGTGGCCAGCACAACGACCAACCGCCTTTACTTTTCCCAACTAATGTCAGGTACCCATTAGAGCTGGGTGGACTCAGAGGCGCCCAAAGATCCCTGATAAAATTTCAGTCTTCACCAGGATTCGAACCCAGACCCCCCCCCCTCTCCCCGTAATTTGGTCATCTAAAATATTACTCGCTTTTACTTCCAACTCCAAAAACTAGCTTGTAATGTATTTTTCCCATATTGGCCTCCTTGAGCGCGAGAGAGGGGGGGGGCGGGTTCAAAACTTTTCAGAAATGCAAACCAAATTTAGCCAAATTAATTTCAGCGTTGAACAAAATAAAATAACGTCGACGTGGGAACAGTTAGCCCCCTTGGTGTCAGAGAGGAGGGCGCTATGGCTCGTACCAAGTTGCACCGCCGCCGTCTGTCAGAATGATCTACTTATCCATGTTAGGGCGTGACAGCGGCTCCCCGAGTCTCGTAAACGACACTCTGCGCCGCCTGCCAGGGAGTATCAATTTGTGACACGTCCTTCATTCATCATAAAACAGACATTAGCTGCTTGGCCTCTCCCCAACACTTTCTAACGGAGCATTAAGAGCCTCAGGTGGTGTGGAGAAGTGAGAATAAACGTTTAGCTGCCAATGGGAGAATCGTGAGTTCGAATCTCTCTCTCTCTCTCTCTCTGTCTCTCTCTCTTTCTGTCCCTCTCTCTCTGTCTCTGTCTCTCTCTCTCTCTCTATCGCACACACACACTCATCTGCATGCACGCAGAAACAATCATTGACATACACACACTAATGCAATGCTGACCATAGGTCAGTGACTATACCAACGAATTAATCAGTAATGAAAAGTAAAAGGGAAGTCACCCTTACAGACATTGTGATCTATCAGGGCAGATCAGGGCAGATAATATAATGCTTAGCATGCTTATCACCGACGGTTAACGAGGGTTTCATTTGGCCAGCAGGATTTGAACTCGAGACTTCAGCGCTTTACTCCTCAATTTCAATATCTAGAAAACACATTTTTATTGTACTCTTTTTTTTTTTTAATACCCGTTAAGATGTTAAGCAATTATAAGATACAGGACTAATTAAAAAGGGAAGAAGGATCGCAGCTACGCTACCGTGTTAAAGTATGTTGTTGGTTTATTAATCAATATTACTTTTATTACTAGCATGCTAGAAACGAACAAGTATTCCTTCTCTGGCACTGGGTCGAGTTTCGTTAAAGAGAACCGAAATTCATTGTAGTACCTTTTAGTGTCCACTGGGAAATGTCCTGATGATGTGGCAGGTCTGCAGCAGTACTGACCTCTGACAGGTAACGACAATCTTCTTGGGAAATTTTAGGCCTCAAATGAGCCCCAAAAATAGAAGTAACAATTATATCGAGCCCCAAAAAATAAAAGTAACAATTATCTCCATTGAAGAATGAGACGTTACAGATTGAGTAAACCCATTTTTAACTGTAGTTTATATTAGCTGTGAATATGTCGGATAAACCCTGGATAAACCACATTTTCATAGCCTACTTTCATTTTCGTCTGAAAATTAAAAAGTTTCTCGGGAACATCTCCCCATGTTTAACATTGATCTAAATCCAATGCTTTAGTTCAGTGATACACAGCCTAAGACCTGCGAGGTCATTTCCGGCTAGTATATACTAAAGCAGAAAATAAACCAAAGCTACTTCCTCTCTTGTTATAAAAAAAATGTCTAAGAAATTATCATGTTTGTTACATGTGTTAATTTCAGCATTCTTTTTAATTAGACACGTACAAGTCACTGGCCCCAAAACACCCCAATAGAAAAAAAACTATATGGAGAGCTCCCTGATTTTGGAAACCACTGCGCAGTTCATCTCATATATTGGTCTAGTCATCTGAACGCTTCAACAAGAAAATGAAAACGAAGAAATATAAGATGACGTGGCCGAGGCCAACACGACCCCAAACATGTTAAAATGTAGTTATAATGTTATATTTCGTCCATTGTGGTTCGATGATGACCACTTTGTCATCCAGGGGGCTGAGGGCTTTGAACTGGGGGTTTTCGCCCCCTCATGTGGCTGGTGAGACCTATGTGAGCCCGGAATGTTCGGCTGCACACTGGGCAGGTTATTCCAGCTGGAATACAGTTAGAATGTAGTTAGAATGTAGTTTGGTTTGGTACAAACACTTCATACTGTACTACACAAAAAAAATGTCACTAAAAATTTATATATAAAAAATAAATAGATGAGATTTGTCCTACATGAAATGTAACAATTTCTTACCCCGCATCTCCCCCCTCCCCCAGGTCTAGTGTTGTTGGCCTCCATCATACAAAGAATGGATTCTGTCATCGCTGACAAGTAGTGTCATGCCACAGTACTATATCATTTCGTCCCCCGTGAAGGCAGGCACGTCCACGATGGTATATCTACATACATACTTATATCCAGTCTCGGTCTGTCATCTACTCATAGATGTAACTCAGCGGTGCAGTGTAAAACAAGGAGGAGGGGGGGAGGGAGGGATCAGGTTGTCGAGGGCTCTCAAGGACAGGAGGCATAAAGGCCTAATACATATTAAGAAAAAAATAAGCGATTAAAAATACTTAATGAATATGTAAACAAGATATTTTTTCCCGTTCCTACAATTATTACACTTCTCTCGTAGTCTAAAATTGGAATGATTTATTTTGATCACTTTTCATTATCCAATCGAGCTGAAGTCTTGTATGTAAACTCGAGCTGACATTTTTTCCATGTTTTTACGAAATTTCAGGAAAAAAAAATCACTTCCTTAATTACTTTATTTATTTTAAAAAATTGGTTCCAGCCAATGCCCATAGGTTCATCTCTAGGAATAGGAGTTATATTGTGTGTTTTTTTTTTCTTATTTATATCACATAACTCCCCCAGAGACACCACTCATCTCCCCCACACATCTCTTCCCACACACAACTCACCTTCCTCACACAACTCCCCCAGAGACACCACTCATCTCCCCCACACATCTCTTCCCACATACAACTCATCTTCCTCACACAACTTCCCCAGAGACACCACTCATCTCCTCCACACACCTCTTCCCACACACAACTCACCTTCCTCACACAACTCCCCCAGAGACACCATTCATCTCCCCCACACATCTCTTCCCACACACAACTCACCTTCCTCACACAACTCCCCCAGAGACACCACTCCCACAAACATCACTCCCCTCCACCAGACACTCCACTACCCCTCACACCAACTTTCACACACCGCTCCCTTTCCCACACAGGCACACCACTCCCTCTTCCCCCAAATCTGGTTCCGGCGTCACGTGACATTTTAACACTAAACCTTTCATTCTCTCATCGCGCGCGTTTTTCACGGTCTGTCATTCCTCCGATATATAAATATACGTATAGTGTAAACAGCAACAAATGATGTCAACATTTCTTTCTTTCTTTCCTTGCAACGGAATATCATCATTCTACCAAGAACACTTGAAGAAATAAAAGAATAAAAAAAAATTATCAGTAGATAATTTTAGTGCCATTTTTATTTTTTATTTTTTGGCTTCGTTAAAACGAAACGTCAACGTGGCAAGTGAAAGATAATTGTAGGCCAGGTAGTGGGGGGGAATTACGCACATTCTCATTAGTCATAATCATTTTAGAAATAAATATCTCAGTGCCAGTTTGGCTTGCTAGTGACATGTCAGAGGAGGGGAGAGGAAGGCTGGCATTTCTTTGTATACACTAACTAGAGCTAGGTGAGTGTGTGTATGGAGTCATTTTCGAGAAAGAGAGAGTGAGAGAGAGAGAGAAAACGAGAGAGAGAAAGACGGAAATTGAAAAAGAATGGGAAAGAGAGAATGAGAGAGGGAAAGGGAAAAGTAAGAGAGGGGTGGAAAATGGGGGGGGGAGGAGTAATGTAAAAGTTAGTGAGTATAGATAGAGGGGGGAAAGAAGGAAGAGGAGGAAAAGGAAAAAAAGGGGGTCTAATAGACATTGAGGGGGAGGGAAAAGAGAAAGTGGGGGAAAGAGAGAAAGATGAGTAATGGGAAATAAAGAGAGAAAAAGAGAGTGTGAAGAAATGGAGTGAAACTCCAATGAGATAGCACGATATATGTATTATTAAAAACTTCTTCACGTCTGCCTAGTCATGTTTTGAGAGTTGTCTCTCTTCCAACCAGCTAATTAGCCGATAAAGCATGGTGGTCGTTAACTTCTTGAAAATTCTTATGGACTTAATTAACAACCGAAAAAAAAAAAAACCAACAAAGTAGACATACCCATACACACAAAAAGGGTATAGTTACTTATCTGTTTACAAAACACAAAATTATTAATGACAGTAGAAAAAGAAATCATGACTATATGAAAAAAGTCTATAAGCTAAAAGCTTCTTCTTACATTCATGTCGTCAATAATAGATTTTTTTTTGTCCGGTTGTTGTTGTTTTTCTTTGTTAGAACTTTATAACCTATATATCCAACATACAACTTTATATTCAAATCTATCGGCTTGATTAATAGTGAGACATTTTGTCAGCTGCCCACATGTTGTGACGTCGTAGGTCAGTGTTCAGACTTTCTGTTACAATTCGTCTCGGTACAACACCATAAGTCACGTGGCTCATTATTTATTATTGCTTTTATATAGCGCTACTTTCATGCTTATAACATGCTCAGAGCGCTTTGGTCCAATCTCATTTGTGGACCAGTGGTGGGGAGGGGGCATCTAGGAGTTGATTTCCCGTGCTGCCTTTGGGCGCTCAGTAAATACAACTCTGCCCGAGTCGGGTGTCGAACCTCGAGCCCCCTTCTAGGTAGCCAAGCAAGCCAAGCTCAAGCCGCACTTAGCCTCTCGACCACGCTTCCCATTACGAATAGCCAAAGCCTGGATCGGTGGACGCAGTACTCAAAGTCGGCTCTAACTATTTTCCTAGAAATTTGTCAGTTAATGTACATTGTTTGGAAAGAATTATTAGCTCATCGGTAACACTCAGTGGCGTAGCTAGGATTGGGGGAGAAGGGGGGAGAATTTGAAAATTCCCCAGGGCCCCCACTTGAGGGGGGCCCCCAAATGAGTGTTTTTTTACATTGAAAATTAAATTAGATAATAAGCAATTGCAGAGGCCCCCAAAGAGGTCAAGCCCACCCCCCCCCTAGGGCCACCAAACGATGGAAAATTTCTAGCTACGCCCCTGGTAACACTGGGGGAGCTCTAGTTTAGCTGCAATAATTTTTGAAAGTATACAAAAAAATTCAATGAAATTTGGCTAGAGGACTAGAAAATATTTATCTAGAACTGACTCTACGCCTTCGGGTATTTTCCTACGAAGGGCCTATTGAAGAGCTTAATAAATAAATGTCCAGGGAAATTTCTAATTCTAGATCTAAAGGCCGTTGATTAGAATATTAATAAGTCTAGTCAGGGGCGGACTGGCTATATGGGCATTCGGGCAAATGCCCGGTGGGCCGGTACCCAAATGGGCCGGTAGGGCCACCTAAAGGACCTCATGAATGCCACTATATAACGTATTAAATTGTTAAAGGTTTTATAATAAATAATACTCTCTTGTAAAAGGTACCCCCTGAGAGTCGTGTAAAAAAATGTTTTACAGACTTTACAGTGTAATGCTAATTTAATCTGAGACATTATTCCGAAATAATGAAATAGCCTATATCCGTAAAGGTAGTGCTACTATTAGGCTTCCTCCTTTTTAAGGCCCACACTTTTAACGATTAAAAAGCAACATAAGGCCTACTAGGGCCTATATTTCTTTAAAAGATACAGAGTTAATTGTATTTATGCGTTTCATAATCAAACTTTACAGAATGATTTTGAGGACAAGTAGAGCTAGAAATAAATGTTCATCATTTGACATACAATTTGTGGGCCGGATTGTATAGAAATGCCCGGTCCGATTTTAACGCCCAGTCCGCCCCTGAGTCTAGTACATTTGTACATTCTCTAAAGAAGGTTTTTTTTTTTTTGGGCCCCCGGGGGGGGGGGGGTAAACACTTTTTTTTATCTAATATTAATTAGTTTTTTTTTTTATAGAGTTTGTTTGTCTGTGGGTTTTTTTTTCCTATGGTGACAGTGGAAAAATTAGCAATTGGTTCTGACTGATGCCAAGATATGTGGCATTGTCGTCATCGGTCTAAGCCAGGGGTCGGCAACCTGCGTCTAGCGAGCCACATGCGGCTCTTTGGATGTTAAGCTGCGGCTCTTTAGTTTCACGCGGAAATATTATTTATTTTATTGAAAAAAAAAAACTTAAAAAAAAATTGTTCTGATTCGATTCTATCTCTCAGCCACTTGTACTCGCTTTACAGCGCACCCCTCTCTTAAAATGTAACATATTTGCAGGTGGAAGATATTCCATTTTCTTCTGCATTATCACTTGATATAGATGAGTCTTATGAAATACGGCACATTTGGCCTTTTTGTCAGGTATTTGTCTTCCTACGTTCCAAAAGAAGAACTTCTAATATTGCTACCGCTCTCGTGACAAACCAGAGGAAAAGATAGAGCTAATGTCGGGCGAAAATACATTGAACAAAATAAAATCGATATACATAAATCGTTTCAATATGACATGAAAAAATAAAGGGGCAACAACGATTGTTTAGCGCAAAATTAAACCATGAAATTTTTACGTATTATTGCATAATATACCCAGAAGCGTTTTGTGTCCAAATGAAATAGTTGAGGTCATGAATTTGTTAATCAAGATTTTTAACAGCATCTAGTTAAAAGCACTCTACCATCGTCAGTTTAAAGAATTCTTAACGAAATGTTCGGAAGAAAAAAAAATCATGTGGCTCTTTAGAAACGTTCAAATTTCGTAAATTCTAATTTTGTGGCTCTTCTGACTCAAAAGGTTGCGACCGCTGGTCTAAGCTAGGACAGACGACCCCAGAACAATACAGTGACAAACAAGTGTTATTGTGATGAGTTAGATTTTATTTACAATAAATTTTATATTGTTACTAAATTATGCTTCATTTATTGCATTTCATCACAGGTTTATTTTGTCTATAGTGTAATCAAATTAACATTTAATATTGTTCACAAAAGAATTTATACAAGTTATTTCCAGTTTTAAAAGTCAAGATATAATACGCAAGCAGCGGTTTAGTTGTCTACCAGCAAGTCTGGTGCTCTAAGTCAACGACTGTCAATAACAATTATTCTAGCAAAATAATCTTTAAGTTGTATAAAGGAGGTATTTTCTAAAATTGTCATTTTAAAAAAATAATTTTTCTTGCTTTTTAATTTATTTAGCACAGTGCATAATCAGTGCATAATCAACTCTCTAAAGCACTTGATTTGAAATAGGTTCTTTAAAGGAAGCAGAAGAACAGAAAGAGAGAAAATAGAATGAGAGAAGGATTTTTTAAAATATAAATTATATATATTTATCTATATTGTATAAGCGCAAGATACTACTGGCTATCTGAATGATTGATTGATTTATTATGGATCAAGAGATCTCAGCAGCTGCCGGACAGATCTGCATGAAATTCTATACAAGAAATTTCATACACAGGTTCTTTTTATATACATAATTGGTCTGACCTATGAATCAAGAAGTTTCAACTTGGAATCTTGGTAAATTCTGGAACTTAAAGCTTGAGATTGGACCTCACCGGAACTGGCGGGGGGAGTAGTTCCCCTTTCAGACCTTGTGGTCTATAGGGCAGATGATGTAAAGGTCATCTGATTCTGTGGCCTACGGTTAACGAGGGTGTCATGTGGCCAACACAACGACCAACCGCCTTTACTTTTCCCCAACTAATGTCAGGTACCCATTAGAGCTGGGTGGACTCAAGGGCGCCCGAAAATCCCGAAATAAAAATCCCAGTCTTCACCGGGATTCGAACCCGGGACCTCCAGTACGGAAGCCAAGCGCTTTACCGCTCAGCCACCGCGCCCTATGGGGGGGGGAGTATGGGGGGAGAACAATTTTATCGAGAATTGGTCATCGCTAAATTTATAATCCAGACACATCATATTGGCGAAAGTTGCCACCAGCTAGCGCCCCTCCCCCTACTCCAATAGATTAGCAGATAACTTTTTTCCCTAGAGATCCGTAATGTATTTCTTTCCCTTAGTAAACATTAATACAAGAAACATCTTTCACTGAACAGCCCCTGACAACAACATTCTCTAATCACAGAAAAAAGAAAATAACAAAGGACGCAACAACATATCCCAGAAACAACATTACAATTATTTACAAGGAATATAATAAAGTCTAGGAGAAATTACTTTTATTTATTGTTTCAATCCAGAATAGTTTACTTTTCAATTTACAAAGTAATGAAGTGTCCACAACGTTTTAATGCTTTTAAAAAATGTTTAAAAAGTGACAAGATTAAGTGTTTCGTTTCGTTTCTTTTCAGCCATCTTTTAAAGCCAAGCGTCAACAAAAAAGAAATTCACTTTTTGCAATGTATGACATTCCATTAAGTTGTGAGGGAAATGTAAGTTTGCTGCGCATGCGCACACTTGCGTGTAATGTCTTTTTTTTTTTGTTTTGGGGGGCTTTGTATTAATTGTCAACATTAATTGTAGTGGCGCAAACAAAGAAACAAATTTAATAACACTACAAAATAAGTTATAAAAAGACAAAACAGGAAGACTGCCCTGGCACGCTTTCTCATTGGTACATATAATTTGCACTCTTATTGTTCTGCACAGAAGTTGTAACGCAAAACTAGACTTTAGCAAGGTCCATCATATCAAACATTGGCATTTAAATACAAAAACAAAATGTAATAAAATACCAGAAAGACACAAAAGATATAGGCACATTCCTTGTTCCATATGCTAGGACAAATTTGTACAAATGCTCCTTCTTCCCTAGCGCTATTAGAGCATGGAATGGGTTGCCTGGGCGAGCCAGGAAACCAGTGACTTGGCAGAATTTAGGTCGAGGGTTAATATGCATGACTGAATGCATGACGCATAGGACGTGATCATCTACTTTTTTATGTAATTATAAGATAAGAATAATAATAAGATAATATTTATTAACAAGATGAAGTAAAGATTATCTGTTTCTTTGGCCAACACAACAAAGTTCACCGAGATTTAAACCAGGGACTCTCAGTTGGGAAACTAAGCGCTCTATTACTCGTCCATCTCGTCCTGTAGTCATAATATGGGGTGAATTTCAAATATGCTATCGGTTCAAAGATCTTGTTTTTTTAAGCCTAGTATACATATTACATATATGCTTGTGAGTCTTGGACGCTGACTGCAGAGCTAGAGAGGAGGATCCTAGCAATGGAAATGAGATGCTACAGAAGGATCCTAGGCATCACATTTAAAGACCGCATCACAAACCAAGAGATTAGAGACAGGGTTACGGCAGCGATCGGACCCCATGATGACCTGCTAAATACTGTGAAGAAACGAAAGCTCAAAATGTATGGCCATGTAACAAGATCTTCGGGACTCGCAAAGACCTTCCTCCAGGGAACAGTACCAGGAAAAAGAAAAAGAGGCAGACAGAGAAAGCGGTGGGAAGACAACATCAAAGAATGGACAGGCCTACCATTGAGCGAGGTTTTAATCAGGGCAAAGGATAGAGAAGAATGGAGAAAGATGGTCCACAAGTCTTGCTTGGTGCCCCAACGGTCCACCAGACTAAGGGATAGGTAACAGGTAACAGGTAAATACATATTACACAGCATTATTTACATGCATGGCGTTTAATTATAGAAGCTATAGCCCTAGCTCACCTACTGACTCATCAGTTATTCTCCAACATGGAATGGACCATACATTTTTCTTGTATTCGAGATTCGTCTCAACAGGTTCTTATAAATCCGAGAAATTAAAGATATTTTTAAAACCATTTACTAACACCCTTTTGTATTGCATAATAACTTTCTTTTGTGTCATTTTTTTTTATTTCTAATGTGGCCCCCCATTTCTTAAACTATTCTTCTATTCAGCTTGCTAATTCATGGGTACTTGGTAGGTGGATGGGGGAAAGTGTTTCTGGTAAACAGCTCTAACAAATTTCCTAGAAATTTGACAGTTGGTGCATATCTTTAGGAAAATAATTACTAGAAATTTGGTAATTGGAAAAACTCTTTCCTAAGTGTCACATATGCCATTATAGATTTATGTATATATTTCACATGTAAAAGAGTATTTGTAAATAGAAATATAAACCCTCGACATAGGTCTCGGGAATTAATTAACATGACTCCATACGAGTTAGTGCTCCAGGTTTTCCCAGTGATGTTTGAGCTTTGAACTTTGAATTCTATTGGTTGATTTAAAAATAAAGACATTTTTGTTAGCGCCAGAGATTTGGCGAGGCACGTGACGAGAGTACATCCGCCCACCAGTCGATGAAAGAACCTTGTAGAAACAAGACGTGTTACTAGGAGCTCTGTTTAAATGCATTTGTAATATGATTTCACTTCATTGATCTATCATTGTACATATTTGTACTTACGTTCTATATGATTAAAGTTTCTTGAGTTTATTCTACAAGAGGTATTCTTTTATTGTGAATCCTAGATCTACATTTATTAAGTTACGTCAATTCAAGATTTCATCAACCACGTGTTCCAGTTAGATTCCCCGGCAATGTCACACTCATCATCACTCACCATCTACAACGTCGTGACACTAAGTATAAACAATAAACAATTGAAATTTGGTTAGGGTAAATCCAACATTCATTGGCAATTATGGGGAAAGTAATCGCTCTTTAAGATGTTTTTAAAAAAATATTAAAAAATATTTAAAAATATTAAAAAATATTAAAAAAATAAAAATAAATAATAAATGTTTTTCATGTTTTGTGTTAATAAATGTGTTTTTGTTTTCTTTTTATTTCAATCAAATGTATCTTCACGTTGCACGAGATTATGTTCGACATTTCAGATTGAAAGCTCAATGAAAAGTTGTTAAATAAAATTTAGTCGAATTTTACGTCTATGAAAGTGTGACGTAATAGAAGGGACGGGGAAGAAAAAACGCGTGGAAGTTTGCCGCCTCAAACAATCGTATTCCTCTAGGTAGCCACTTTACACACGCGTTGAGCCGGCACTGAGCGAAGAGAGAAAAGCTAGAACGAAGCATGTAGTACCTTAATGTAAAAAAACAGGACATTAAGTTGACATCCTCAAAGCTTGTTAAAGTTTCATGCAATTCCAAAGTCAGGGGGAAATGAAATCTATAAAAGAAATAGAACAAAACACACACACCAAAAGATCTATTAATTGAACCGCATGTTTGATCAGGCGAGGACCCTTGGAGATACAAGTGTTAAATTATTTCTAAAGGTCATAGGGCAAAGTGCAATCTACTAAACAAAAAAAAATTGTTTGGCACAATCTACAAGGTTGAGTTATCTTTCTTCTATGTAAAAAAAAAAATGCCCAAAATAGACATAGGTCAGTAAAAGAATATGTTGTTTTTTTTCGGAATAAACCAGTAGGCATACAGATACGTTAATTTAAACAAAAATAGATCACTATGAATTTATTAGCACCCAGTGCTACACTCTGGAAGAACCTGCGACGCCGCTGACCTCAAACTGTATCGGCACTGCCGTTCCTTTGGGTACATCAGCTGCGTGGAGAGGGGGGAACTGATGTGTGGGCGACATCGTTCCGACCATAGCTAATGCCCAGGTATTCATCTCATTTCTATGAGATGATCCATAGTCGCTTCGCGACTGAAGGAGGCCATAGACTGTCATAGATAGATAGATAAATAGATAGATAGATAGATAGACAGACAGACAGACAGACAGACAGACAGACAGATAGATAGATAGATAGATAGATAGATAGATAGATAGATAGATAGA
>JADKLZ010000167.1:4635823-4645885 GCA_021533235.1 Biomphalaria straminea
AGATAGATAGATAGATAGATAGATAGATAGATAGATAGATAGATAGATAGATAGATAGATAGAAGATAGCAAACTTAAAAAGTACAAACCAAACAAAAAAATGGCAAGAAAATTAACAGCTACTTGTCGTGGATTATCATCTAGCACTGCACATGCGTGGACATTGCCCCACTGTACGTCATTGGTCACGTGACTTTAGTAGAAATGAGACCGAATTTAACGGTTGCACCAGCAAAAATTTGTTTATTAATTACTCCCGATCCCTGTTTTGTATTTTTTTGTTTTTTCAAAGATCACGTCTGCTTTGTCGACTGCGTGCCAGAATGTTGACATTTGACCTTAAAGATGTCATTTAAAAACTAATAAAAAAAAATAGTGAAGATAATGGTACCTCCCGAGTGTTTTTTTTTTTAGCTGTCCACCTAAATATTTATATTTTTTTCCCCCTCTGTTACTGTTTGACCAGATTCTCCACCCTGATAAAAAGATACATAGGGCAGTGCGAGACAGGCCCAGTGGGTGGATAGGCCTTTTGACGACAGGATATGTATTGGGGTGGGGTAGAGTCAAAGTCTTAAGAATTATGAAATTATGAAACAAAATTTTACCTCTTGTAAAGTCAGGTCTCCATGGGGCGCGGTGGTCGAATGGTTGAGCGCTTGGCTTCCGAACCTGAGGTCTTTGGTTCGAATCCCGGTGAAGACTGGGATTTTGAATTTCGGGATTTTTTAGGGCGCACCTGAGTCCACCCAACTCTGACTGACTTTAGTTGGGGAAAGTAAAGGTGGTTAGTCGTAGTGCTGGCCACATAACACCCTGCTCGTTAACCGTTGGCCAAAGAAACAGGTGACCTTAACATCATCTGCCCCATAAATAGCAAGGTCTGAAGGGGACACTTTACTTTACTTACTTTTAAAGTCAGGTCCCCACTGATTGTTTGGATCTCCCTTGTTCCTAATGTCTTTTCCAGCCTCTCTCTCTCTCTCTCTTTGCACCTCTCTCTCTCTTTCTATCTCCCTCTCTCTCTCTTCCTCTTTCTCTCTCTCCCTCTCTCTCTCACTCCGCTCCTTTGCTCTTATCAACTAATGTTCTTCCTATCTTACTGGCCACCTCCCATCTATCTCTTCCGCTATATCCCAGGATCCTCTACACCTTTTTTCTTTCTCTCAATCACTCTCTCCCTCTCTCTCTCTCTCTCTCTCCTCGTTTCGCTTTTACTTTCTTATAGTTTCCTGATCAGCTTGCACCCAATGACTCCGCCAGATATAAATGTCGAGGGGGGGGGGGACGGGGGCGCCCTACCAACACCACGACGCGAAGCTGTCACCCAGTTGACAGTGTCTTGATGTTCTAAGTGGCACATCATTTAGCTCTGGGTTGTCTCGCAACCTCAGCGACAACCTAACACTACGGGAGGCGTATGTCCACCTGAGGTCCTATTTCAGGCCCCCCCCCCAACAGCCCCTCATCCCGTCATTTTCTTCTATTGGGTCTGGCTGGTGAAGCCGGATCTGTCAGTGGAGGCTCTGGCTGACTTTACCAGTCCAGAGCATGCTGGACAGGCTATTTTAATTTTACGTTTATGTATGTGTGTATGTATGTCAACTGGACATTTGTTGACATGAGATGACCCGCCTAGATTGTTTTGTACATGACATTAAGACAAATGTCAATGCCAGGTTTTATAAGCTTCAAGAATTGTGACATGTGACATTTCGTCCTACTTAGCAGAGGCGTTCGTACCGAACATGTATCACATATATTTATACAGGTCCCGATAACGAGCCTTTCTTTTTATAAGAAACTATTTTATATTTGTTACCACCAGGTTCAGATTGGTTGTTGCTCCTCGTGTTAGCTGCGCCTGTTATGTCGCTTTAGATTCCTCATCTAGGGCGGATAAGTATAAATAGCTAGCCTTTTAATGTTTCTAGTGTATGTTTGTAATAGATGAATTTCAAAAGATTTATTTCTAGTTCTCTGTGCACTTATTGGCACTGCAGAATCAGAATGTAAACTCTTTCGAACAAATAATTTATATTATGTAAGTTAGCAACAGTACTCATTCAACATGATGAAATAAATATTATTGTTTTCTTTGGTGCTAGTGTAAATATGCTGTATAGCTGCGACTATTGTGATTATTTATGTAACTTCTATGAGGTGTTCGGAAACATCATTAGAGTTTGTGTTACATTTATACCGCATATCTTCAATTGTTACCCCTGGCGTTATTTGTAGATCATTTCATGTACACTAATTGAGATAAAAAGCTATAATACTCATAATGAATTCTAATCATTTCTAGCCAAATTTACGATAATAATAATAATAATTATCTATGTCTTAACCCAGCTTGCTTTTCGTTTTTTTTTATATAGGCTATTGTAAACGCATATGGGCTGTTTCAATTATTAAAATTTCCGTCAAGATACCTCACTGACCTAAATCTGGTAAACACTTTTTTCGTATGGCAACTTTACATATTCTAAGAATACCGCTATTATCTAATGAAGATTCAAGCCAAGTATTACTAAGATTAGTCAAACAGTTTTGATTTCTATGAAGAACATACATATCTACACCTTACATTCTAAATTATATATTAGATAATGGTAGAAGATTATGCATACTATCGATGTGAAATATTTTAACGTAACAAAGGCATCAAAACTGTAGACCACAAGTTTAGCGTCGTATTGGACGTCCTACCTATGGTCCGCGCGTCTCCGTGACGTTTTTGCTCTGAATAGTGACTCTGCCCAAAATGCGCATGCGTGTCATAATGTTTAGTTGCTGACGAGGATTGCCGAACTGTCAAGTATTCCGCATTGGTAAAGATGACTAAACGAATTGTATTGTCACAAGTGTATATGTTTTATAGTGACATTGACGAGACTCGCGCAGTGTAAAGAAGTCATTGTCCAAACGAACGAGAGTATGACTTTGGGAAAGATTGCAATTCTCTTGGCGTAATGAATCAATGCGTTTTTTTTTTTTCGTTTGTCATGATGGTTCATTTGACTGAGACTTTTTCAATAACGTGGTTTAATAATGCAATGTAAGTGGGTCAAAGGTTGACGATGGTGCAAAGGTCGTGACATCATTTAAACGGCACGTGCTTTCTTCAGAACGCGCTGTGTTTTGTTTGTATTGATGTGTCTTATTGGCGCGTAAATATACAAAATTACGGAGAGGATGAGAGCGGTTCGGGTTTTGGCAATAGGCTTGGTTCAAATCATATTTGGTGTCCCTCCTGTAAAAAAGCAAATATTAGGTCTTTCTGTGTACTTTCATCTATCACGTATTCGTGGCAATGAAAAGAGGGGGAGAGATATTCTTGGCAAACTATCTGCAATGCGGCCATCATTGCTGGGCAGTCACATACACACACACAAAAGGAGAGGTATCATGATCAGCGTCATCTAATTTTTCTCACGTGTTTTTTTTTCCGGGGGGGGGGAGTTGAGAAAGTCGGATGTAGTTCACCTTGACCTATCCCTTATGATGGACCGTTGGGCACCACACATGATCTGGTGTAATCTTTCTCCATTCCTTTCTCTCTTTTACCTTCACTAGAATCCATTTTTTAATGAAAGGCCCTTGCATTCTTTAATGGTATCTTGCCATCGCTTTCTTTGTCTGCCTCTTCTTCTTTTCCCTGTTACTGTTCCCTGCAGGAAATATTATGTATATTAAATGCACGGAGATGGAAGACTAGAATCTATCTATCAATCTATCTTTCTATCTATCTATCTATCTATCAATCTATCTTTCTATCTATCTATCTATCTATCTATCTATCTTTCTATCTATCTATCTATCTATCTATCTATCTATCTATCTATCTATCTATCTATCTATCTATCTATCTATCTATCTATCTATCTTTCTTTCTATCTATCTATTTATCTATCTATCTCTCTTTCTATCTATCTATCTATCTATCTATCTATCTATCTATCTATCTATCTATCTATCTATCTATCTACCCTACCTCACTCTCATTATTTCTCTATTTACTATCTTTCTACATATGTATCTACCTATCTTACTCTCTCTCTCTCTCTCTCTCTCTCTCTCTCTCTCTTTCTCTCTCTCCCTCTCGAATCTCCTAAAACAACCGAATACTGTCAGTCTCTAAACACACAGTACTTGCTCTGACTTTTAAAATATTTGAAACACTTCAGATATTTCTTGTCTACATTTCTCACACGATAGAAATAAAACAAATGATAGTTAGTTGACCTTTCTAGATTGGGTTGAGGGCTTGGTGGCTGAGTGGTTAAGCGCTTAGCTTCCGAACCTGGGATCCAGGGTTCGAATCTTGCTGAAAAACTGGGCATTTGGATATCGGGATTTTTAGGGCGCTCTTGGTCCACTCAACTTTAATGGGTACTTGACTGAAAGTAAAGGCGGTTGTTCATTGTGCTGGCTACATGGCACCCTGTTGGTAAAAAAAAACATGTCCTTAACATCATCTGCCTTATGGATCGAAAGGTCCAAAATTGGAACTTTACTTACTTTATTGTGTTACAATGTTTCCGGATTCGATCCCTGCCCGCTGCCATCTCTTGTATGAATTTTGGTCTACGACACTCTTGGACATTTCAGAAGGAACATATAAAAACTTACAAGTCAAAGGGGGGGTGGGGGAAATCAATCCCAGATACGACATGCAGGTTGCATAACCGTAAGAGTAAATGCAGATACAGAAAAGAGAGTCTATAAGACAAAGATATAGACAGGCTGATTAATGGATCGATGGATTTATTTTACTTAACTGTAAAAGTAAAAGTAAAGTTCCCCTTTCAGACCTAGTGGTCTATAGGGCAGATGATGTAAAGGTCATCTGATTCTGTGGCCCACGGTTATCGAGGGTGTCATGTGGCCAGCACAACGACCAACCGCCTTTACTTTTCCCCAACTAATGTCAGGTACCCATTAGAGCTGGGTGGACTCAAGGGCGCCCGAAAATCCCGAAAATAAAAATCCCAGCCTTCACCAGGATTTGAACCCGGGACCTCCAGTACGGAAGCCAAGCGCTTTACTGTACTATAACATAAAGAGTTTCTTTGTTGCTGGGAGTGAAAATCGGGATTGAGAATGGGAGTGAAATAAGTAATGAGAGATAATGTTGAGGGTCAAGCGACCAAAAGAGGAAGGCATGCCTCCACCGTGAGTTGAGGGAGAAAAGACCCCCCCCCCCTCTTTTATTTTCTCTCCTCAGCCTCGACCCTCTTTCGTCTTTTTCTTGTACAGGTTCCTGATACACCAGCTTCAGAATAAAGACATAAATTAATTATCTCATCTCTGCTCCACGTTCTAAGACAGAAATAAGGACAAAGGGGAGGAGGGGGAGCTGAAGGTAGGAGGAGGGGGGACACATTAATGGCCATTTAGAAAACGATTCTGCTTATTTATGTGCAGCTCGGGTCGTCACTCAAAGGTTCGGGGTCAAAACCACGTGCCACGGAAGACTGCAAGCGGCGGGGGTAAGAAAGCACGGCTGTAGCTGGGGTGCTGCTCTGGTGGGCGTCCATGCAGGGGCGCTGCGATACGATGCATGGCGATGGTAGGAAGCTTTGATGTGGAATTATAATAAGGTTTTAATTAGCATTTTCAGCTTTTGTCTCTACTGCAAGAAAACAAGCTTTCGTTTGATTTATGTTCATTGGTTTTGTTTATAATTGTCTTAGCCACATTCCCAGGCTATAGGGAAAATTGTTATCAGGTGAGCTGGCCTTGCTATTGCATGTGTCTATAGCAGTGGTTCTCAGCCTTTTATGCTCGGCGACTCCTTTTTACAATCCTCCACTCTGCCGCGACCCCCCACACACACACACGTACAGCAATGGAAGTATAGACAGTAACAATCCATATTTTCAATGGTCTTATGAGACCCCTGTGAAGTTATGAGTAATGGTGCTTGCACTATGAAGACGCACATAAAGTACTCAAACACATACCGTGAATAGCTCAAGACGTTTATGAATAATTTGTATACACCGAAAGCTTTATTATTGTGCAAATATGTTCATTCTACACCTCAGTCTCGAGATAAGAGGCGAGCGTCCAGCAGGAAGGAAAGCAGAGGTAATCAAAGCAGCAGCAGATCCAATTTACCCATGTCAGTGGACAGCTTTTTAAAGCGAGTATTAGACTCCTCAGCCAGCTTCGAGTTCGAGGCATATATATATAATATTAGTAGAAAGTATGGCAAAACCACGTGTATGTATGTATGTATGTCCCGCATAGAAGTAAAACCCGTTTGACCAATCTTGATACAACTTGGCACAAATGTTCCTAAGATCATGGCAAAGACCAAAGTGTATATTTAATGCTCATCCAACAAACGCACTCCCCACCCAACCAAAGAAAAAAAAATTATCTCAATTAAAGTACGAAACATTTTTTGACGAATCGAGTAAATCCGTTTTCCCATTATTCTATATGCGATATGAATATGTCGGCTAAAAACGTGAATGGAACATTCAGATGTATGACATATCTAAATCCAATCCACTAGATTAGAAATAACAAAAACTAAGGCCCGCAGGCAGCCGGTAATATCCGGCTAGTATGCCCTATATGTATATAAAGGGAGGCGCGGTGGCTGAGCGGCAAAGCGCTTGTTAAAACCTACCGAACCGGGGTCCGGGGTTCGAATCCTGGTGAAGACTGGGAGTTTTAATTTCAGAATCTTCGGGCGCCTCTGAGTCCACTCAGCTCTAATGGGTGGTTGGTTGTTGTGCTGGCAACATGACACCCTCGTTAACCGTAGGTCAAAGAATCAGATGAACTTTATATCAACTGCCCTATAGACCAGAAGGTCTGAACTTTACTTTTTTTTTCTTTATATAAGAATTTTTCTTTACCTTAAATGGACCTTTAAAAAATTGGTGCCAGTGTTATGACTGTGACAATACTTTTTTTTCTCTCTGTCACACGCCGAGGATTGTTAATAATTATTGAACTTGATAACATGAATTCAATGAAGAAAGAAACTCTGTTTTCTTCAACAACTTTAATACAGCTTCTACTTTCTTGAACAAACACTTCCTCAATCTTTACTTCAATATAGAATAAAACTTCACTTATATAAACACAACTTCTTAACAATAAACTTCTATTACTATTTCTTTATAAAGAGAAGATTAAACAACGGACCATCGCTACATAAAACTACTACTATGCGAGGACTATTGCTCTTCAAATACCGTTACTGTGCGAGGACCCCGACTAACTCCTTTTCCCCTTATTTATACTTTTTCAAATCGTATCTTCCAGAAGCATAGAATGTTCTCTGATAACTATTTTAGTAACTTTGACCTTCTGGAAGATGACGTGCGTAATTATTTTCCTTAACCCCTTTCTATGATTGGCTATTCTAAAATTAACTTGTTTACGCTGGACAGCGCACTGACTTGACCTGGTTTCTAGAACATACTCTAAAAAGGGACACAACCAAAATCGTTACAATGACACCTAGTCAAAACTTTGTACCTAATAGTATTAATAGTAGGCCTACTAATAGTAGATTTTGTAGCTAAACAGTTCATAGGTTAAGTTTGGTTTAACCCTCTGATATGATTGGTTACGGTTTGTTCAGAGGTTGTGAAATCGTCATACATTTTTTTGGGTAATATTTCTGGAGTAAAGACAAACAACTACACATTATCACACACTGTTACGTTAAGCCCTACATCTTCTACAAACACACACACACACAGGACAAACCCATATAGACTAAATTAGATTAGTTGGGTTTTTTTTTTAAGTATCAGACATAGATACACACTCAATCACAAGAGAAAGTTTTGAAAAAAAAAAAAGAGGGACAATGCGCCTCATTGTTGAGTGAACACCGGATAGGTTTGTCTCCACACTTAAAACCGGCACTTTCTTCAAGACGTGATCCCAGGGATGATCTTGTGCTATTTGATATCTGGGCTTGAAGATTGCGGGAGAAAAAAACAATTCAGTCCTTCGTGCGGAGAGGGTTAAAATGGTCTGCCGATATCAACTCGTGCCGCTTGTTTTCTTCGCTGCGGTCTCGTCCTTTTGATCACTTGGCTTTGATTTACAAGGGCGGCTCGCTGGTGGGGTCGTGACCCCTTTAGGATAACCCACACGCATAAAAAAAAGGTGATGTCGTTAACGGACGCTTCATTTGCTGCACACGTATACAGCATGGGCCACCACGACGGTATAGAATGGGCGCGCGTGCATGTGTGTCTCAGGGGTGTGGACGAAGGAGGGGGAGGGAGGGAGCTCGCGGTGGTCAAGGGAAAGGTCAGTTAATGGTGCATTACTCATCCATTGAAAATCAACGACAACTGGACCGGATGCTTTATTGGCTGCACGAAAGAGTTTTGGACATGGGCATTACTTTGGTCAGAGCTCAGTAGTTCTCAAAATTTACATTATTCTTTTTTTCAGAGCTAAAAAGTACATTATCCATTTGTTCAGAGCTAAAAAGTACATTATCCATTTATTCAGAGCTAAAAAGTACATTATCCATTTGTTCAGAGCTGAAAAGTACATTATCCATTTGTTCAGAGCTAAAAAGTAAATTACCCATTTGTTCAGAGCTAAAAAGTAAATTATCCATTTGTTCAGAGCTAAAAAGAACATTATCCTTTGGTCGGACTAAAATTAAATTATTGTTTGGTCAGAGTTAAAAAGTACATTATTGTTTGGTCAGAGCTAAAAAGTGCAATATGGTTTGACAAGAATTCTGTTTTCTCAATGTCTTCAGAGCTATACAGCAAATTATCTTTGGGTCAGATCTAAAAAAAAAAATACATTATCTTTTGGTCGGACTAAAAATTCACTATCGTTTGGTCAGAGCTAAAAAGTACATTATGCTATGGTCTGAATTCCGCTGTTCTCAAAGTCTTCAGAGCAGTTTTCTTCTTTGTCGCAGGTCAGGAGTTCAGGACACATCGAATACCAAATTTTTTGGTTGATAACTGTGACAGAACATTTTAGTTTGACATTAAAGTTAAAAATAGACTGAATTTCTTTCATTTCTCAACAGGGAAAAGAAACTCAATACAACAGCCTTTAACAACAAAGTTTTAAATACTTAATGCTTAATTAACCCTCTCCCTAATCATACACTCCAAGATTGTTCATTCTTTTAACAAAACTTATGTCGACTCTGTCTGTCTGTCTGTCTGTTTGTTTAAAAGTTTATGCACTTTATTTCTCCGACACACAATCTCAGATCAAGAAGAAATTTTGCACTATTTCTTTTACCTGACAACACAAGAATCAACACACACACACACACACACAAATTAATCAATTAGTAAATTAGCTTTTGATAATTAATTATTTTGTTTGGTATCTTGAACAAGGGAAAGAAATTGTACTTGAATGAAGTGTTGGTATAAGCTGAATTAGTCCCCTTTATAAGTCGTCGCTCTAAATTGAAACAAACAATATAAAAGTATTCTTTAGTCATAAGCATGTCACCCGAGGAGGTGTAATACAAGAGTAGGAGTTCAGGTTTTATCCCCCATTTATGATAAATCCGCGCAGTCAGCCCTCTCTTTCTTACCTCTCTCAATTTTCCCTAGCTGGCCTAAGTGATAGGAACAACATAGCGTATTGAGAAAGCTAAAAGCATAAAAACAATTGTTGAAAATATTATTAATCGCACAGGTGTATTGTTGTTGGTCTAGATCTCTTACAAATTGAACGCCATGACTGATCCAAACTTGATACAATTACACTTATTATAAGCTTTGGGCTTTAAAAAAAAGTATTTATTTTTTTATTTTTCTTGATTAGTTCTCCCCTCAGTCCCTCTTAGTTCTCCCCTCAGTCCCTCTTAGTTCTCCCCTCAGTCCCTCTTAGTTCTTCCCTCAGTCCCTCTTAGTCCTTCTCTCAGTCCCTCTTAGTCCTTCCCTCAGTCCCTCTTAGTTCTTCCCTCAGTCCCTCTTAGTTCTCCCCTCAGTCCCTCTTAGTCCTTCCCTCAGTCCCTCTTAGTCCTTCTCTCAGTCCCTCTTAGTCCTTCCCTCAGTCCCTCTTAGTCCTTCCCTCAGTCCCTCT
>JADKLZ010000167.1:4667296-4677995 GCA_021533235.1 Biomphalaria straminea
CCAGAGCGCACACCGCACAGCCGGACAGCCATCCATTTTTAAATTTTACAAAGCTGAAACCAATTCACTCTATCTGTCTGGTAAAAAAAATTTCACACATGATTTCTCAGATCCAATCACAGATCAAGCTGAAGTTTCGCACAATTATTTATTGTACTTGACAAAACAAGAATCAATAAAACAAATTAACAAATTAATTAACTATTGGTAATAAATTATTTTGTTTTGTCTCTTAAACAAGGGAAAGAAATTGTAATTGACTTCCGAACCACGAGGTCTTGGGCTCGAATCCCAGTGAAGGCTGAGATTTAGATTTCAGGGATTTGTAAGATGTCCCTGAGTCCACCACATAAAGGTGGTTGGTCGTTATGCTGCCCCCCCCCCCCGACTAGTTAACTGTGGACCACAGAAACTGTCGACCTTCACATCTTCTACTTTCGACTGAATTCTAATTGAGCCGCACTATATATATGTGTGTATTTTTTTTAAACCAAAACGCATTTCAACGTACGTAGGCTTACTGGCCATTGCGGCGTTACACTTCGTTAATGTAAAATTCCCTTTCAGACCTTGTGGTCAATAGGGCAGATGATGTAAAGGTCATCTGATTCTGCGGCCCACGATTAACGAGGGTGTTATGTGACCAGCACAACGACCAACCTACTTTACTTTTCCCAACTAATGCCAGGTACCTATTAGAGCTGGGTGGACTCAGAGGCACCCGAGGATCCCGAAATTAAAAATCCAGGATTCGAACCCCGGTCCCCGGTTCGAAAGTCAAGCACTTTACCGCTCAGCCACCACGCCTCCACTTCGTTAATGAATCTAAAGGTTATCTGTAGTTGTTTTGTTTTCATGATAGCAAAAAACTAAGTTATTACATATGTTATTATTATTTTCTTGTTATTTGTATATATGAGAACTGTTTAATTGTGACACTTATCTAGACGTAGGTATTCATCCGTGGTGATCACACTTTTATTTCATTAGCATGTATCTCATTTATTTACTAATATTGTGTTTTCTGATCCTCTAAGTCATAAATCAAATGTATTTGTTTCAACATTCTTTATGTCAGTCTGTAGACCCGTAGATCTCTTGTAGTGTATATTTGTAATAAGAAGGAGTATCCTTAATGATCAAATTATGTGTCAAAGCCAAGTGATGGGGACTACTATTATTATAGCTTTTACATAGCACTACTTTCATGCTTACAGACCAGTGGTCTAGGAGTTAGTTTTCTGTACTGCCTTTAGGCGCTCAGTAAACACAACTCTGCCCGAGTCGGGTGTCGGAACCTCGATCCCCCTTCTAGGTAGCCAAGCCAAGCTCAAGCGCACTTAGCCTCTCGACCACGCTTCCCACCGATTATTATTATAATGTAAAAAAACGAGCAGATATTCATTATCTGGCACTGACATGGTCAAGCTGCGTTAGAGAGAAATAAAATCCATTGTAGTCCCTGCAACAATGACCACTAGAACGATGTGGTAGGTCAGCAGTGGCACTGTCCGATTGGCGCGTACTTCGGACGGTGGAGGGAGAACTACGATACGAGGTGCCGCCATTGCATGGAAGACGATGAGACCGTAGACCACATTCTGCATGAATGCCGGGTCTTGCACGAAGGGCGATTTGGACAAAGTAATGGAGAAAATACTGGTGCGCGTAAGGCATTAGGGTTGTCCTTGTACGAGGATAAGGCAACCTTAAGATTCACTGCTCGCTTCCTCTCACGTGCTCTAAGGGAGTAGCTCTCAGCATGTTTATTACCAATGGGGTTTCTGACTCGGTCTGCAGCGGTACCGCCTTCCGACAGGGTTAGGGTCAGGGCCTAGCTAGAAGGTATTTGTGAGGTCAGTTGTCATTATCCCCTCAGTTGATATAACAACAGAATATATTGTTATTTTAGACAAAGTCCATAACCGCTAAATCTCCAAACATAAGCTCCCATAGTTTCTTTGTTTTTCTTTTCGATTTTCCTTATTGTATGGGATAGTTGTACGGCGAGCTCAATGATTTTAGCGTTATTATTATTATTATTTTTTTTTGATGTTTTTTTTTGATGTTTTTTTTTTTTTGGTCAATAAACAGCTAATCAGGGCGATTAAAATCCAACGTTTTGTCAGTCAAAGTTGGCCTGTCCCTGTTAATAAGTGATCAGTAGACTCGAGAGGCTCATATGGTAAGTTTTTTTTATTAAGACACGAGTATCCTTATTGATCAAAGAATATGTTGGTCTATTAGTTCTGCAAATTGGATATGGCAAACAGAATGAACCCCATGGCGTTATGGTTGCTATGTCACTGGCTAAGATCTATACACTTAGACTAGATATGGAGATGTCTAACACTACACAAAATATTCGTGAAAAACTTTTTTAAAAAAGCTGAGACAAGACGTAGTTATAAGAAGTTAAGTTGTTGTTTTTAAAACCTAACATATTTAATTGAAATTCTATGCCGAACTGGGAGTCGAACTAGGGAATGGGATTCTACAGTGCAAAATAGTACACGATCAAAACACAAATTAGCATATGTTTTAATAAAAAGGCGTCATTTATAAATTACTTTAGTATTCTGCACATCGGATACACCGCAAAAGTTTGCTATTCATGCCCATATATGGACATTTCCGAAGCAGACGATATATCTATAAAATATTAACAGTGAGTTCGGAATTTGTATTCGAATAATTAGCTTTATTAATATTAATGATGCGAATCTCTGAATTCACTTTTTGCTTTCTACGTGTATCAGGTCATCGAAAATAGGTCTTTCAGCTTGACAATGAATAAGAAGCTGGGAGGGACGGGTAACTGAGATCAACGTTCACGAAAAGGGAGGGGGGGAAGCGATGGGGGGGGGATCAGAGGCGACGGGGAGAGACGATCGCATGTAAATGTTGTAAAGGCGTGACCCTCCCGAGTGAGGAGAGATGTCTCTCAGAATTTAAAATTCTGGATTAAACAAGATTTGCGTGAGCCTCATATGACCACTGGTCATCTCTTGCCCCCTACCCCCCCCACTGGTCATCGCCGGACATTGGTCTTCTGATTGAGTCTCATGCGGGAGCACGAACTAGTTCGAGAAACAGCACACACAAAATGGCCAGTAGGAACAATGAAATGAGGGCCTTCCTGTGTTTCTTGAAGTGTTGGTAACACAATGACATTCAAATAGATTCTCGAGCCAAATTTTTGTTCTGTGGTGGTTCAAGGGTTATCGAGTTCAGTCCCCAGGACTTTTAATTTAATATTTATTTGAATATGCATGTAACTATCTCCGGAACATCTTTTGTTATATTATACAAAGTCTCAATGATTTTAAAAACATTTAAATTAAAGACACCACAAAAATGTCATAAATGTGAAAATACTTTCGTGTTCCTGTGTGAGAAACAAGAAATGAAAATACACTTCAAAAAGAAAGAAACAAAAAGGTTATCTAATGGGAACGATCTATTGATCTAAACTGCCCACATGTTGTGACGTCGCAGGCCAGTGTTCATGCCTTCTAAAACGAACGGTCGCGGTTTAATTATCCTACTTTTAAACTCAGTTCTAGTGCATTAAACTCAGAAATGTATTATCTGAGCTTTGACATAATCAATAAAACATTCATTGCTAAAGAATCGTAGCAATTAATCTCCAAAATTACACAGAAACATGTTTTAAATAGCACTAGAAACAGACATTTCAAGGAACACACAAAAAAAAAAAACTCATACAAAAAACATTATATGCATAAAAAAGGAAGATTCGTCTAAAAAGACAATGGATTAGTTCAAGATGAAATAAACACAAATCTCAAACAAAAAAAAAAAACAAACGTAAAAATAAAAACCAAACAAGAACTCGAATAATAAAGAAACGTAAGCTACGTTATAAAGTCAACGTAATTAGCTTTATAGACGGCACGGACAATGTGACTTCCGGGCTTCCGGCTTGCTGTCTAATGTTATCACGCGGGAGCACGCAATGGACACATTATCAAAAAACCCAGAACACCCAACACAGAGCGTTATGATCGCGGACACCAGATATCAGGGGGTGATGTCAGGGAGTCCGAGATAGTCCGGAGATGGAAACAAACTGAGGGGGGGTGTTTTCTTTATTTGTATAGATGTCACAGGAAACATTTTCTCCTCGAGACCTAGATTGAAGTTTTCACCATTTTAAAAACATGAACAAAGTTTGAACAAAGCGTGGAAGATCTATTTTTTTTTTTTAATTAATGAATATTAAAAATGTCGAAGCCCAAGCATAAAAAAATTTTGGAGACTTCATTTAATATTTTTAGTTTAGAAAATAAAATTGATTCACTCCCCCTCCCCGACCCCCAAAGACTAGCTCTGTATGCTTAAGTTGCACTTATCTATAAAATTATCATGGAATAAAAAATCCTACTCTGGAAAACGTTTCCATTGAAATAATGTTTTGAAATTTCTAGATCGAAATAATTAAAGTCTGTTGATTTTAATCGTTTTATGATTGTATATTGTACATTTAAATAGATTTTACTTAGATCTAGATTATGTATCTAAATTGCAAAATAATAATTATGAGACGAGGGTACCCCTACTTTCAATGTTCAATTTAATTACTTAGACTTAGATCCTCCCGCTCCGTTTGGTGCATCTGGCGCCAAGCTGTCTCTATAAAGATCTGTCATTGGCAATGTCTGCAGCCTCCTCCCACCTGGTGTCCACTGTTCTGAGGTCCTCCATGAAGGTGTGGCGCCAAGTTTGCGTTTTCCTCGTATTGGCCTCCATGTCAACGCAACTCTTGGTATGCGTAGTTCATTTTGTCGTAGAACATGTCCCGCAAACCTCATGCGACGCTCTGTCACAACGTCACTAAGTGTTCAACTCCCAGTTCAGCATAGGATTTCCTTGTTTGAGACCCTGTCTGTGTAATTGACTCCAAAAATCCGTCTAAGCCATTTCTGTTGAGCCACATTTAGTCTTTTCTCAATTTTAGCCATTTAATACCCAAAAATACTTATATCTTATATGCATTTAATAACAGCTTTAAAACTTCTTTAAACGTTCACCTTTGACCTCTATAATATAGAGTTATCAAGCCAGTTCAACAAATGCATCGTTAAGTACTTGTTAAGTAATATGGAAAGACAAAGGCTTAGCCCTCGGCACCAAAATCAGACTGATGCGCTCCCTGGTCATGGTCACATTTCTATATGCTTGTGTGTCTTGGACGCTAACTGCAGAACAAGAGAAAAGGATCATAGCAATGGAATTGAGATGCTACAGAAGGATCCTAGGTATCACATTCAAAGACCGCATCACAAACCAAGAGATTAGAGACAGGGTTTTCTGCAGCGATTGGACCCCATGATTACCTGCTAACTATCGTAAGAAAAAAAACGCAAGCTAAAAATCTATAGGGCTCGCAAAGAGCCTCCTTCAGGGAACAGCACCGGGAGAAAGAAGAAGAGGCAGACAGAGAAAACGATAGAAGGACAACATAAAAGAATGGACGGGCATGCCATTGAATGAGATTCTAAGGCTAAGGACAGAGAGGAATGCATGGTTCCAACAGTCCAACAGACTAAAGGATAGAAACAGGTAATGAAGGAGGAAAGGGTACGGTATAGTGACTATATTCTTTTAAAGAAGTAACATAGATAATTTGTATTTAAAGGACTTAAAGATGAAAGGGAGTACAATACATATCTTATACCTGGTTGCCTGGCCTTGTGGTGTGCTTTTAGACTGTCGTCATGTGCCTCTCAAGTCTATTTGAGTGTTAGGACTTTTTGAGTCAGGAGGTAATAATACTCAGACTTTTTGCGTCAGGAGGTAATAATACTCAGATAGACTTTTTGAGTCAGGAGGTAATAATACTCAGATAGACTTTTTGAGTCAGGAGGTAATAATACTCAGATAGACTTTTTGAGTCAGGAGGTAATAATACTCAGATAGACTTATTGAGTCAGGAGGTAATAATCTTCACTTATAAAAGAAAGCTGAAAACGAACACTGTGCCTTAAGTTTCGCACAGAAATTCTGAACAGGTAACATTGTATGTGTGTGAGTGTATGTGTGTGTGTATGTTTGCGCTCGCAGATTAATTAGTAAAACGATAGTCCCAGAAATATGTCTTCTATTGGTGAGCACATTTTCTCGTCTGATTTTTTTTTTCTGTTTCCTCCGTTTCCTTAAGATAAAAAATACAAAATTTTAATAAATGCAACGCCTTGATCACCATAATAAAACAATGCATACATCTGCATACATCTGCTTCTTTTGATAATTATCCCCCCCCCCCCCTTCTCTCTTTTTTTTTTTTTAAATTTGAAATTTGATGCATTGAAAAAAATATGAAGAACTCTTTTATAAGTCGCTAAATACAATAAGATTTTAGGCGACTTTTTGATTCGGCAGAAAGAATCATGTCTTCGATAGAAACAAATTATGCTTGTCATTTCAATAATCCATAAATCTCATAAACTTTCCCGGAAACATTGATAATGACGGGAAAACATCCCATAATTTCATCCCAGACACTAGAAAGCAATGTAAAAAAAATATTCGGTATACTAGAGGTCGGGTTAACCTCTATGAATGTCCAAGGCGGGGGGGGGGGGGAAGGCGGGGGGGGGAAGATCTTTCTCCAAGTGACAACAGCTGTTGTAGTTCAAGTGTGTGATAGTGTGTGTGGGTCGTGTGTGAATGTGTGGGGGGTCTTATTCAACGTGCACATTTTTTTAATTTCCATATTTTTTTCTTTTGTTGCGTTAAAATGAAAATTTAAGAATTTCCAAAAAAAAAAAAAAAAAGGCAGTACCAGGTCATTCAAGCATGTCTCGCTCACGCTCAACCAAACAATAATTTACATACAGAACCATGTAGAACATTGCGCGACGTACGAACAAACACACACACACACACACACTCGCGCGCGCATTGGGAGATAGAGGCGTAAAAAGGGGGACCAGTATCGTTGACTTTCTGCACCGCTTAGGATTCTCTCCCCCCAGGGCGCAACAAAGACACGTGCCCCTGAAATCGTTCTTCTTTGCCCCCCCCCCTCCCCACTTTAGTTCCATTTCCCAAACTACGCCCTGTGACCATATTTCTTTCTTTACGGGTTCACAATTTTTGTGTTAAATAACCAGTCATTAAAAAAAAAACTGGATGATGATTTGTTACCAGCTATGGCGCATGCGTGAACTGATTCATAACGTTCTTTTTATTCACTTGTATAGCAGACGATTGTTCCGCTCAGAGGCGAAAGATCTCTATCGGCCATTTCTTGACACTGAAAAGCTGGGGATTGTAGTATTGAATCCGTGTCAACAAAAGAATGTAGCAGAAGATACTGATTCCAGGAGCTCCCAGACATCTTCGTGTACATGTGGCGCCATTTCAAACAAAAAATATAGATACTTCTGTAATGTACTTAAAAATTAATATTTAATCTGTGTTCAAGAAAATGCTTTGAGCGAAGTGCGAAATACACAAAACACGATGTTTACAGTAAAGTGTACGTGATAGTAAAAATACAAGAACTTCAGCACAGAATTTGAATTAAATATCAACGTATGACGGAGTTTTCAGGTTTGAGTTATATGTGAGTTACATTTCTTAAAGTTGAAGCTATCACTAACTACAGTGATACTTATCAGAGGGCCAAGTTGGCTCCTTTGGCATCCTGTGCAATTAAGAATTGACTACAAGGTGGCCACTCTTTGTTATCAGTGCATCTACACTAAAGAAATGCCCTTGTCCCTCAGAGAACACTGCGGTCCTTGGACTCAACGCTTCTAGTGGTGGCTCGTTTCTCCCTCAAAAGCAACTGTCTGCGGGTTTTTTCGGCGCACGAGCCAAAGGTTTGGAACTCACTCCTATCCCAGACAGAAAACATGGTTTACTAGGAGACCTATCCAATCCTTTTTAGTTTAGTTTGTCATTTTATCTCTTGTATGTATGTAATTTTATCACAGCGCCCTGAGGCTACATCGTTTTTGCTAACATCGCTCTATAAATTAAATTATTATTATTAAAAGATAATTATTTCATTATTTAATTGTTGTTTTTAAAGATTACTTTGAAATTGATCACAGTAACGTAAGTTACACATTAAAGTAAAGTTCCTCTTTCAGACCTTGTGGTCTATAGGACAAATGATGTAAAGTTTATCTGTTTCAGTGGCGGTTTACGAGGGTGTCATGTGGCCAGCATAGCGACCAAACGCCTTTACTCAGAGGCGCCCAAAGATCCCGAAATTAAAAATCATAGTCTTTACCAGGATTTGAACCCGGAGCCCGGAAGCCATGGGCATTACCACTGAGCCACCACGCTACATATTGATAAAGTTTATTGTATTGAAGAAAAAAAGAGAACATTCAGTTCCTCATTTACACAATTTCGTGTCAGCTCGCTGCGCATGCGCATTGAGACAATGTTAACTAGTTTCTGTATAAAGATTGAAGTGTGGAGCGCTTACTTTCTATTTGGTCTTCATTTAATGTCAGCACAACGACCAACCGACTTTACTTTCCCTCACTAAATTCAGGTGAAAATTAGAGTTAGAGTCTTCACCGAGATTCGAACCCAAGTTCGTTAGCCAAGCGCTTAACGACTCAGCCACCTCGCCCCCGTTTTATGGAGTGTGTGTGTGCGTATTTCCTACGTGATCATGGGAAAAAAACGGAGTATTTATTGTAAGTTTTAGAGAATATTTGATGGTAAAATGATGCAAGAAAATCTGCGCTGTCGTAAGCCAGTATAAAGAGTGAAAGGACGAGAGTTTTTTTCTTATAGCGGGTTAGATTTGTTTAAATATGAGTTTATTTCATTTAATCTCAAGCTGAATCAGTCTATATAGTCTATATTGTATGAGTATATTTTTTTTTCTCAAAGACGCTTATTCAAGTTATTCTAAGTTTCAGAAGTTAAAATATAACAGCGGTTTAGTTGTCTACCAGCAGTTTGGTGTAATAAATCAACGACGTCCACGACTCTCCGGAAATCATAAACAAGAACAAGAGTTTTTGCAAAAAAAATTTTAAGCTCATTCTTTATGTAGGCTATACCTACTGTTAGCTCGCATCTGTATAATAGCCAAGACTTCTTGGAGGCTTTCACCAAAGATGCTTGCTTGCTTGCTCCAACAAGGACATACGGTGTCAAGACCACACTACAAACAGCAATGTCCTTGCTGGTATGGACAGAATAGAGGGATTTCTTATGGTCCGACAGTTCACGTATGGGGGACGAACGTATGCCAAAAGTAGTCCTTTTTTTTGGTGAGCTGAAATTGGTTGAATTTGTCAGAGGTGCCCCACGGAAAGCCCAGCATAGGCGCCATCTTGTTTTAACTGACATAGAAAAGAGCACCTAGCTGCATGCGGCTTCAGAATGAGGTAGCTTGGGATCACTTACAAAGGCCGCGGAATATACCTTTGAGGCTAAAAGAAAATGCACTGCGGATGACTACAAAACTAACAATGAATGCTCCCTTTACTCATCATCACCTACAAAACTAACAATGAATGCTCCCTTTAATCATCATCACCTACAAAACACACACAGAAACACTCTACATAACATATAGGAATTTTGCTTTATTTACATGATTACAATGGAAGAGGACACTTTTCTCTGGCAGGTGAGAAGCAAAGTCCAAGAATCTTAAACGGCCATTTTCCTTTTCACTATCAATTTAGAATACCACGTTAAAAATGAGCGAATACAACAGAAGCGTTGGCCAGTCTTTAGATGTGGATGTCTGTGGACGGTCAAAATTAAAGAAATAGGGTGAAACAAAGCAAGTAAAAAACAATGAATTCATCGC
Organism: Biomphalaria straminea; assembly: GCA_021533235.1. Taxonomy (NCBI): domain Eukaryota; kingdom Metazoa; phylum Mollusca; class Gastropoda; family Planorbidae; genus Biomphalaria; species Biomphalaria straminea. The sequence goes on from JADKLZ010000167.1 coordinate 4,677,117, forward strand.
TCTAAACGAAACGAAATAAACCAAACATAGAAGTTAACGAAACAAAAAATGTGAGTCCATGCTGTATACGTCTGAGAACCATTGACCCGTAGGTACAGTTGACCTTTATTCCTCACCTCATACACATTTTAAAAATAAATTTTAAAAAAAGGTGGTCAGGAGGGCGAAGACTCAAGTTTATGTCAATTTGACAAGACAGTAAAATATGAGGAGCACATAACGCTTCTAATCCTCTTCTGGATTGACGCATCGCATAGCCATTTTGTTAAAACAAATACAGCATTTTGGGGACTTTTGTTGACTTAACGATGTCGTGCTGATGGTGGAGGGAGAGTTTTGGGGCGTTGGGAGGAGAAGGGGGGCTAGTGAATGGGGGCGGGGGCTAAAAGTTAGCTATTTTAATCTGTTCTCTTAATGTCTACTCGTAGCAGTTTCTTTACTTTTCATTTTCGTCTTGTAAACCTCATCTCCAGATCTCCCTTGTCTTTTTAGCTCATAGAGATCTATTTGTTTTACTGCCATGAACGGCTTGGGGAGAAAGTCTGGATAACAAGAGAGGCAGGGAGATACAGTGAGTGAGAGACAGGATGAGATAGAGAGGAAGGGAGACAGTAAGAGGGAGAGATAGAGAGAAAGGGAGAGAGGCGGGAGAGACAGTGAAGGAGACAGACACAGATTTAGAAAGGTTGATATATTGAGAGAGAGAGAGAAAGAGGAAGAGATACAGAGACAGAGAGGGGGGAGAGAGTGAAAGGGAGAGATAGATAAACGGGAGAGACAGTGAGGGAGACAAAGAGAGAAAGAGAGACAGGAAAGACAATGAGGGAGACAAAGAGAGAGAGACAGGAAAGAGAGTGAGGGAGACAAAGAGAGAGAGAG
>JADKLZ010000167.1:4693882-4719923 GCA_021533235.1 Biomphalaria straminea
CTGTGTATCCATCTGGCTTTTTTTTTTTTCTCTACTCGGACTCGCTGTTTAATAAGCTCATATTAAGACTGATCCACAGACACTTCAATCACTGTCAGACGTAGTTCACTTTGGCACTTAATGCCTGAAAAAAAAAATTAACATACAAAAAAATATTCACACGAAGGGTGCTTAGGTCGTAGTCCTTACAATGTCACCACATGTCATTGACAATATAAAAAAAAAGTTTTTTTTTAATGGAACAATATAAACATATCGTATTGCTCTCTATAACAAACTTTGTTTAGAACGTTTGAATGAAGGCTAGCAATGTGACGAAACCTTACGAGAGTGGAAAATAACTCCACATGTACATTCACACCTCTAAATACTGTACGATTTATTTCCTTTTTTCTATCTCAAACACGATTAATAAATTACTGCTATTTCATAACCTAATGATTATTTTTTTTAATTCATTCATGTTTTGTTACGAACAACGGAATAATTGAGCAAAGGTTTCAAGTTGACCCGGAAGTGGAAGAGAGAGTATTTCAAATGTGTACCAGAGAGACCAAGTGAGGTGAAAGCTTTGTAGACAGAAAAAAAAAAATAACTAAAGTTCGATGGTAAAAACTATGCCCTCATGGGCGTTTCTCCAGAGAATGCAGACCATGTTCTCCAAAGCTGCATACATTATGGAGTGCCCAAAAGAAGATACTGATCCCCAAAATACGAAGATACTGATCCCCAAATACGAAGATACTGATCCCCAGTAGACGAAAAAAAAACTGTATGGGGAGCAGCCTGATATGGAAACCACTGTCCAGTTCAGCTCGGACGTCAAACTAGTTAGATATCTACAACCTCCAACACATGTTAGGACCAACCAGTACAACTGCTCCTTCTTCCCTAGAGCCATTGGAGCAGGGAATGGGTTGCGTGAATCATTCAGGAAAATAAACGACTTAACAGATTTTTAGTCTTTAATTAACTTACTCAACAAGATTAACATGAGGATACACGCAGGACGTAGTTATCTTCTCTTCAGAAGTAGCACTGTAGTTTATAAGATAAGATAATGAGAACACAGACAAAGATAAGATAAGCACAACAAAATGTAGGTTTTACTGTAAACATTTCCTTTTCTGTATTATCTCTTCCCGTCTTCCTTGAATAATAATAAAGGAGGAGTACAGTGTTTCACGTGATTTTCAAACTCCTAGCTGTGACCTACATATTTTGCTATTCCAAAGAAGACATAACTATTGTCTCTGTAAATAGATATTACAATTAGCCTTTTAGCCAACGTTGTCTGGGGCAATATAAATGTATGTGAATTCTAAAGGATAGTATTCAAGATAGTAGTGCCAGGAACTCTAGTACAGGTCACGACGGGCACGGCATGGCCTATACTGTGCCGATGTGCCTAAAATCAAAATCAAATAAAAAAAACAGGTCACGGAATGCAGTGGTGGGCATACTAGTACAACGTTAACCCCCTCTCCCCCTGTTTTGTTTCTCCTCTCTTTCTCTCCTCTCTTTCTCCTCTCTTTCTCTCCTCTCTTTCTCTCCTCTCTTTCTCTCCTCTCTTTCTCTCCTCTCTTTCTCTCCTCTCTTAGTCTCCTCTCTTTCGCTCCTCTCTTTCTCCTCTCTTTCTCTCCTTTCTTTCTCTCCTTTCTTTCTCCTCTCTTTCTCTCCTCTCTTTATCTCCTCTATTTCAAATAAACTAGTAAATCGAAATTGTTTGATTTACGTCTTTGGTGTACAAAACCTTTATCTTATCTTATAAAATACAGACGTTACTTCAAAAAAATAAGATGATTTCGTCATTCGCGTGTTCCTATGTCAATCTAGTCATGCGTGCTAATCAATGACTTAGATTCTGCAAAGCCATTGTTTTTTTTTTTCTGGCTGACCCAGGCAACCCGTTGCATGCTGTAATAGGGGAATAGGAGCATTAGTATTTTGTTCTAGCATATGGAACGAGGAATGTGCCTTTATCTTTGAGCCTTTCTTAGTATTTTATTAGTTTTTTGTTATTGTATTCGAAGATTATGGTTCAGTGTTTTATGTATAATTGCTACTTAACTTTTAAGTCTTCTATCCTGAAGGGTTTCTAGATTTTGTGATTTTTATTACTAAAGGTGTTACTCTAGTCAAATATGCTCTAGTTGCTCTATTTTGTGTCTGTTCCAGTTTCTTAAAGTTTGCTTGACGGGTCCCAAACATAGGATGCATATTCTATTCTTGGCCTAACCAACGTTAAATCCATTTTATTATTTGATTTATTGAAATTCCCTTTAATAAACATTAATGCTTTACTAGGGCTCCCTACATAGCACCATACAGACTAGTACATACATATGGATGCTGCAACAACTGGATCTATAGGTGGAAGGGGGGAGGCGCTATGTATTTTTAACCTTACCCCCCTTCCCCGATTTTAATTGTATTGTACTGATATGTTTAGATATTATCCATGATTACAAATACAATGACAGCGAGTGACCAATTCATGGTTTTTAAAAATAAAATGTGATAGCCAAAAATGCAAGGAGCACAATATAAACTCTGACCTACATATGAACGCCGTTTTGTGTCTCTCATCTAAATTCCCCCCCCCCCTCGGTGCGATCATTTCTGAAAAGTCTAAGGCCATTAAAATAATTACTTTCCACTAGGCCCACCAGACAAGGCCGCCTAGAGGAACTCTCTGCGTCCCATAACGTGGTCTAAGAGTCTAAGAATTCTGACTTCATGATAAAGATAAAGGCCCATTTCTTATTCTCTATACTAGGGCACATTTGTATAAGTTCTTCACTGGTGCCATTAGAGCATGGAATGGGTTGCTTCAATCAGACAGAAAAACCAACGACTACATGCATGACTACATTAGCACAGGGACACTCGTAGGACTTAATTATTTTCTCATATAAAGTAACGACTGTAATTTATAAGATAAGATAATGCATATATTTGTATGATAAGACTTTGTCCTTTCTTGCAACTGTCCATATAAAAAAAAAACAGCTGCTTCTTCAAATTGGTGGAAAAGAACAGCAAAGGACGCCATTGGGGCGCCTTAAATGGTACGATGGGAACAGTGGAGATGTGTTTGTGTGTGTGGGGAGGGGCATAGGGGGCGGTGGTGTGTTCTGTGTACGACAACTCTTAAGAAACAATTAGAACCAAGGGAGAGAAGAGAAAAGACATGGAAAAAAAAACTTTTTTAAGATTTAAAAACAAAACAGCAACAAAATCGCTATCTACTCAATTGACGCGAGGGATTACTCGAAGATTTAGTGTGGGGAAAAAAAGGAGAGGGGGGGTATGTGGGGTACGGGAGTAAATGAGAGAGACAGAGACGAGGAGAGAAAGAGAGAGAGAGGAGTGAAGACGAGGTCGGATAGGCGCCCTTAAAATTGCGCTCATCGACCTACGTAGATGTTGGCTGGGTGGTGCCTGTGACACTGTGGCGTAGAGGGGCGCGAGTAAGTGGGGAGAGGGCCGGGGGTCGAAAAAAAATGTTTAGACAAGCACTGCGGTACGAGTGATAACTCCCTAAATATAAAAAAAAAAAACGAAAAAAAATATTAATAAGAAAAAAAGGGGAGAGAACACAACAACAACAACAAAAAATAGGAGGGATTGGCAGTGAGTTCCCCTGCCCGTCAATTTTTTTTTCCACCCCCTACCACCCCCACTGGGCCCGAATGGAAAGCCAATCGGATCGTCGACACCAAATTCTTGTTATGATAATGCTTTCTTTCCCATTTCTGTATTTCAGAATATCATCAGGCTTTGAGCCCAGCGCGCAGGGCCCCCGTTGAAGCGGCTGAACGACGAGTCGGCCTCCCTCTCTCATGCGTGTGCTGATTGGTAGAGGCCAGTACAGCGGCGAGGGGACGGACTAGGAAGCACACAGCCAGCCCTGAAGGATTTACCAAAACTCTTCTTCGGAACTCTTCACCGCGGTGTTATTATTTTTTTTGTTTTGTTTCATTTTTTAGTTTATTTAGGTTTAGTTTTTTTTTTTATTTAGTTGTGGAAGCACCTTCATTTTAATTGTGGTTAGATTATAGATCTAGTGTGGAAAAGGGCCTTTCATATCTATTATATAGATTCTATACAGGCCTAGATATACATATTCAGTGTTCGGATGGAATACACTAGTGAACTCTTGATTATTGTGAAAACAGTTATTTCCTCTGGAAGGCGCTGAGACTATTCGGCATCGGAGCAGGGCCCCTAATTATTCTAAAAATGATTCTTAAATCATGGCCGAGACAGTGGCCCATCGCGACGTGTTTCTTTTTAAACACCGACTGGTTCACTACATTTTGTATCTAGATTTTATATTGTCTGGAATTATTCACTAAAAGCATTTGGACCTAACGCTGAAGGATTGGACTTATAATTCCTCCGACTCAAATAAAAGTGCACATTTTAGAGTTTAAAAGAAAAAAAATTGTGATTTAATTACGGTACATCAGTGTTGAATATTAATAATTGTTGTGTTAGAACCGCTCCGTTGTGGTGCTAAGTCTAAAGACATGTCGCGGCGAAAACAGTCAAAGCCCCGTCATGTCGGCAGTGATGGACTTTCGCTTGGAGACACCGGGGGCCCCGATGAACTAGCCCTCGGAGAGGATGACGGGATAGACGAGGGGCCCCTGCCTTCGTTAAGGAAGAGGAGATTAAGTAGCGACACTGACAGAGATGAAGATGAGAGACTAAATGAAGCGGAAAGTAATGGTAAGTCTCAAATTCTAAAAGTACACCTAGTCCTAGTAGACTACACGCACGTTTATTGTTCACCATTACTATGCAGCCTGACACATAGGGACTTGAACTCCCGCAAACATTATCAGTTTATTCCGATAACTAATCAACAAAAAAAATGTAGATGTACTACCGTGATAGAGGATACTAATTTTAAGCGATCTTTATTTGTACAGTCTTAATATCTATATTCTATACAATTGAGTATATGGCGTCCGAATTTTATAATCACATTTTATTATATTTACTTTTCGCTCCTAAATTCATGACATTTAATTCATAATATTTACCACTTCCTATATATCTACAAATACACAAATAAAATAAGACCAAAACTAATATATGAAGGTAAAAATAACATGGCATTACACGTTTCCACAATGATAATCGCATTATTTTTGCCTAGTGACAATCGCTTACACTTAAACGGATATACAGAAAAAAAAATGTCCTAGATGGCCTAAATACACATAGACACTGAAGCTTGATCCGATAATTAGATGCGCTCACCTCAGCGTTTAGTTAATCGCAAGTGTTGTATATTAATAAACGCATAAAGAAATAACGCTCACATTCGGAAAACAACTGAAAAATGTAAGATCAAACCCCGCATTATTTCAAAGTAATAATAATAATAATAAATAGATCTATATGTAACGCAACTAAGAAACACAAAGGTTCAGGGAGATTTGAAAAGATTATATAACATTTATTCAACAATACTATCGATTCTTGTACAAAAAATGGTCTTTTTATTTACGGATTTATTGTAGGATTAACGTCGCGCGTTGATAAAATAATGTTATAAATTTTCATACTACAAATCTGATAGACTTTTTAAATTAAATATTTATTCTATAATAGTCTATAATACGCGACATAAACAGACATGCGCTAGATATACAGACATACATACCACTTAAAAACATTCATATTCACCACCCAACAACGCAACAATTTTTTTTAAGTTTCATCAATTTAATAACACCTAAATACCGAACTATGTACGTGATAAGGGGGTGGGATGGAGATACTACAAATTTGATTATAAATTTCCGTTGACACGATGTACTATATGACAGTGGCACATTGTACACCGCGGGCCAAGTTGTCTTTTATAGCGCTCTTCATTAGCCCAGCTCGCTAGGACAGGGCTATAAAATAATAAAAGGGGCTCCAATATTTTGTTTAAGTGATTATGAGAGTAGATAAAAATATCAACCGCTTCCCGTCCCACCCTAGCATGACCGAACTACACTGCCCCCCCCCCTCCTCATGTCAATAGTGGATTTAGGCTTTCTTGTTATGCCATAAATCTGCAACCGCTCAACATCTCGTGTATTATATAATTTATATTTATTGTACAGTATTTATTGTATAAGTATTATACGCGTAGTTCTTTAGTTACGGTAATACATCGATTTTGTGGATAACTTTAAGGTTTTAATAACTGATTTCAAGTTTGATGTAAAATATGCAAACTTTAACTACCTTAATTTCTGTCAACAATTTTACATGATTTAAATCGCAGACTGAGTACACCTTATTTGGGTGAATATAATATCCTTTTTTATATGTACATATTCGTTAACACTCTGTGCTGTATGGAGTCTCTAATAGGCTACATTTCCAAACCGATGTATTTTTTAAATGTAGTATTTTATGTTACTTTTCGTTTTATTTGCGTTAATTTTGGTTGAAAAAGATTTAATAAAGAAAGTAGACCAAATTTGAAATGACAGTACCAACTGCCGTTGTCAACACATTTTAGCGTATGTTGCGACTACATATTTGTTCCATACACATGGTTGTTTGAACGGGTCATGAATCCGATTTCTGGTGCGTCAAAGTTCAAATCTCGGAACTGTTCAAATACTGTACACCCCTCTGAACTGAACATATACATAGAACCATAGATTTAACGTGTGCTGGCGTATCACTACTTTTAAAGAACAAAAAATGTTGACTGGTTTAAGTTTGTAAATTACTTGTTCGATATCTGTCAGAATGTATTGATTGATATTTATAGTACTCTATGATTTGAACTAGTTGACATGTTTGTTAGCGCTCTGTGTAATGTTCTAACATGTAAAAACTTGTTCTCTCATCAAATCATCGATTACTATAAATAACTAAATTAAGCCGATGTAAACATGTGCCAAAATCAAGTCACTCTGTGTGTATTGCTTTGCTCTACTAAGAAGCCGCAATAAACGTGATAAGTATTATGTTCATTTTCATTTATTTGGTCATCGCCCGTGTGCCAAACTAGATGTACATTTGTTTATGACATGCAATACGAGTTATTTGAAAGAAAAACATTTTTGTGAAGTCATGTTTGTTACGGTAGTATTTTGGTATTTTATATATACCGGGATTTCCAAATAATGTCAAAATATTTATTATATCTGTTGGTGGGCCTCCACAATGTAGGACTCAACATTTTGGCACGGAGATACACATTAAACAGTCTCCAAAAAGGTATATAGATTTGAGCTAAAGGGGCCATTATAAGTCTTATTCTTCTTTGGAGGCCCTAAGTTAGAACTTTTGTTGCCTATATGTAAATCCGGACCCGTGTTCATATTTTGTACACATATGCACTGAAAAAAATTCAACTAAATATCCTTTCGTTTATTATTTCATAAGAAGTATTAATTAAATGTATCGCAAAAATTGCTAGTTATTGTCAATTTAAAAATCTTCATAGAACATATACCAAAAGTCTAAAAGAGTCACAATCGCTGTCCCTCAAGTCTCCGATCTCACGTTTCGCATACGTACTGGGTGAGACAGGGAGTTATAAGTCAATATTGTGTGTAGAAATATTAGAACCAAGATATTACACCGCATTGTATAGCGATTTGTAATCGTTAAAAATGCTATTTCAATAAAAGCTATAAATATCCATGCTTAACATTTGGACATAATATTTTAGGAGCCTATCTATAAGCCGAGAATATAAATTAAGTTTATATATTATAAAGAATTACTATATTTCAGTGTTTTATGAACGATATTAACAATGGGGTTTTCAGGCTTAGGTCTTATTTAATGTAGTCAAAATATTGTTTAATGTTAAATCTCGATTATTTGTAAAAAAAAAAAAATATCTACTATTACTAACACTAGATCTATTATTTAACTGTTGGGGTGACGCGCTGGGTGCGTCATCATTGGTTCTCAATGTGCTATGGGCTGCATGAATGTGTTGTTATTTGGTACGCACATACACATAGACCATACAGTGACCCATTACACATTAAATTATAGGCCTCTCTTCTGCCAGTCCTCTTGTTTCCCCTTCCATTTCCTCTCACGACACACTCGCGCAAACACCCATGGTCTAGGTCGTTGCAAACATTTAGGTAACAAAACAAATAAAAAGGTTTGCCTGAAGCGTCGCCGGGTGGAGCCCCCCTCCCTGTATGAGGGTGGAGAGGGCGCTTGTTCAGTGGGTGTCGGGAACCTAATCCTATTTGTTCACATTGTGTCGGGGCGTCCATCTGTGTCCGTTTAGCTTGAATGGTGCTCGTGTCACGTGAAACAGGCGTAGCGCGGGGTGGTGGCGGGGAGTTGACCACTGGTCTGCGTTGGGGTCACGGCGAGTTATTCTTGGTCATTCTTGTTAGTCGTTCGCGTGTCAAATCTGTTTCTTTCTGTCCAGAGTCTAAAGTGACCGTTGACCAGGCGATTATCTTCAATTGATTTCTCCCCACCTCTCGCCTACTCGACCAAACAAGCCGTATCTCGTTACCAGTCGACTGGTTCCGACTTTTGACCCCCGTACCCCAGTCTCTGGTTCATAACAGAGAAACGGCGAAGAAAAAAGTCGAAATTTTGATTTTCTAACCTTACGATTAGCGCAACTCAAGCTGTAAACACTATCACTCGGCCGATAACTTATGTCATTGACACGACTTTATGTTATATAATTAACAATATCAAACACTAAGGATAATCTTACCACAGGGCGAGAAGAAAATTAAAATAGCGTGCCTGTAATGTTTAAATGTGAATTACATTTACAATTCATACCGGAGTTACAAAATGTCAATGTCATAACGTGAATTTAGATTAGATTCATATTATCATGCACCAATCTACAATCATTTCATCTTTACGCATAAAAATTGATGATAAAATGTATGGGGACCCTCATCCTCATATACACAAATAATTTGATCTCGAGCTAGTAAATAATGCAACAAAATGTATGTATTGATTGTAGGTATTATTATTATTATTACATTTATTGCGTTTATATTTGTGTAGGGTGTTCCGCGCTCTTGGTGGTATGTTTAGTGTGCGCTTGTCCACCGCTCCTCCCCCTGTCCCTTGTGGTCATGTAGAGAATGGAAGTATCATGGGTAGACACTGCTACGTCAGAAGCAAATACAACTCATCTCGAAACACTAATTCCTAGATATCCGCAAGATTCGAACTCGACTGTGTTGATCAACCCCCTCTCATTTAGATAGACTAGTGGCATTGCGGTTCCAAATCTTGATCTTTTAATAAAATACGCTTTGTTTTAATTGTGATCGTTTTACAAAACAAAGAATTAGATGTATATCATGTCCACAATATATCCACAATATTCATAAATGTATGCGACAAAGAATCAATACTTAGACATGTTGTTTTCGTTAGTTGTAATACTAATTGCTAAATATTCACAATATCAATGACCAAAACAATATTTCAATATATATATATATATCACTTCACAGAACATAATACCACACAATTGTTCGAAATTTAAACAGGAATGTTTTGAAAAAGAAAAGACCAAGCATTACTCTTAGATATATATTTTTATTCCGTAATAAACAACTATACACAGCACCATAGCATCAAAGCAGTACACTATTTTATACCTAGATCTACATTTCTTTTAAGAAGTCAAAACACAATTCGAAATCCATTGGAAAGAGAAACCTGTTAAGAATAATATTTATAGAAAGCACCATTAAAAACAAAAACTCCTCGGATCACCCTGGGGGCCTGAACATTTAGAAAACAAATTCCTTTGCTTGGAGAAATGTAATAATGTGCAGAGAACGATATCTGGAGCACACATTTGCAAAGGTAGAGAAGAACAACACAAAATGCAAACAAAGACATCAAGCACATAGCCTTGGACCACAAGATACATGGCGTGGGTCGGGCCTCATCTGTTCCGCAGGCCGACGACTCTGCGGCACATGGTTTACATCAGAAAATATCTGCGGAAGGAAAATATTTGTGTATTACTTGTTTGATGAGCATTAAGTCGACTACAAAGCCAGTGCCAAGATGTTTTTATTTTGTGGAAACAAGTTCACCCTTGCCACCCTACCACAGCCAATGTTAGACACAATCTGAATAGCCAGTCGTTAACAAGTACGCAGTGTAATTCTAGAGTGGATATAATGAATACTAACGCAATACTTTTGAAGAAGTCCTAATTAGACAGACCACGTTGCAACTCCTCAATGTATTGTCAAGTGCTGACCAACAGTGAATGTAAGGATCCATCTTAAAAAGCGTCGGGGTTCGAAAAAATTGAATAGGGCCTACAAATATCTGATATGACGTTTAATAATATTAGAAAAGAACTGACAACATGTGTATTTAACATATTAAAATTTTTAGTGGCTACATATTTCTAGATCTATTTAATGTCTGCTTATCTAGGTCTGTGTGTATAGATAATTAGCCTTATGTTTAAAAAAAATATAGATCTATTTAGGTATTTGTAATTTATATTTCTCTAGGTATTTTAATATGTGTAAACCTTTACACATATCTGTAGGTGCAATTAATGTATTTCTATTATTGTATATATAGGATATGTTGATGCCAAGGGCACGATTTTATTATTTCCTTTTGGGATGCACCAGATAATTTCGAAATATTTTAAAGGCAAAGACGATATTTCCAACTGGTTCATTTATTATACATTTCTCTTGTACACGATAAAGAATTCTTTACATATCTCTCTAAGCCTACCTTCTTCACATTTCAAATTCAAATTAATTTGTTTAATTTCGTATGATATGCGCTTGAAAGTTTTATCACGATAGTCCTGGGTTCGAATCCGTCCCACCTTCATACTCTGTCGCGGCTAAAAATGGCCATGTTTAAGTAATTCTACCCTCCTCCCCTTTTCTTTTTTTTTTAAAAAATATCTTATATATTTATTAGACACATTCAAAGATAACTTTGTGGATAATTTTCAATGATTCACATTGCTTAGATTGATCTAAAGTATGTCCATACATTTAGTTGAATTGAGTGGTCTCTAATTAATCAACGATTTGGAAGTAATATCAAGTCATAGCATATATACAAATTCAACTTGTGGGTTACTTCCATGTATATCACACCAACACAATACTTTGAAATGTACATTTTTTAAAATTTATTTTGCAAATTGAAACTTACCCCCCCCCTCCCATCCTTCCATGTCTTTTTTTAACGTTAAGATCTCAAATTGAACCTACGTGTTCCATACTAGGGCCTTTTTAAATGGAATTGCTTTTTTGAATGCATTTTATGCTGACTTATTTCAAAATTTAAAAGTTGTTGGTTTTATATTATGTAAAATTGATAAATAATACATTTTTACATTCAGTTTCCTATGTTTATATGTGTAACAAATATTTAGAAATCATCAAAAATGCACCATCATTTTTTATGTTAAGTATACATTTTGAATGCACATATCTACAAACCACTTTTCTAACAAGAAAAAAATATTTATAATTATCACCACTTTCAATTCATGTTATTATAAATAAAAATTTTACTCATACTGTATGTCTAATAATATCTTATTTTGAGAATTCGCTAATGCTCCTACATCTGCAACTATGACTTTATAAGTTATGAACTCCAGCAGGTATATTACAATGAACAGTGTATTTAATCATGAACTATATACAACCCCTCAATAACTTTCACTGCTCAACAGTATTATATGGTCTGGACTTGGATACGTTAACCTGTTTGTCTTGTGTGTTACTGTAAACGAAAGTATAATCTGAATAAACCATTTAAAAAAAAGACTAATGATATGCAAATATTATTATTATATTATTATCTAACACATATATTATTTGCTAAATAAATGTTTAGAGCCTACTGCTACGAAATAAAAATGCATGGTTTGAAACGACACATTGTTTAAATTAATTCTTTACCCTGAATACATATGTGAAGAAATGTTTTCAAAACATTTTTTTTGCCCAACAAATTAGGCCTGAGAGCCGCGGGCCGTAGTATGAACCCTGTTGTAAAACAATTTATGTAGATCCTTTATTTCTCTGAGAAAATATGCATATTAACTCTTTCTCTCCTAACTGACGATACCAACGTTGATTTCATCAGAATTTGGTAAATAATTACGGAGAGAAAGAGTTAATCAGCTAGCAACAAGTATGTCACTTTCAGTTTATTTTGTCAGTTTCCAGAAAACAATGCTGCCATTTCATCAATATTTTCAATGAAGAGAGCGCCGAGACAGATAGCTTCATTTATCATGCGCCACTGTACTTGGCCCCACTCCCCAAGTCCGAAGAGGCACCCGGTCAAGAAAAAAATGTCTCGTAATTACTATCATCAATAATGGATTAAGATTATTTTATGATTAATCACGACCTTATGATTAATGTCAGCCTCTCGCCACCCTGCTTAAACGGCGCCAGAAATGCCGGGTTATTGATTAATGAATTATTGTTGGGGCATATTTCTACACACTCTCCATTGCTTCCTCCCCTCTTCACCTCCTTACAGTTTTTTCCCTCCGGCAAGATCACGTGGACGATTTGACATCTGCAAATCTTTTGACAGTCGTCTGCTTGGAAAGTGTGCGGAAATGGGGGGTTTAGCGCATGCGCATTCTTCATTAATTACAGAAACTTTTAATTATTATTATTATAGCTTTTATATAGCGCTACTTTCATGCTTATAGCATGCTCAGAGCGTCCCGTGCTGCTTTTGGGCGCTCAGTAAACACAACTCTGCCCGAGTCGGGTGTCGAACCTCGAGCCCCCTTCTAGGTAGCCAAGCAAGCCAAGCCGCACTTGGCCTCTCGACCACGCTTCCCATATTACGTCACATCATAGAATATTCTATTCCGCCATGTATTCACCCCGCCCCCTTTGTTGTGCACACTCACACACATTTACAAACACCCAAACGAATCTAATAGTATGAGATTTTACAATTGGCGAAAAACGACAACGAATATTATTTTAAAAAAAACAACACAAACTTGAATTCGGTAACACATATCTTGCATTCAACAGACATCGACTAGCCCTACCCCCCTTTCTCTTAGATTCCTTACCCCCCCCCCCCCCCGCATACGTGCCAGGCCAGGACGCCATTAAATCTATCGTCTGCCATTGTTCCAACTCTCCCTGTCATTACTTAAATTCAATTTCACCCGAGGAAAACGCTGTTTCCCACCCCCTCTCTTCAATAAGATAATTAATATCATAATAAATTCATGCAGAGCTGACATAGATGACACCCATGCTTCGTAATGACATTCAGATGTCATTATCATAACATGTCTCATGACATTTTTACCCTTTTTCCCTTCTTCCACTGAAGAGTTTTAATTACAAGAGGCTGTGAGAGAGTGGCGAAAACAACCGGAAGACGTTATTTAACAGACGAAGTAATTTTAAAACTTTCTCCCATTTAAACGAAACAAAACAATAATATTAGAAGCAATCGCTACCATAAAAAATACACGTTTTGTAATTCCGTTTCTATTTTAAGTTCCTATATTGTTACGTCAATTCATTATATTAACTGAATTAAAGATGTTGTTGTTGAGCCCGACCTTGAAGGAGCAGAAGATTACATTTGTGGCTGGGATTGTGCTTTTTGCTTCCAAATTTGTCAAAACCCTACAAGTGATCTTGAGACGGAATGTAATGTAGTGAGGGTATTGACTGATGTTTGTATGTGGGGGATTTTTTTTTTTTCAACGATAGTGCCAAACAGTTTACTCCCTTTTGCGGGCGTAGTTACGTGTGATGTCTGTAACGATTTCATAGTTTAGTCTGTAACTGATTCAACCACAGATATTAAAACATGAAGCAAAATATTTTTAAAAATACTTTTTTTTTTAAATTTAAAAAAACAGCTTAACAAAGAGAGGAAGTAATCCGCACTTACAATTTAAAACTTTCAATAATGTACAAGTTATTCCCTTATTCGATGTGAAAAAATGGTTAACTACCAATAATTATTTAGTAAGTATTTTTGGGTATTTATTCATGTTGTGTCATGTACAATAAATAATTGTTTTAAGTATTAAATTGATCGGAGAATGTATGAGGGAAAAATAACGTTAACAATTATTTAAGGGGACTAAACCCAACAAGCTTAGCCATATCTGTGGATATTGAAATATTAGTTCCCTTGTTGGTATTATATAAAATATTAAATACCAGTAATTGTCTAAGTGGTTATTTTTTTTAAATTGATTCAACTTGATCCGAGAATGGGTGTGGGAGAAATAACATATTATTACCATTGTTACCACCCTGACAGAGTATTTTTTTTTACATCTTTTTCATTCGACAAAAAATTGACAGAAAGGTTAGGGAATTTTATTTTTTTTTTTGAATTTATTTAATGACGTTACACTTACTTTTTTTTATTGCCATGAGTTTAGTAAAGATTTACATTTGTCGTAAAACAGTAAATTACAAGACAAGTAAGTCAAAGTAAATCAATATGGAGAAATGTTGAGTTAATATCATGAAACCAAAAACGTAATGGGGTCCATTCACCAAATGTAAATAAACAGATTTAGCCACTTCATAATATTGATAAAATAGTGAAAAATACGGATCATGTGACACCCTTACGGATTGCGTAATTTGTATAGAACATATAGAGAAAATGTTGTTTGTTTACGTTTGGTGAATGGACCCCATTAAATGAAAAGATGATTTTGAAATAGACAAAAAATTTTGTGACTTATTGTTACTTTTTATTACTGTTATGAACATGATGATAACAAGAGCTGAAATCCATGTCTGTATAGCATGGCTTTAATACACTGAATGACAACACAACACACAGTTCGTGAACACATTCTTACGGACGAGTTACAAGCACATGTAAACATAAGAACGACAACCGATACAAGCTATAATTTCATAACAATTACGTCACATCCTGACCAGCGGTGTACCCATTCGCCATTTTATTTATCACAGATAAAAAAGAGCGTGTCTACTGTTGTAACAATCGACAGATTTTACCTTCCCACTGCGCCTTGCCATTGATGTGCTCGTTCTTTCCGCTTCACACATCCCCACACTTCTCACACACAAATATAGAGGGCTCACAACGCACTCGCACAGCAATTTATCTATAACAAGCGATTGGCTCAGTGTTACACGTCCACACTGTCGTGTGATCAGGCTCACTCTCATACAAAAATTAAGTTATGGTTAATGTTCAAATAATCTCTTTGCTCCCGTCTGGTGCGGGTGTAAATTGATCACATCAAAGATACAAGAATTCTGCACGACTTGTCGCCGGACCGATGAGAGTGGTAGCGCTTGCTAGGTATTCAAATATATCTTTGCTATTATACCGAGCTTATTAAAATATATTTAACTTTCAGGGTAATTACTTGTGCGATGCGGGTAGGCTTCGCCATAACGTTTTTGAAATGTGACATCTTAAAAACGAAATATGTGAACACAAAATTTAGTTTTGACGAGTTGGAATATAAACCAATTCTTTTAATGACCACTTGCGATAGTTGTGTCTCTTTTTGGCCAACCTTTGTTTTTGTTTTTAATTTCCTTACAAATATTACTATTGTTTTGTTGTAAGATGTCTAGAAGGTTCTCAAATTAAATCGACCAGTCCATATCTCCTGACATTATTTTTAATGAAACAAAGAATTCTATTTTCACTTCTTCATCTGTAAGCTTTTAATCCAATTATCCTCTGTGGTTTTGTAGATACTCCCAGGTATATATTTCCAACATAACTTTCCACTGTGTGTAAATGACAATTTGTTCTCGCAATGAAATTTCGTAAGAACCAAACTCATCTAGCTATCGATGGTTCAAATTTATGCTGACACAGGGACGCTCTAAGAAGGTATAAAGAGAGAAGGGAGGGAATAACATGATATTTAAGCTCGAGCTGACCGAAATTCAACCCCCCCCTCCCCCACCAGTTAGAACGAAGCTTTGAGGAAACTACTATTTAAACAAATGAGATGAGTTCAAAGTTTAAATTGCTTGCTTTCCACGATTTATTACAAATATTTCAGTAACATTTGAAAAATAAGGGGGGGGGGGGGGCTAAGTCCTTTCTGTGCATGTGACCCACCTTAATGTACCTTTGTCTGCTCTCTCACTTGCGTGATCTTTATGTTCTCTGAAATTTTCATAATGACAATGCCGGTTGTGAGGCCTCATATTTTCTACATTATATCTGTCCATAACATCTATTATGCTGATCGATTTTACAATTATATACTAGTCAGTGTTGAAACGTCGCTGCATACTCCTCCGAGCTCATCCCCCCGTCCTTACGACACCTACTGTCAATGGAACAAGCTGCTTCCCCCTCACTTTCCCTCCGATAATTAGCATATTCATTTAGAATAGAATAAGAAACAATACTAAATCACAATTTGGTGTTAACCCTTAAGGTGCGTGCGATAGTTTTGCCACCAAACATTAGAATTGTAATTCCATTTTTGTATGCACTCAATTGTAAAGCAGCTCAGCGCTTTAAAGGTTAACAATCAAATATCTTCCAGTGTATGGCGAGATGGCCTACCCCGACGAAGCCACACATTCTAACGCCTCTATACAATTAATTACTGTTTTCTGTGTGTGAGATGGAATGTATTTCTCCATATACCTACTTCCATCTATAACTTGCTTTATACACTTTAAACACAATGGAAATGTTGTTATTTTGCTTATTATTTAAAAAGAAAGGTTTATTTATAGATATTTAGTTTGCCATTAAATCAAGACACAATGAACTGTTATTCATCAATTAAACCAGAGACCTGAATGTGTAGGTCTACATTTATTCAATGTGTTGTGGACCCATACATTAAAAATGCCATTAGATTTTGCATCTACTAAAAAAAAAGCATTTATCATTTAGAAATCGGTTGATAAATGGGTCGATCTAATGAGTCGAATCTGTCTTTCTCTCTCTCTCTCTTTTTTTAAAACTTCGTTAGCATCAGTTAGCTCGTTATGAAGGCTTTCACTCTTGGTCAGAATTGGAGCACACACCAACATGTCTGACACACGCACAGATATGACGTTTTCAACTCCCGTGTTATAATCCGAGCACGTACGCAGAAATTGATGACGTCACCATCCGTGGCCGAGCCACCGGGCGAGTGAGTGCGGGGTGCGCGATTCGAAGGGCTTGGGGGGGGGGGGGGCTTCTGTTTACTCGCTGTTAATTGTCTCCGATAGGCAAAAATTAGTGTCAGTGGATTCTGTTACAAGGGGTCAAGGTGACGCGTCCATTTGATCTTGATAAATCTATTGGCTGGGATTTCAGAGGTTGAACTCTGGGATTGATGAATGGTTGAATGTCCTTGTGTTAGAACTGGGTAGTTGCACCTCCTGCGTAACTTTGACATCGGCCATAAGTCTGGATCGGGTTTTACTACGACTAGTTCCTGCTTTGTAAATTCTAATTAATGTCGCCATGGTGACCAAGTTTTAAAAGTGCAGTTCAAAAACAAATTCTATGATACTGAAATCAACTAGACTTCACTATTTATTTTTTTAAAAAGGTATCCCCTCTCAAAATAAAACTGCAAGACACACCAACAAGGCGTTAGTAATCACCTTGTAGTGCTATGATCAATTGTTTGTTTTACCTGATGTTTTCATGATGTGAAAATATGGAATGTCCTACGAAAAATCACTCTCAATTCACTAGTTAATTCTCACCATTTCTTCATTAATTTTAATTCTCATTATCGCTTATTTTTAATTCTCTTAACCTTTTACTTTTTAGTTGTAATTATTAGTATCCCTTCACTGATTAGCTGTAATTTTGTCCAATAATATCTTGAATTTATTCAAAACTCGCTGTACCAATCATAGTACATATATTTACTAAAGGTAAATCAATCACTAGTAGTAATTAAATGTACATACAAAAGAACAATGCAATGTTCACTTTTAAATTTATACTGTTTATACATCTCACGCCTTGACGTGTTCCTATCTAATCGTGAAATCGTTCTTATCATTAATAGTAACTTTATCACTTGTTATATGTTTATTATTAGATACAACGCTTGTCTATTACCAGAGCTCTGATGTTGGATTCTTAATGTCATGAGATCTACAATTAATGTGGGCACCCTTCAAATCTTCAGACAATCCGTTCTTCGTTCGGTTATAGACTTCGATGCAAATATAACTGAGACTTAGAGCGTGTCTTACACCTCTTCTTAGCGATCACCTTAAAGCACTTCGGGGCTGCTTATCAGTACCTGGGAGTATAAACAACTTCTGAGAACCCCTGACTTTGACAAACGCGTGTCATATCAGGATTTATGTCTGTACCTACAGCACAATGACGTTCAGGACTGTTAGGTGGCATGCCGACACTAGGCGGCAGTGTAGCGCTCTACTTCTAACAGTAGCAGAAGTAGCAGTAGGTGATCACGTGTCATAGTGTGACTTATCTTCGATTGGTCCAGAGCCTCAGACATTTACACACTAAGTATTTGTAATTGTTGTTAAGTCCTCCTTTAGTAATACAAAAACTAAAAGCAGAAGTTTACACAAGAAACTAAGTTTTACTGATGTTGAAGTAATATCACAATTATCTATCGCTTTTTTGTATATCATTAGTGCAAATATTAAAGAGAATTTAAATAATTTTTAAATACTTTTAGAGCATCTTGTTATCAGAAATATAATCATAGTTTACAGTGTCTACAAAATACAATGCCCCAAACATAAAAAAACAACAACTGATGATTATGACCATAGTAAACTATATATTCTTTTTTTCACCAGACAGTTTATTAAGGCTATTTTTTTTTTAGACCATGTTGTAGTCTGGACATTGTTTGTTTAGGACGTAATCTAGACTATTGACTTTGTAAACTTAAATTCATAAATTGCTCCTGCCTGTATAGATTTTCTTAAGATAATTTTTTAACTTTTTTTCTGCTTGAGACAGAATCATTTAAATTTTCCCTAATAAATAAGAAACCAAAACTCTATAGATGTAAACTTATTGCCACTATATTTACTTTTTCTAAAATCCAATTTTTTTAAACAAATATATTTATATTCAAATTTTTAAAAGTTGAATTCAAATGATAATTGCCTTTACATAGGTTTGACATTCGGGGACAACTTAGCACTTTATTCTAAATATAAAACATATTAGAAGCACGCACATTATATTCCTGTGTTAATGACTAATTGCAGGTTAAAACTGCAAAGCGTATATCCAATCCCCACGCCCCTTGACTCCCACTTTCTTGGGGTTCCAAAAGATATGTTTGCGTAAGTTTGACTAATATCGATTTAAACCAATTATTATCTCACTGTCTACATGCTCTTAATGTAAAAAGCTGTTCAACCTTCTAGACATCTGGAACTCATGTTTGGCACAAACATAATAATATCTGGAGCCATCATGTGAAATAACTTGAGCCAGTGTGTCCCTTACTGTGATCAATGGAACACTAGTGAATAGTTGTTCCATAAACTATTGGAATAATTAACTAGTTGGCCGCCATGTGAATTAATGTCTCTAAAATATAAGCAAAGTGTGCAGCGTGTTCTGTTTGAGAGAAAGTCTGGGTAACACTTACATAGGGACTTAAGATCTTGCACGTTCAATCTTTATATATTCTGCAATGAACTTGGTCACCACAGCAGCGATGTTGTAAAATGAATTTCGGGAAATATTTTTTTCAATCTTGTCAGCTCTTGATAGAAAATAGTTGCGCAACGCGAAGGAAGTGGGGCAAATTAAAAAGTGATAGGGCAATAATCTGAGAAAACTTACGTCACGTGACTAATTACAATTCTTGTTTATTGGTGGCCGCTTTATCACAACCTGAGCCACCCCACCCCACCTCGTGACGCAAGAACGTCCGATGGGGTTAGCTAGACATTCTAATGGGAGAAAAGTTTTTCCGATTTTATGGCCTGCCAAATTAAAAACTGTTGACCTTCGCCCTAGTACTGGATGTGTCATAGTTCTTTCTTCTTCTTTCATTTCCGGTCAGCAATAATAACATCCATTGGTGTTGTTCCACGCCCAACGTGATGCAAACGCTATCAAAATCTTATACAGGACGAAAAAGGGGGGAGGCGGGGGTTGGAGTGGTCATTCAAATGAATTAAAGATGTTGCGCAGGAATACAAAAAGAATGCTCCAGTTTCATCCTTACGCACAGAAACATAGTCCACCCCGCCTGTATTTTAACGTGAAATAATAGTTTCAAAAATGAAAATATAGCGTACATGACAAACCGAGTAGGTTCCCCTCCCTCACTGGTATGTCGCTATTGGGGGGCTGACCTGACAGCTTTCACGGTATTCTCGCCTACGGTGGCGAACACCCAAGTGCCACCACTCCAGGCGCCCATGTTTTGATACACTTCTGAAAAGAAATAAAAGAAAAGTGTGTTTCAAACACAGCCCAGGGGCGTCAACCGACAGGAGGGCTATTGCCACGAGATTATAGTCAGTGGCCCTCATGGCTTTTTGAAAGGAGCACTTCTGGAAACAAATCAGCTTGCTTTTGTTTTCCCCTCTAGAGTCAATGTTTTCTTCAGCGCCAAGTCAGCTCCATTATAGTAAGAAAACATTCTCCCAATTATTTTCTCTAGTCCAGGGATAGGACCAACCAAAAGTTTCTATTAATTGCTTTGAATCTCCTGGGCTGAAAAATCACATTTCAATTTTGGAGTTTATTTTTAGAATTGCGCAACGAACGATAACTCGCCATCCTTTGTATTGACTCGCAGTTCAGGCGGGGTAAAAGACAGTAAAGAAAATTGAAATGACGCCCCAAGCAATGCGGCTCTTGAATTCATTCAACAGAAACAATATTGAGTAACTTCCGGCTCACTTTGATATAAGCAATTTCAGGTGTACTTCAGGGGTTCGAACTCTTCTCTCTCTCTCTCTCTCTCTCTCTCTCTCTCTCTCTCTCTCTCTCTCTCTCTTCTGCTCCATTCTATCGCCTTCCTTCACTTTCTTTCGCTAAACAGAAACTCATTCCCAGGACGAGGTGGAACAGTGTTTCGTAGCATGTGTAGATAGATTATTACTAGAAAATAAAAGAATGGTTTGAAAGCTGTTTTCTTTCCATACTTTAATATTATAAAGATTGCAGCTGCCTAATTTAATTAAGGACAACATATAGAATGTTGCCAAAAGTATTTTACGAATTTATAAGACTGGCATGACGTTAAAAAAATGATTGAAAAATAGTAGACCATCAAGGCAAAGTTTTATTACAAAGAGTTATCGACGCTGACGTGAGAAAACTGACAAAAGCGAAGCTTTTACTTATTTGCATAAATAATGGTTAAATATGACGAAGTGCATGCATAACAATGGGGTTATTCTTTGTATCGCCGTCCTATTGTCACCATCAGTTACACGTAGTATCGTGTTCCAGTATTGTCGTAACTTGTGTTGCTAAACTGAATGTAATAGTCGGTTTGAATTTCATGAGAATCGTGTAAACACTCGTCCTTGAGTGTGTCTACGTATGCGCATGCGCTTATACGCGAGCTTGTGTGTGTGTGTCTGAGGATGTGTGAGCGACTAACGGCGTATCTTTTTCGCTCATCTTGCCCACCGAACCGTGTCAACACAGACCGGCTATCTCCAACCTGGATCGTACACCCACTCTACGGGAGCAACCCAAGCCTTGCTCTTGCTCCCCCATCAAGTCTATCTCTGTGCCACTCAGCGGTGGTGTAAACTGCACAGCCTCACATCCTCATCTACATCAGTGGTTCCCAAACTTTTTTTTGTCTCGTAGACCCCTTGGAAGTCCTCGTAGACCCCTGGGGGGTCTATATAGACCGCTTTGGGAATCGCTGATCTACATTGGCGGACCAAGAGGAGGCCTCCAGTTGTGTACCATTTCCTCAGCATTAGGATAGTGAGAGATGGCGCGGATAAATATAAGATTTACAAAAACAAAAACAAAAAAAAAAAGGAAATGGTTTAACAAGGGGAGGGGGTGAATAGGGCGTGCTTATGTTGAGGGGTGGTCTGGGCTAGAAATGAGATGCGTGTAAAAATAATTATGAAGTATTTGCTTTTATTATATAAAGTACGAAACTAAATCAATATTGTTTAGTTTATGTACCCTTCACGTCTGCTAAGTACATTTCCCAAACGTGGGCAATAACTCTGAGCTAGTACGTTTGACGCGTGTGGGCGGGGACTGGAATATTACTTTATGGCATGTGGCTCACCACCCCCCTTTCCTTTTTTTTTCCGTTTCCCCACTTTCTCTTTTTTCAATAACCACCCAGAATGTATATAGGGGTCGGGGGGACTCACCTACGTTATTTACTAAACTCACAAGCCAGATTCTTGGAATAATATTGGCCAAATTAAGTGGTATTCTGTTGCCGGCATGGCCAACTTTACCATCGCAACTTTTGGCCTGGTCTAGCTGATGAAGAGAAAATTGAACACAATGATACGAGGGACTAATACCAGATCTAGATCAGGACTATTTGCGCGAGGCGTGGTCGAAACAGAACGGAGAAATAGGCCAGCGGAAATTTGAGAACACTCGTTGAAATGTGTGTGTTGTTTTACGCTTTTCACTCCATGGACTATTTGTTTATATCTAGAACTAAGGCGTCTACGCGGAGGGGTAGGGGTGCTTAGGTTATGTTTTACTTCAGCGGATCTTGTTTTTAAATTTATTATTATGGTTAATAGTTTTGCTTATTGGCAACTTGGCATTCTTTGCGTGGCTTTTTTTAGATTCGTTGGATGAAGAGGCTTGGTTTTAACTTTATATAACTAACTCAAAATCAATCCGATGGAATGATTTGCCATGGCGGTTGGAGGTAGGCGGAAGAAAGCTGTGTAAGATATTCAAATACAAGGGAAGAAAGCAAATAACACGTAAGCAGTGGCAGGGAGCTTGAACTTGAGTGGTAAACCGAAGAGTCTGGAGTTCGCATCCCGGTGTTGACGGATGACTTTTAAACTGAGGGATTTTTAAAAGACGACCCATCTCTAGTAGGTATCTAAAGTAAAGGCGGTTGGTCATTGTATTGACCTCATGACTTTCTCGTTAGCGTAAGCAGTGGCAGGGAGCTTGAACTTGAGTGGTAGACCGAAGAGTCTGGAGTTCGCATCCCGGTGTTGACGGATGACTTTTAAACTGAGGGATTTTTAAAAGACGACCCATCTCTAGTAGGTATCTAAAGTAAAGGCGGTTGGTCATTGTATTGACCACATGACTTTCTCGTTAGCCGTCAGCCATAGAAACATATAACGTTTTACATTATCATGTGTAGTACATGGCAAAATCTGAGAGGGTAGCTTTTTAGGCAACAACCAGGCTGTTACCAGGTTATAGTTCAGTTACCTTACTTGTAATTAATTGCCAAGGTTTTCGTGAGGCGGATTTGACTTACACCTCCTAGAAGTCATTTACCAGTACTCCTCTCCGCCTCCCCCCCACCCTGTTTTACCAAGTGTATATAAATATTATGCCAATCTGTAATCCTACGTGTGCTATACAAGGTCTAGCCATTTAACGTCTGAAAGTGTCAACACGATAATCGCTAAATAATCCTCTCAGAGGATCCCTGTTTCCACGCTTGGCTGGGATTATCTCCAGATAAATTTCGCCACCAGGGAAGCGCTTACATCGCCACTTCCATCCGCGTGCAAATAAAGAAAAGCAACACACCTATTGTTCCTTTTGTTTAGTTCCCCCCTGACCCTTGACCCTTTATACCAAAGTGACCCCTGCCTTTAGTCCTCACAGAGCGTCCATAAATACGTTTATATCTAATAACTTGAGCCTTTCCAAATCTTTCATACAGATATCAAATCACTGGATTTCTCCCTCCCCGCTCCCCTCCCTCGGCCACAACATACCTCCCTGCTCAAGCCAAACGCCCCCCACCTCCCCTCCATGTCGTTATCAAACCATAAAGGCGCCCTTCTCCTAGCAACAAAGTTTTTGATTTATTGCATTTTTAGTGCACCACCCTCCCCAACCCCTTCCACTGTGCTTCCCCCCTCCCCTTTTTTTTGCTGGGATTAAATATTATAACCCCAGGGAGATATGACCCAAGACTGAAAGGCTTTATTGATAATAACAGCCTACTCCAGATATTTATTCACATTTGTTTCATAAAAGCAGCCCTAGCCACCACCCCTCTTCGCCCTTACGCTCTAGCTTGTATTAAAAAGCTCACACAAGAACAGAAACGATGGTTAAACCCATAAAAACCCAGTATTTCATATTTAAACAGAACGGCCATATTTCTTTCATAAAAAAAATATAGTGAGGCCTTTGTAGGATGACAAATTGCAAGCAAATCTGGCCATATCGATTCTCTTCTGGCCAGCGTTGTCCATGAACTCAAAAGGGAGTCTTTTTATTTTGTCTTTAATCATTACGATCTAATTTCGTCAATTTATTTCAACCATTTTCTTTTAGAAGCCTCAGACTCTCCGCTATCTTGTGGCAATTTATACCGATTGTAAATTGTGGTATTACTTTGAATAAAGAAAGTAGACTAAAAAACAGGATGGCCTTAAAAAAATCGATAGACAATATGTTATGTTGTTGGTAGTTTTGCTTACTAAATGAGAGGTGTTGAATCTTCACTATAGGCTACATTGCTACTTCTCCAGATATTTGGTACTAGTGTTATTTTGACTTTAACATGTATTTGATTGAGGTATTTAATTTAAAGTAATCAACGCTTCTAAAAAGGTGAAGATGTTATCGCATTCACTTGTGTTTGAACGTGTTTGTAACACACTCTGGAAAAAAATAATTCGAAAAATATATGGGCGTTTTACGCACTCTTTGAAACCAACCTAAACAACGCCTCTGAGCTGTTAAGCATTTGTCTTCTGAATCTGGGGTCCTGGGTTCGAAAAACTGGGTGAAAAATTGAATTTCAGGAGTTTTAGGGCGCCCCTGAGTCCGTGTAACTATAATGGGTAGCTGACTTTGGTTGGTGAGAGTAAAGGCCCAATAGATCTGAAGGTCTGAAAGAGGAACTTTACTTTCAGCAACTTCTGGTATGCGATAATCGATGACATACAATATTTTAAATGACACATAATGATAACGCCGCAAAGTCTCTATTTTAAGATATACATTTACATGTACATATATATATAATAGACAGTTAACAGTGTACCCGATATGTTACAAGGGGATCAGTGCAGTTTAACATACCGGTCGTACCGACAAGCGTGATCAGGTGTCAGAGGTCAGAATTTATTGTCGTATCCTCATAAAAAATAAGTCCTTCCATAGGCGAGCCGCGTAGATTTATAGTCGATGGTTGCAAAATCTTTCTTTGACACACCACACAAGTCCATGTCACATTGGTTCGTAGGATTAAAAACTAAACAGCCTGATAAATCATAGTGAAATAAAACAAAATTGTTTAGTCTGTTCAGAGGTGTTTCATTTGTTATGCAAATTAGGCCTAACAAAAAAGTTCACGCAAATTCTAAAACGCTGTGTTACAACTAGTAAAATAAATTTTTAAAAAGTCCTAATTATAACATCTAATTTATGGGAAAAAACTCCGCACTTGCAACTACATATCTTAATAATGTAGAATTTATTTCCCTTTTTTGATATCAAACTAAATTATTAATTACCAATAAATAATTTATTTATTGTTTTTGTTTAATTTGATTCATTTTTAGGTACAGTAAACAATTTTTCAAAGTTTCAACTTGATCCGAGAATTGGTGTGGGAAATTAATTAAAATTATCTTAGGGGGGGGGGACCAAATCCTACATTAGTCATATCTGTGAATACTGAAGGATTTATTTCCCTTGTTAATATCACACAAAATAATCAAATACCAGTATTGTTTTTTTTTTCAATTCATAATTTGCCTATGTTAATAAATAATTCCGTTTAAAATTTATCCTAGATTAGGTGTATAAGATATAAAGTGTACAAACATTTGACCAGACCTGAGCGCCCCATGGGTGCTCTACCCTAGACAGACCTGAGTGCCCCATG
>JADKLZ010000167.1:4752448-4767143 GCA_021533235.1 Biomphalaria straminea
GAGAGAGAGAGAGAGAGAGAGAGAGAGAGAGAGAGAGAGAGAGAGAGAGAGAGAGAAGAAGAAGAAGAAGAAAAAAATGGATGAGAAAAAAATATGCTTATAGAAAATGTTTGTCAGCATCTCAAACAACGCCCTCCCCGCCTGCGGCCATACAGCTCCCACTCCCTCAGCCCGCACATGTTCACACCTTCCTATAAGCTCACCAGCAACGGAGAGAGTGCTGAGCGGCCCGCTATGTTATAGATATTATCTCAGGGCGCCCCCTCCATCTTACCTACCTTTTGGCCGCCCCCCCCCCCACACCAACTTCCAGTTCTTCCATCCTGGAGAGTCTGGCATTGTCTGTTCGCATTTGTCATAATCTGCAAACAACTGACAACGTGGGGTGAAAATTTGTCTGCTCCACATGGGATCTTGCCAGCGCCCCGGCCTCACTCCCCCTCACTCCCTCCGCTGTGAGTATATGTACAGATGAATGTAGATATTTACATAGCAAGCTGGGAGGAGGGGAGTGTGTGCGTGTGAAGAGGTTGGTGTGGGGCGGCCGGGGGGAGGGAGGGGGTAACACCTGTACACGTATAAACTTCACCTTAACACGGAGATAAAATTCGACTATGGACGAACTGGCGTTTTGTAATGAGCAATTATTCGATCTAGCATAATACTTATTGGAACACATTAACCCTCTCTCTCTCTCTCTCTTTTTTTTTCTCTCTTTCTCTCTCTCAGACAGACAGACAGACAGACAGATAGATAGATAGATAGATAGATAGATAGATAGATAGATAGATAGATAGATAGATAGATAGATAGATAGATAGATAGATAGACGGACGGACGGACGGACGGACAGATAGACAGATAGACAGATAGATAGATAGATAGATAGATAGATAGATAGATAGATAGATAGATAGATAGATAGATAGATGGATGGATGGATGGATGGATAGATACATAGATACATAGATAGATAGATGTCTCATAATATTGTAAGTACCAGAGAATTGGAAGAGTGAAATTTACACACACACGCCATAATTATTTTATGTATACGTGGCTCTCCTCCCTCAAGCTCCCCGCCCTCTCTCCATTCGAACATATACATACTATTATTATTTGAATAATCTACGAGCATGTTCTGTGGCCAGGTCTATCAACGAGTAACTAAACCATACCCCAATAAATACCTATTAAACACCATTACTTCAAACAGTGCAGGTTAGAATCTTTTGTTACATTAGCAGACTAGTATTTGAATCCTGGCTCGTATCTCTCTACAAGGCTGAAATAAGTCAACATATAGTGAAACTTATTGTCAAGAGACACCGAAAACCTAAGTCGAATTTATTTCCATCCATTCCATTATTTATATCTAGACTTCTATCCAGGAAATTTCCAACAAAGTTATTCATTTGAAAACATGATACGGCAGTTTTCTTTTATAGTAAATAGATGATTTATTGCGACTCCTCGTTCTTAGCATCAAACTAAATAATATTCAAATAGATACGTTTACTTTAAGGTTTTCTCTTTTTTTAAAGCGTTTCTTTTAAATCCCTCCTCATCCCCCCCCCCCTCCAAACGTACCCGAGCTTCGTCATAGCCACCATTTAGTCAAATATAATTACAAAGTCAGACGACAATATGTCCACATACATCTATGGATGAATTCTTCTTGCTCATATATAGAGAATAGTTATACTTTGGGACGTCGAAAGGTTGGGTTAGTCAACGAGCGGGAAAAAAAAAAGGGGAATGTACTCTGAGATCTTTCAGTAAGCTCGCTTCAGAAGTTAACAAAAAATTAAAGTTAACTTTTTTTTTCTTATGTAGGTAAACTATCATTTAGTAGTCAAATAGAATGTTGCCCCCTCCTTCGGGTCACTTCCCTTTCCTTTGACCCTGGATTCTATTATAAATGTGAAACAGATTCAGTAAAGAATAATGTTGACTTTGATTTTCTTTGATTTTTTAGAAAGAAAAAAAAAATCCAATTACTAGTAAAGTTTTGAATAAATTTGCTCTGTCGCGATGGTATTTTGATAGACTGCTCGTTCTATCGTCTGGGAAGTCGATATATTTTTTTTTTTCAATATTGAAATTGTATGTTTTCTTTTAAAAACACACAGATAAATGGCGTATAAATTTACTTGACATGCTTTTTAATTGTCTCCCTTCCCTTTTCGGCTGAAAACTCTTTTTAAACCGATAGGGGACAATGATTCAGAAGTTGGGTTAAGGTGATGAGAGAGTGCAAGGCAAGGAAGGACATGAAGTAAGTGTCATGGCGATGGAAAACTTTGAAAAGAGTTTAATTTGTCTGAGTGTTGGGATGCACGCCAGTTGACATCTTGTGCTCACCCCCCCCCTTCGCGCAAGCTGTCCCACACATCTGCCCCGCGCTGCGCTCACCGTAAATCTAACCTGCACACCACCGAACACACACACATACACACATTTCATCCTGCTTCACTCCCACACATTCACACACACACACACCATTCTCGACTTTACCTTTACGCCCCGTCACGCAGCCCCCCTCCGCACCCCCCCCATGCGCTTTTTTTTTCTATCTGTAAGTTATAACTTCTTCCTCTGTTTAAGATATTAGTTATGGGAAAGAGAGAACGTCAGAGAGGGAAAAAAATAGAGAGATTGAAAGAGGGAAAGAAAAACATTTGCCAGGTTCTCATCTGCGACGACCACCCACAGAAACTGGTTCTAGACATTAGTAATTATTTGAGAAAGAGGGGGGGGGGTTGCAACTTACCCTCCCCCCTGCACACTTACCATTTAGCAGGATTTAATCATTCAATAATAATGAGTTTATCATTCAATAATGATGAGTTAATTTACTTAATAACATTCAGTTAATAGCTCAACACTAATCACTGAAGTAAACTATTTAATAATTCACTAATGTCATCACTAAAACTAATGTCAGGTACCCATTACAGCAGGTGCCGGGTGGACCCAGAGGCGCCCTAAAAAATTCTAGTCCTCACTCGGATTCGAACCCGAGACCCCCGGTTTAGAAGCCACCGCTGTGGAAAAAATAAAAAATTTGTGTTCTTGTTGAAGTAATAGTTGCCACACAGTGAAATAATTTAATTAGCATAATTCAATTCTTTGTTCAAATCAGTCAAATTGTTTTGTAAAAATTGTATAGTAAAAATGACATGGATTATATAGTCAGAGTTTCCATTGTGATATTTTCAATTATGGATTGAAGCAAAGAGACAACCTTTCAACTAAAGCATCAATTACATCGTCAAACTGAGCAGACGCATGCGCAGGGATGGAGGTCCCTGAGAGCTTAGCTTTTAGCGCATGTCACTAACAAATATGGCGCTCTCGGGTCTATGGCGGAAGGTTACACGAAGCTGTCATCACTTTCAGAAACATTTTCTTAGATTTAAACTGGGTTTGGAACCTTTGGCTTAAACTACTTCATATTCGCCCAACCAGAAAAAAAAAAAGCACAAACCGATTTTGTCCTGTCCCTTGTCTTAAAAGGTGTAAAAAAAAAAATAAACAAATTTCTCCCCCCTTCTCCCTTTAACGAGCGGCATATTTATTTACAGTCGGGGTGAGCGCTGAGACCAGCGCGAGCGAGAATAGCTCACACAGAGTTAATGGACTTGCACAAATATCTTACACATCTTAATAGTGACACAAATGGACGGAGTTTCGCGCACGCATTCCCACAACTACACATATCGCCCTGCAGGATCGCTCTTACACAGTTCAATTGATAAACTTAATTGCTGCTAAAAGGCTTTATATTCAAGAGGCTTTCAACCAGTTTTGTCAACAATAAAGTAGAATTCAGACAGGGAAGAATTGAAAGACTCCGCCTCCTGTAAAGGTTAATAGTGTAATGTATTGTAAGAAGTTCTGTTTACAATACCTCAGAACCTTGACAAAGATATCAAAAACGGCTCTAACGATTACAAAAAACAACAGGTTGATGTAAATCGCTAAGAAAAGAATTTCTAGCTCATTGGTCACAGGGTGATAACTCTAGTTTGACCATTATAATTTTTTTGAAATAAAAAAAGATGAATTTAAAATTTGGCCAGAGAACTAGGTCTAGATCTAGATCCAACATTGGTTTTGAAAGGAATATCCATTGTTTTTTAATGTGGGTGTCTTTAATTATTAATTAAAAGCGAAACAATCGCAATATACAAGTTGTATTTGTAATGTGTTTCTAGTTTCATTCAAATCGTTGGTTAACAACGCTCATCTTTTATTCTTCCTACTTCTATAATCATCCTTTATCTGTCTCCCTCACTCTCTCTATCTCCTCCTCTTTATCTTGCTTTTTCTCTCGCTCTTTTTCTTTATCATCGTTTCATGTTTCTCTTTTGTTCTTCCCTACCGCCAACTCTCCCTCTCTTCCTCTCTCTCTCTCTGGCTCCCTCTTTCTGCCCTCTCCGTCTCTCTCTCCCCCTCCCTCTACGATAGTTCCAGATCGAGCCCCCCCCCCTGATTCTACTAATGAAACAATCCAAGTCTAGGCCCTTCTCAACTCATCTTTCATTTATTATGAACAGCCCTTGGGGAGTGAGACTCAATTAAACACCGCCCCGATTGGCTACGTCTGTTTGATTGGATCGATACGATTGGTCAATCCCGCTTTCTTCTTTCTGGACTTAAGTCACAAAGAAAGGCCAGCTCACGATAAGCAATTAAGCCAGGCTATTTCACTTCACAGGAAGTTTTGATTTATTCTCATAATATCATTAGTACAGCTGCCCTCCAACAACATTAGTCTTGTGACCGCAAGGGAGTTCAGCAAATGACTCGGAATGCATTATTAGCAAAGATATTTTAAAAACAATTTTTGTAATTACAATGAGTAGTATTGATATTAATATTATAAAGAAAAAAGTAATGTGCCCATTTTAGACATTGCGATCTATACGGAAGATATTAAGGTATTCTTTTTATATGGCCAATGATTATGGCCGACGGTTGGCGTATTATGGCCAGCACAACGTTCAACCGCCTTTATTTTCCTCAACTAATGTCAATTATCTATTAGAGTTGGGTGGACGCCAACAACTAAAAAAAAAATCCCAAATTTCTAAATCGCTCTCTTCACACCAGGATTCGAACCCGAAACCTTTCTATGCGAAGCCAAGCGCTTTACGATTCAATCATCGCTACCCCTGATTGAAATAATGAAATACCGAAAGGGAAAGAACTCGGGTCCAAGAAAACATACAAGAGTACTAAGAAGGGGCAGTGTGTCATAGAACACAGAAGAAAGATTGAAGACAGTTCTCCAGAACTAAATGACTGAGAAAAGATTCGCTTCTGACTAGATCAGGGTTTCCCAAAGTGGGGCACGCCTACCCCCAGGGGTACGGGAAGACTTTAAAGGGGTACACATTGTACCTCATTAACTTTGCTTTTTTTTTAATAATACCCATTTAATTATACATTCGTCTCATAGATGCAAGGCGAAGGGTACTCAGCGTTACACAAATTATACAAGGGTACACTTGAGTCAAAAGTTTGGGAAGCACTGGACTCATAGCTCTATGTAGCTTGGCACTGAAACCTCATTTTCAAATGTTGAAAAAGAAAAAAAGAGAAGGGAATGTGCAGGTGGGAATCTACAGGCAGAGCAGGTTCCGCTGAAGTGACAAGAACATTTCTTCTGCCCCTCCCGCCAAACCGCTGGGGGGCCAATATCCTCACTAGACCAACCACCAACACAGTGCTACTAAAATGCAAGCGTACAATACTGAGATATAATTGAAACAAATATGCAGGGGACGGGACATTGTGTGTGTATATTGGGGAGGGGGGGGGGTTGTTGACAATCGTTGACTTGTAGTACCAAACCTGCTGTTAGACAACTAAACCTCTATAGGCGTATTATACTTTAACTAGTAAAACTTGAAATAACCTGAATAACTTCTTTTGTGAAAAAAAAAACAACTAAATATAACTTTTATTACAATATAGACCGTTTTACTTAGGATGAGATTATATAAATGTATAGACTTTAATATCATTGTATTATGAACAAAATCTAACTCACTACTAAAACACGTCTTTGCGCTCTGGCAATCTGCAGTCGTCTGTCCAAGCTAAGACAGCTGACGACATTGTCGCCTCTCTTGCCTCATTCATACTGCATAGCAAACTTCTTCCCATCATCACCGTAGAAACACACACACACACACAAACTCCACAAAAAAATAGGAGAATTAGATGTTAACTTATCTGAATTATTTCCACTATTATGACTAAGTGCTAGGAAGAAGAATTAAATTTAAAAAAAAAATTGGTTTTCGAATTTTGGATTATCAGTTAAACATCTTGAGCTTACAGTTGAGATAAGTGGTCCTCATAATTCTTGTATAATTCTCACTTATATTGTGTTAATGCTCGTGTGTTAATGCACTTGTGCCGATGCCCGTGTGTCAATGCCCGTGTGTCAAGGCCCGTGTGTATAGATTCACTTAAAAGTTTCCTGCATCATAGATTTCTACTTTGAACACGGATGTCAACAAGACCTTACCAAAAAAAAAACAAAAAAAAAAAACTAACAGAAAACAAATCCCATATGTCTCTTCTCTGCGTCGTTTCATTTCCTGTCAGTCAAAGGTCAGGCCTCAAAATGTCACCTTTAAGTAAATAGCTGAGCGTCCCGCCCCCCCCCCCGCCCAAGGGGGGGGGGGGGCAAAAATATGAATTGAGTTGATATTTGTCGAAATGTGTCTGCCCTGGCAGCAGTCTCAATTTAGCTGTCATACTTGGGGGTCATCACATGACCATGGATCACTTGACTAGTAGGTTGTTGTTTTACCACTGGGCACCATTCACCCTACCTCCCCCCCCCCATCCCAGACAAAACTAAATTATACTATAAAAAAAAAATTGGTTTTGTTACATTTTGACATAGAGTGGAAATGAGAGCCACACATGTCACCCGAAAGACAACCATAGAAAAAGTTTAGGCCTGACATTTTTTTATAAATTCGGTAAGATTATGTTTTAATTATGAAAGTCTCACATATAGAATCTACTTGATTACAACATGAAATTATTTAAAGGTACCAAGGTAAACTATAGGTGTAGTACTACCGAACTCATGTATACAATTTATAGAAATGCACATCCCATGCAGCGATGTTGGCTTATGTCAACATGTGCTAATGTGTCATTTCATTAAAGAAAACAGTGTTAAAAAAAAGTACCTAAATATCAAATCACCGGAAACCAAGAATAGTTCCACAAGAACCAAGGGAGCTAAAATAAGCTTTGTTCTAATGGTAATATAGAAATTTTGAGAAATACTCCAAGTGCGCAGACTATATAAAAAGATACAAAAATTCAAATTTAGATTAATTTTTTTGTATTTCACTGCTCACTATCCTATTCAATATCTCTTTGATCTTATTAAAATAAATACTTTATATTGTGTCTCAATAATTAGAAGATTGTGTGGGCTATGTTTATAATATTTACCATTCAAGTTTGTAATATTAAAATATTTAGTATTATTAAAGAGAATATCTAAACATTGCATAATTATCCGTGAATCATTGGCTACGCTTAGTACCATATCACTAAAAAAAAAAAGTCAAGCGTCCTATAATCATTGTAGTAATACAATGTTACAAGAAATGTACTACTTTAGGTAACAATTGGTGTTACGAATAAACAATCAATAATCCGTACTGTCTCTAACAATGGTATGTCATATTATGGCCCATGATTATAAATAGAATGCATCTTTAACACAGACAGGCGATTGCAGAAATTGATTCCTTGTGTTCGGGGCGTTGAGCGCCCATCAAACACATTCCTCTGCTCACTCTCTTTGTTTCAATTTCTCATCGCAGACACCACTGGGGGGCTATAAGTCAACACCATCGCCCCCCCCATACTCCCCCACCCCCTGTATTTCTTCCAAAGTTTCCTCCCTGAGCTCTAGGCCCCCCTCTCAGAGGTGCAATAAAACTCGCTTCCTGTTGTCAAGTTTGCTAAGGGGCCAAGCGAAGGAAGAGATAGCAGGGGTCATATTAGCCTCCCCTTTCGCCGGACCTGATGCCCCGAAACTTCAATGTGGCATGATGCCAGGAATCCTTGTGACAGATTTGTAGGTAGCATATTTATGGCCCCGCTGCTCCAGATAGCAGGTCCAGTGGTCAAATGGTCCAGACCACCACGGCTTCTTCTCTCCCTTCATCTTCTTCTAAAATCCTAAAATATTTTCGGCCAGCGATTTTCACAATGCTCTCCCTTTGTTGACATGCCAAATGTCTACATTTATACAGGTCAGGCCATATCTGAGATTACAGAACGACGCGGCATTTATATAGATGAGTAATAAAGGATCTTTGAATTCACTTGATGTAGTAGTACTTTATAATTTACTATAGGTCTTTTGATTGTTCCAACTTAACGTTTATTATCAACAATTGAAGACTTTATATTTCTGTAACTGAATCAAGCTTTTCAATAGCTTTACTTTTGAATACAAAATATTTGGTTTTAAACCCGACACTGTGTTACTGCATATTCACATCTTTCAGCGTCTGTTAGTTCCAGGCGCTACCTTGAAAATAAATAGGGGAGGCATGCAGAGGCGTACGTAGCTGGTTTTGCGGGCCGCATTGGACATCACAGGGGCATCAAACCTTTCCCCAGTTTATTAACATTATAAGCAACAATGAAGTTTAACAAAAAAAAAATGTGTTCGGTGTTTTATTTCGTTCTTAAAATAAATGCATCTAGTGTCTAGAGATAATAAAAATTCAAATTGAGACCGAGGCCCTGACACGTATATGGAAATATTTTTTCTGTGACGCAAATTTCCCCAAAACTTACTTAACATAACAAAAATAAGAAATACAGCCAATAGGTGTCTAGAGATGGTGATTACCAAGTTAAATCGACACGGACGTCATTAAGACGTATACGAAACATTTTTCTGTGACGCCAATGACGTCGTCATGTCCTTCAATCGTTCCTCTATACCAGATGAGGACGTAGAATCCGTAGTTGAAATGAGTGAGTAAAAGAAAAGAAGAGAGAGAGAGAGAAACTGACCACTCTCGGAATTCAATCTTATAAGTCAAACTGCGGATGCACGTGAACAAATGACCAACGGTGGTCAGCCCACAGTCCACATGATAGATTCGTTGATATCTCTCCGTCCTCGAGGCAATTATGGTCCAGAGCATCGGTGCCCCATTTTTCAAGTCAGCTTCTTGCCAGGGCCTCGGAGTATTAACAACCTTATTTTCTCTTCTGTCGTCTTCATGTCGGAAATTAATTGGACCTTTCAAAATGTCCGCAGAGACCAGACCCTACCTAGCCACCCTCCCGGAGACGACCCTGCTCCAGTGTGCCAGCGTCTACAAAAAGTGGCATTCATTAATTATCCTCGGCCAATGATTATTGTCTCTGGACCCGTGGGCCTGACCGTTGGAAGGGCGAAGGGGAGGTGGTAGGTGTAGACTAGGATGTCTTCTGTCTCATCATTAAAGTGGATTTGGACAGAAACCTCCTGACTTACCTGCCAACTACAAACCGATAAATGAGTTTCATTGTTTTTCTTTAATTATTATTTCACATTTTTTCAGTTCTAATTTATATTACTTTGTTACTTGAAGCTAACAGGGAAGACAAAGGGTCAAATAGAACGAAGAATTAATGAACAAGAATTGAAAGATTTTATGTATATCTCTAAAACCAAATGTCAGTAAAATAAAATTTTTTTATAAACTATATTATAAAAAAAAAACACAAACCAAAGTATTTATAACGGAAATACTAGGGTATCATAAACAATAAACTACATACAAACACATTATCTGGATATGATTAATTTTTGCTTTATCAGAAGCAAAGGACTTGTTCTCATTTGTCTTGCTTACTTTTTTTTATCAGTGTTATTCTATATTAATACTGAATAATAATTAATAATTATAAAAATAATAATAAAGGAACATTATGTTTATTGTATCGAAAAAAAATGTTTTTAACTAAGTCGTTACTTGTATATAGAAGTTAGATTTATACAAAATGAAAACGTTTAATAAATTTGTATAATAATAATAATAATAATAATAATAATAAACTTTAAAGGGACGTCTGGTAAGTAGGGAGATCATTCTACTGGTGTCCTTATTCTGAGGAGATTCACTGACAAGAGATGTAGATTTATTAAAGTGGACACTATAACGATTCACTCAGTACGTTATATCCCCCCATCTCTTTCTCTTCCCCTCCCAGTCTGTTACTCACACTCCAGGAATACGTTCCACCACTCCCGCCCCTCTTTCTCTCTCAAGACTCGTCTTCCAGCTAATCATTAGTATGGGTGGTCAGCGGTTCATGATGAGAATTTTATTTGTGTGATTAGCCAAAGGACTGACCAGGGGCCCTGGTCCAGGGGGCTACTTCTGCCTTTATTCTCACAACTCGGCAATCTCAGCTCGTGCGCTCTCATACGCTGTCTACCCCACCCCCCTTTCTTTGTATTATTAGCTCACCCATCAACACATTTCTTCAATTCCTTGTCTTCGTCTAGTTAACTTTCTCTGGCATTACTTCTTCTATGCGTCGCCACTGTCTTTTTTATTTTGCATGCATATTCATTGCAGCAGGATACTTGTATACAAATTATACATATATAACATGCACATATGTGTATATGGTAATTTGCATAAATGGAGCATGATGTATCACACATGTAATAAATGTTACAGTATGCCTGTGAGGACTTTGGATCGTCTTATGTATATGGAAAATATATAGTTCGCAGAACTTGTGCACCACAACGTGCATATTTCGCTATTCTAGCGAAGCTGTATGATTTAGCTTTATAACATTTTAGAATATTAACGCTGTTACCTCCCTTTGTTATCTTTTTTTTTAAATGTTTAATCAACATATAACTCATCCCAAGTAAAGTGTTTAATTTTATTAAGGAAAAAAAGGGGGGCTCCTGATCTCTTGTCATCATTCTTTCAACGCTCACTTCTGGAGCCCATTGCTCTTTATTTTTTTCCTCTCATCTCTCTTGATCACAGTTATCCCCCTTGTCATCTATCCCCAACTGAGACCTTAACCCTTCGTCCTCTAGGGATTTTTCACGACGCTAATGAATATTATGATCTCCACACAGCCAAGAGCGGGACGCCCGTGCACTGTTTGTCTGTGCTGATTTAATAACCGAGGCTGCCAACAGATACCCATCTTTGCATAGATGCAAGGTACCCAACTTGCAGGGCCGGTCCTATGCGAAACTGATTGCGCGGGGCCTGGTTTGTGTGGGAATGAGGATAATAAGTGTAAATTAAGATTTTTTATTGGAAAAAATTCGACTTTCAATTTTATTCAATTTAAAAATTGCGATCTGTACTTACGAACCTTGTAACCAATGGCATATTTATATGCCAGTGACTCTAAAAGTAAATAAAGTATTGGAACTTCCGATTAAGGTTAAAATTAGCCTAATTATTACATTTTATTACATGAAAACTGACAATGCCTTTATTTTTTCTTTAATCGCGCTTAAGATTGGCGTTTTCCGCAATGAATGACACCCACAAATGATATTTTGTCTATTTTACTAGAGATATTAAAAAGAGTTTCCAGGAGATTTTAATTAATTCAGAAGTTTCCACGAATTTTTCGTATATAGTTTGCAATTAAATAATTACACCTTGAATTGGCGCAGTGCCCACTGCGACCGCATAGGTTGCAGTGGCCTAAGACCGGCCCTGTCAACTTGCAACCAATGTTGATCAATATAAATGTTGCAAGATGAATACAATAATTATTAAGAATACCAATTGTATGTTTATCCACCAAGAATAACATGTTCATTTATACATGTATAGCTTCAATTTATAAGATTTATAAATATGATCCGAATTTATGAAGCCCCGTTTATAGGACATATATATAGACATCTTTGGCGCTTTTTGTACTGTATATAATTTTTTGTAGTCTGAAAAGATTTCGAAGTGGGTCTATAAATGTAGACCAAATCTGTAAATCTCTATTGAGTGTAATATTTTATGGAACTATAATCTTCGGATTCGAAGACAAGCCTTATTATTATTATTATTTATAAATATAGACTAATTTTGCTAAGCGCTATTTATTTATGTATAAATATAGAACAAATTTATAACTACACTAACTCTCGTCCTCCTCTTCTTATTATGAACTAATGAAACTAAAAGAAATGTTAATTTTTCACTTGTGAGGTTGTCTCTCTTAACAGTTCTCTCCCATTAGTTTCTGGAATTTTCCTCATAATCTCCCCTTGTATATTTATACAAAAATGTCTTCCATTTTTTCCCCTCTTCCTTTGGTTTCGTTTTTTTTTTTAAATACCCGGCCAGGTGGCGTGCTTCATCTTAATGGGGCTCCGCCCTGCAGACCCCCCACCTACAATGCCTAGTTTGACTTTCTCGTGTCAGAATGTCTAATGCAACAGACGACTTATCCCCCTTGTATCTGTCCACTGGATGATTTCATCGACTTGGTTCTCTCCCACTACTCTTTTAACAAAAAAATGGTAAAAAAAAAAAGTGCCAGATATTATATAATTTGCAATTATATAATATTATATAATATTTATATAATTTATATTTATATAATTAAATAATAAACAATACTTTCCTTTCAAAATCTCAAGAGACATAGATGATCAGTTCATAAATAGCGTTTTTTCTTATATACATACATTAATAGAGAAGCTATCGGAAAACTAAAATTGTAGGGCTTATTATGTTCTCAAATTTGTGTTCATTTGTTTCCAAGAAATTCTAGTGTGGTAATCTAAATCACAAAAACTATTACATAACATAGATCTACATACTGGGTTTGTTAACGGAAGTGTTTGTTATATGAAAACTGGAAAAAAATGTTCATCATCTTCTGTAACTTATATTAACCAATTTTTTTTTTTATTGCTTGGCAACATCGAAAAAGTTGAGCATCCTTGGCATTGTTTAGATTATTGTGAAAAAAAAAAGCAAATATGCACAATCACAAATAGTGCATTAGCCATTGAAATTTAGAATTTATCGACAAGTCACGGCGACACAATTTCTATTGTTCACAATTTGTCATTTTGTTGCTAATTAATGGAAGCAAATCATAGTTGGTCACATTTAAAAAGTTGATTTCCCAAACTATTGGACTAGCCTAAAAAATCTCTTTATATGTGCCCCCTATCCAAAATCTTCATTTTAAAAAGTCGGCATTTTTTTTTTGTTAGAGTATTTTTTTTAAATGGGTTCATGACATAGGGGGAGGGTACTGTAAGATGTTCTGGAACAACGCGGACTGTGTGAGTTATCCAGCCTGTCTGTCCGTTATATTTCTATCAATATTTTGGTCAATTTATTTCTGGAAGTCACGCCGTCCAGTTCTGGGAGACACACCAGGTGCTGCTGACTTCCTGTTTTTTTTTCTTTCTCTATTCACATAAAAAAATTCTTGTGGTCATCTTAGATTCCAATGTCCAATTTCGTCTTCTCCTTTAATCCGACTGGCTATCTTCACAGCTGCTGGGGCTGGGGTCCAGGGTTGATAATTCCTCTCAGCGTGGTCATGACAGAGAGTGAGGGAGTCGAGTTACCCAGAAAGGTTGGAGATGAAACTAAACGCGTGGACCATAAGGGGGGGGGGGGAGTCATTGAGGGGGAGTCATCGTGATATGACTTTAAAAATATTTTAGTTTAAAAGAAAATACAGGCTTTGAGAAAAAACTTTACATCATGAATAAACATATTCTTGGTTTGGATAGAGACACTATGTTTTTTTAGTACTAAGACTTGACGCTGGCACTAAATCAACGTATAAATCGTATGCGTCCAATTAATTCATATGTAATTAAGTCATAATTAGGATTAGCCCCAACAGAGTGAAACAATTGCGTCAACCGGTTTCATTAGGACTCTTAACATCCGTTTGGAAATGCTGTAGATGCAAAAATAAATTTCTATTCTTTTGCCTGGGTATATACCAGAATGTCTTTCAGCTATAAAGAAATATTTAATTATAAATGTACTCGATTGAGCCTGAACCTTATAGGACCTTAAAGTACCATAAAAGTATGTTGAGAAAAAATAATGGCGTAGCTTGGGGGGGGGGGGGGGGAAGGGGGGTAATTAAAAAAAAACCCCCCGCCCGCCACTTGAAAAAGGGGGGGGGGCACAAATGAGTATTTTTTACATTGAATATTAAATATTACGCAAAATGCAGCCCCCCCCCCGGGCCTACAAATGATGGAAAATTGATAGCTACGCCCCTGTGAGAAACCCTTTCCAAGAAACCTTGATTTCTTCAAACGTTCAAGTGATGTGAGACAAAAGCTCCTACAGCCTGGTTGTTTTAATGTTTAGTTATGATGCTAATGATAGTCATCGCAATGTTTCCTATAATTGTGACTTTTTTTTGTTTCCAGTCTTGGAGAGATCGCAGTACGCCAGCGATGACCCGTTCTTCAAACACAAGTGTCGTTTCTGTCATAAAGTATTTGGCAGTGACAGTGCTCTGCAGATCCATGTACGCTCACACACAGGTAAGAATGGGAAAAGCCTGGCTTTTACATAGGTGTAGATTTGCCTGGCTTTTACATAGGTGTAGATTTTGCCTGGCTTTTACATAGGTGTAGATTTGCCTGGCTTTTACATAG
>JADKLZ010000167.1:4770429-4781074 GCA_021533235.1 Biomphalaria straminea
TCTCTTTCTCTTTCTCTCTTTTTCTCTTTATCTCTTTCTCTCTTTCTCTTTGTCTTTCTATATATATATATATATATATATCTATTCTCTTTCCTTTTCTCTTTCGTTCTGCCACGGACAGTCATTCCTTCTCATTCACTACACTTTCTCTATCTTCCTTTCTTTCTTTTTCTCTTACATCTTCATGTCTCCCCCCCCCCCCCAATATCCTGCTACATTTTGAGATGCTGACAAATAGCACGAAGTAATTAATTACACTTGAAGACCTTCACGACCTCAACCTCTATTAATATTTGACATTATTAGCTTGCAGATGAAATGTTTGAAAAATAATTCTGTAAAAAAATATATCACTCTCTCCTCCTATTACCTCTCCCTTCTCCCCAATTGAGGCTCACTTCTGCACAGTTTATAATGACGTAATATCTCGAATAATTGTGGAAAATATGCACGAAAGACAACTCATCGTTTCACATTTTGAAACACCAAGAGTTACCCTTTTTTTTTAAATTGTAATCTTGACCTCAAGTTTCTAATTCTGATTTGGAAAAAAAAAAAGTTTTTGGATAATTTGGGGGGAGTTTGCATAGGGTGGGGTAAGGTCAAAGGTGCCGTTACGCAAATGAAATTTCAATCCGCCCCCACCCCTCTTCCATCTCCTCAGTTTTAGTTATTGTTCATAATTTTTCGTTGACAGTACACCGGATGGAGGGAGGAGACGGCTTGACACGGGCCAGCCTGCCGACCCTCATAATTGTCGGCTTATTGATGGAACCTTGGAACTGCGAGAAGAGGGGGGGGGGGCTCCAACAGAACAAAGAGATCTGAGTGATAAATAGATTGGGGGAGAGAACAAGAGGGCTGGGGGGGGGGGGTAGGCGTCTGATCATGGTCGGCAACTCTATTGCACTGATGACAAAGTCAGATGCGAGAAGTCAAGCTACTTGCCCTTGATATTGACAATATTGGACAAGGCACATAACTCTTTGTTTTAATCTCATAGTCTGTATTTGTTTCCAAATATTTGATTTTTTTTTTCACGTGGTCAGGAATTATTAGAGGGAGCAGTCCATTTGGTAACGATACACCAGCAAGCAAATACGTCTCTGTGCTCATTGAGTCTATAATAACCACTAGCGTTTTATTCTAAATTGTATAGTGTATGGTAAAGTAACGTGTCCCTACACAACATTTAGCAAGTAGCGACATACGACACTTTGGATTACAATTATTCATACATATGACGACCATTTCTAAGTTTGTCAGCGAGCGGAAAAAATGTGGAGCATCGATTAAATATTAATAGTCATACATATATCATATGTATTATCAACATTCAGTATATTACTTTTGATAACATCTTATTACATTAAGACCTAACCTTGTTACCAAGATAACTATATTTCTCTTTTTCTTTTGCAACCGACCATTGGCTTAAGAGATCCAATGGTGACGGATGGGTGGGTGGACTGCTATCACAAAAACCGTTGCGCATTTTTCCTAAAATAAAATGTAAAAAAAAATTAAAAATATTCAAACTTCAAATTACTTAAGAAGTGACAACAATACCTAGACCTAGTTTGAAATACTTATTTAATGCACCCAATGTCACCAAGAGAAGTGCAAGATTTGATCCCCACGTCGATCCTGAAATCTCTGCAATGCGAGACTTCCCTTGAGGGTCAGTGTCTGTTGACGTCCCTATTCCGCACAGGGACAAT
Organism: Biomphalaria straminea; assembly: GCA_021533235.1. Lineage (NCBI taxonomy): Eukaryota > Metazoa > Mollusca > Gastropoda > Planorbidae > Biomphalaria > Biomphalaria straminea. Next base: position 4,772,151 of record JADKLZ010000167.1, read on the forward strand.
GGTCTTGCGTGGACAGAACATCAAACAGTCCAGTTTCACCCCCCCTAGTGACCAAAAGGTCAGCGGCCTGCGGACAGATGATCATCTTATGATTCAGACCCCTAGAGATTACAATAGGAGACGACCATCGCGTGAGCAGTGCAGGAGATTTATAATAAGGGATTTGGCAACACAACACCGGTCATTATTTGCCCCTAACCACTGCATCGCTCGTGGGCCTCATCTTGGGCACCTAGACCCCTTTCATTTGACAATGTTGCCCTCATTTGGATTTCCTCCCCCCTTCCCGTGAATACTGGCAGTAAAATATCACAACGCTGACCCCTGTCCACTCTTGTCCGCGCGTGTTTAACAATATTGACCAGAGTGTTTAAATGGGAGACTTAAACATCTGACCATTGACCTGACCATTGTACCACTGTCCGTTTCAGTAAGGTTAGAGCGAATGTGAAAAGGGGGGGGGGCGCCCCCCAGCGGGTATCTTTAAAATGTTTCACGTAGATTTTCTCTAAGCATAGTTTAAAGAAAACAACATTATATTGTGGCCTCCACAAAAGACGTCAATAAGAATATATTCTATATACAGTTTACTCAAGCGCGCGCACACAAAAAGTCGCGACTATTTATAAATATGAACATTCTCTTTAAAGAGTCGTTGACTTGTTCACTTTCTGTTTCGGCCGCAGAAGTTCCACGCTCTAATATGAACACGGCTCATATACCCGAATGTTCAAAAAAATTATTGTAGCGTGTTGACTTAAGCGACAGCTGACATAGATAGCCCGTGTCAGACACGTGATATATTTGTTACTTCCAAGTCGCGCGATTATTCGTTGGCTAGTTAGCCCTTGTTTACATTTATATTTATTATATTATTTTTTTAAATTCGGTGCGTCGACATCTTTTAACTCATTAACAACAGTAAGTCACATTCGCTTGAACACTTTGACATAGCATTTAACTGCTGTGGTATTTAAAGAGTTAATTATTCGTAAACTATTTTTTTAAAAGACGTATACTTTTAATACAATAGATAAGAAAAGCAAAAAATAACTTTTACATTATTTACTAGCATTTTATAGTTACAGAGTATTGCTGCCACTGAACACCTGCCTAGATATAAGATTCGCTAGTCGTGAGTTACGAGCGTTATCTCTTTAATACGTTAGTCTATACTTCCAATAGCTTTCTTCATAAATGTACAAATTAGGGCATAACGACATAAACTTGAGTAAATTCTAGACTGATCTATTTTTGTTTTCGGGAATTTCCGTTTTATTCTTGGCAAGTAATCCGTTTGTGTGGTCTGTTTGACTTGACGATTAATCCCTGAAGTATATTCAATATGTTCCTTCTCCTCTGACAAAAGTTGTTTTTATGTTCACAGGTGAAAGACCGTTCAAGTGCAACATTTGCGGCAACAGATTCTCCACCAAGGGCAACCTTAAGGTTCATTTCGAGCGCCACAAGGCTAAGTACCCTCACGTCAAGATGGACGCCACGCCTGTTCCCGAGCATCTGGACAGGCAGCCCAACCTGCTGCCCAACTTCCAGGCTACGCCCTTACCGTCGTCTGTACCATTGCCACCCCCCATGCCTCGCCTACCTATGCCACCCGCCTCCCATCCTGCCCCTCCGTCTCCTTCATCAAACCCCCCTCTCCCTTCTCATCATTCACCTTTTTCTTTTGGTGGTTCCTTTATGCCACCTGGACTGCCCCCCTTTGGACTGATGCCTCCGCCACGAGACGCCGGGCTACATTTTCCTCACCCTCTTGGATTTCCATTGGGATTTCCGCCCGTAAGTCTCGCCAGCAGGAGGGAATCCCCAAATAGACACCTACTGGATCCTGGCTTCATGAGACCTCCACAGAAGGAAAGTCCAGGCAGCAATCGTGACGCATCACCTTCAGAAAGCAGAAAGTCGAACTCTGGGGCACCTCACTTCCCCTACCCACGACGAGATTCAAGTCACAAACCTGAGGCTGCAGAGAGTGAAGAAGGCGACATCCAGAGAGAAAGTCATATGGACGATCTCCATAGAAGGACCCCAAGTGATAAACATCCCCCGCGGAGCAGGCACGAATCCGAAAAGAGCCGCAGTCAGTCTCCGGCTTCAAGGAAATCCTCCTCGTCTAAGGCGGCCCCATCCACGCCTGTACCGAGCTCACCCCCTCCCTCCCATTCACGACCATCGTCTTCACACAGCCCTCGACAGTCCCCAGCATCGGTCATCAGCTGGGCTTCTTTGACGTCACCTCAGAATTTCCCTAGTCACCACCCGGCATTGTTCTCACCCCACCACCCCCTTCCACCAGGCTTCCCCGGACTTGGTCTGTCTATGGGAGGTACTCCAACCTCTTTCCATTTGCCACCACATCTCCCAATGTCTGGCCCCAGACTTAGTGGCCACTCTCCATTTTTACACCCGCCTCCCCCTCCCCCGCCTCAGATTTCTAGCCCGCCAGGCGAAGGATCGATGTTTAGGAATTCGATACTGCCCACAAAGACTATCGATCCCTCTGAGAATCTTGAGCAGTACATGGAAGTTCAGAAATCGGAAACGTCCAAGCTTGAGGCTCTAGTGAAGAATATCGAACAGAAGATTACGGATCCTAATCAGTGTGTTGTGTGCCATAGAGTACTGAGCTGCAAGTCCGCTCTTCAGATGCATTATCGCATCCACACAGGAGAACGGCCATTCAAATGTAAAATTTGCGGTCGCTCATTCACCACCAAAGGTAACTTAAAGACTCACATGGGTGTCCATAGAGCCAAACCAGCTCTGCGAATGATGCATCAGTGTCCAGTATGTCATAAACAATTCACCAACGTTCTAGTCCTGCAGCAGCACATCCGGGCTCACACAGGCTCCATGGGTCACATGCCCCATATGCCATTACTCCCCCCTCACATGGATTGGACACACCGTGCTCCATTCGGCCTTCCACGCCCCCACCCATATCTACCTCCCATGCCCCACGAGTCTATGGATCTCTCCAGAGGACATGGTTTCCATCCAGGTCATTTTCCACGAGAGCGTCACCCAGCTATGGAAGTAGAGCGCAAACCAGATTCTTTTAGAAGGGAACGCCAGAACAGTGATGTGCCAAAAGCTAATGACGAAAATAAAACTGGTGATAATGAAGCTGTGAAAGAAACTCCTTCCAGAGCAACTCCGCCCAGACCACATTCCCGTAACAGCGAAGGTTGTGAAGATAGAGAGAGACCCTCATCTAGACCAAGCCACGAAGATGGTTCTTTTTCAAAATCCAAATTTGAGTCAACATTTTTACCTCCTGCATTCGGAAACACGCCTTTTGATACGCCCTTGGCTGCTCTGGAGGAAAGAGTCAAAGCAATAGACAGCCAGATGTCTCAGACCTCGTTCGAGAAATTTCGAAACAGCATGGGACTAGATGCCACATGTTTTCCAAACTCTTCCTCCAGTGCGTCTAATGGATCGGAACCTACAAGCAAGCCCGACAGTCCAGCATCGGGTTTAGACATGGCGCCGTACGGTTGTCCAATCCTTCCACCATACGAAGGAGGATCTACAACATGCAATATTTGTCTGAAGACTTTCGCCTGCAAGAGTGCTCTAGACATACACTATAGAAGCCATTCTAAGTTAAAACCCTTCCAGTGCGAAATATGCGAGCGCTGCTTTAGCACGAGAGGTAATCTCAAACAGCACCTGCTGACTCACAAGATCAGGGATTTGCCAAACTCTGCCTTCGATGATGTTGACGATGAAAGGAAAAGCCAGGAGCCTGGCAGTGGTAAAGAAAATGATGATGACGATGATAGCGAGCTCCCAAATGAGGACTATCCCTACGAGGAGGACGCCGACGAGTTCGGAATCGACCAGGATGAAGAAGAGTACGATCACATGAATGATGAAGACTTTGATGAAAACGCTGATGAAGGGCAATCGTCGCCGAAATCTTATGTGGGTGAAGGCGACTACCAAGAGAATAACAACAACAACAGCATCTCCAACGCAGAGAACCACAACAGTGATTTGGACGAAAGCAACGCTGACTGTTCTAGAGACGTGACCAACGGTGAAAAAGATGACGCCGAGGATGCATGTGAGCCTCATGACCGAGACTCGCCACAGCCTCGAGAGTTTCATCCCCAGTCTGGTCCTTCCAACGAGGCCAGCAACAATTCCAGTAATTTGTCACACAGAACACCCGAACACTCCGGCACTTCTTCCTCTAGTCATTCGGGTGACTCCAACCACATCAGGCGTTCAGGTGGCCCTAAACACCAGTGCATGACATGCATGAAGCCCTTCTCATCCGCCAGCGCCCTGCAGATACACACCCGCACCCATACCGGGGACAAGCCTTTTAAATGCACGGTATGCAGTAAAGCTTTTACCACCAGAGGCAACCTTAAGGTCCACATGGGCACCCATATGTGGAACAATAGCCCATCTAGACGGGGCCGCCGCATGTCCATAGAACCACCTTTTCTCCTTTCTCACATCAAGGACAACCCTTTCATGCCCGGGGGCTTCCCACCTAGACCTCCTCCAGACTTCTTTTATCAGTACCCTCTCCCAATGATGAACGGGCCTGGTCCAAAAATGAACGAAATATCTGTCATCCAGAGCCTCAGCGGTGCCCTGCCTAGCCTTCCTCCCATCCCGCCCCATCTTATGCACGGATTTCTTTCAAAAGACGACCATAATCCCCTTAGGGACCCGATGGACAAGAAACCAGCTGGCGAGCTTGACCTCAGTTTGAAACTGGAAAAAGACCATTCACCCACTAGATCGTCCACATCGACTCCGATCTCGTCTCAGGCTTCCGCGGCGCCCCTGAACTTCTCCGGCACCCAGTCGCCAGGCAACAACAAAGAGAACAGCAGTCTCGCCGCGGGTATGGATCTCCGCAATTTGCGCGGTGCACCTTGGATGTGGGGCGCCTTCCCGTGCCTGATGTGTGGGCAAATGTTTCCATCCCAGGACGCCGTCGAGCACCACGCACGGTCACACCACATGAACAAGAGTGACCCGGCCGGGCACCCAATGGTGAAAGGCGAGCCTCATCCTGCCCTGCCACCCAAGGCTCTACTGGCGTAATAGCCTTGCAATGAACTCGTCCACTCTGAAACGTGTCCAACGCATGTAAAGTACAGAAAAAAAATAATTTGAAACACTATCAGGGACTTTGCATTATAAACAAGTTTGCTATATTATTATTTTGTATTTAAAAAAAAAAACTTTGAAAAAAAAAAGACATTTAGACTTTTCAAACTTTCCATGCCAGTGACCAGTGTGTCCGTGAACTGTATAAAGAAATATTTACATGTGTACAAAACTGTATCTTTAATATAAACATAGACTTTTATAAATTATGTTCAAATTAGATTTTTAAATCCCTGCATGAAACGAATTTTTATGAAACTTTTCTACCACAGACACATAGATCTAGGAGCCAGATCTAGACATTCGCCAATTCTAGCGACCAATACTAGTGACCAGTACAGAATCTTGATAACTATTTGGGCATAATATTTTCAGTCATAGGTACTGTGTACACATGACAAGAAAGACATTGAAGTACAAGTACCAATATTCATCTGGTATTGTTGTCAAAGGTTGTGGCAAAGTTTCTACAATCGGACAGTCGAATCTGTGATTCTACTTTTTCTTATCAATGTATTGTTTACCCATAAGTAGCCGCGCATGCGTGATGCATGTAATTCTGACGTGTGAATAAACATTTTTTCTAGGCAAAATATTCCTTTAAAATTTATATATGATTACACATGATTACACGATTACATAATGTATGTTGACCACTGCGCTAGTGTTCATCATGATGATGCTATCATTGCTTGTCTTGTAATAAATTAAATGTTTTCACTTGTTAACTCCTATCACTCTATACCTCAGAAGACTTGGCAGAGTCTGAGTTTAAAAACAAAAAAATCAACCACTATGTCACATGTCATCTGTATATTTTCCCATCGCTTCATTCATAGTAGAGTACGTTGGGGAGGGGTGTGTATGGTCATATTCTGTAAAATAATTCATTGAACCATTTGTATATTTTTAGCAACCCCCCCCCCTTTCTCCCTTTTCTGAAATGTATCTTATTATTATATTGCAACAAGCGAGACAACTCTGACTGCAATTTTTATTATATAATTTTTTTGTTGGCCTTGTAAAACTTTTTATAAGAAAACCATAAGCTGATACATTTTTTCTTGAGAAAACAGGACAATCCTGATCTATTAAAACAACAAAAATCTTTAATCCAATTAAACAATAAATTTCTGATCTATTTAAACAATTAATGGTGTGATTACTTTGTATAATGTTTTATTAACAAATGTCTGGGCCAGGGTACATGTCTTGAAAACAATGAATAGTTCGTTTCTAATCCTGTGAAATGTTAATATAGTGTGATACAGGTAGTGAACTAATGTCTCTCTTCATATTTATTATCATTTAACTACGCTTGGGACAGCTAAGATTAGCAAACAGTAGGCCTATATAAGTAGATAATTAGGTCCCTACAGTTAATGTATGCTAAAAGCAGTGTGCACATGTTTTTTCTTAAATAAATATAGAGTTGTTCGCTTGTTTATTTTTAATTCGGCTGAAATATATCTTTATATTAATGTATTTATAATAATATTTTTTTTTTACTTTTGTTGGAAAGAGTTTTATTTGTTTAGAATTATTTCCCTTGACGTTGCCATGGCGACGCTATTGTCTCTGTAGGACTATTTGACCTATATCATGTATTGCTTTATTGTGTGTGATAACTTCTAATGCCGTTCAATTTTCTCAGGTTCTTATTGACTATTCTCACTAACTCGGTGTCTTGGATGCCGCCAATTCTGACGGTATTTTTTTTTGTCTCTCTCTCTGGGGAGAAGATGGTGATGTTGAATTGGGATGTGTGCCTGTTATACATGTCAAAATTATGTGTGTGTGCGTCATTTTGCATGCGTCTGTGATGTTAATTAGCATCATTCTGTACACTATGAGGATTTTGAAACCTTTTTTTTGTTTAGATGAATCAATTCTTTGAATGACTTATGTCAGCATATGACAATTAGATGTCAATAACTGTAGATATTAGTTTATGTCTGTATGTATGTATGTCCATTAAATTGATGTTATCATCCGGACCATACATTTTCTTCCGAAGTAGTATGATATGTTGTTGTGTCTAACAGTTTGTATACTATGCTTGTATGTTTAATGTTTGAGCGTTATATGTATGTATCTGGATGATCTTGAATAAAAAAAAAAATCCATTGTGACCTGTGTCCTTGACCTTTTAAAGCCATACTGATGAGTCTCGCATCACAGTGACCTCTACATGCCATAATATTTTAACCTCTTTCAAAGTGCTGTGTCTTTTAGACTGTATTTTTAAATCTTTTTTTTGTCTGGCAAAGACACACAATATCAGAGAAAAGAGAAAACTATATATTAAATAGATCAATGTTCAGCTATACCTTATAGAAGACCGGTATAAACCATAGCTGTTTCATATAGTAAACTAGTATAATAAACAGACAGGTGACCAGCTGTTCCTATAGTAGACTGGAATAATGTACAGCCTGGTGTACAGCTGTTCCATAGACTGGTTTAATGTACAAGACAGGTTGTGATTACTGTGTACAAATGACATAATGTTCTATTTGCTATCTTCTTTTTTGTACCAATGCCCTTTTTTTAAAGTAATAACAAGCAGAATAGATTTACGATAAAATTTAATTGAAATTATGTTTTAACTTCAATTGAATGGCCTAGGATCATTGTTTGATATGTGTATGCGAAGTTATAAAAAAATTAAATGGCAAAATAATATAGCACATAATTTTCAATTAAATATTGATTTGGACAATATGTTTAAATACTGTTTTGGACAGTTATTTGTATCTGTAGTCCTACCTTTTTTTTTACATATAAAATCTATCTAAATATAACATTTGTACTACACTTTATATTTACATACTTCTAAAAATTAGCTTTTTTTCGGTTGTAATGTATTATTTTCAATTTGCATTTAACATTGAGATTATTTGATGAAAATAAGTTATTCTTATTCGTACGAACATAAATTTCATGAAATGAATGTTTCGACAAAATTAATTTTTAATATGAAAATGAAATTATTATCTAATAGTCTTATTGATCGTGAGGCTAGCAGATTGATAATAAGATAGTCATACATTATAATCAAGGTCAAGAAAGAACGTGATGTCAAGGTCATTTCATGATTTACAATTATTTCTTTTAGTTCATTTCAATATTTGATGTAAATTTTTATTTTCTCTGAAGGTTGAAAAAAGACACAAATTTATACGTTTTATAAAGAGTGGTTTAGTTGTGTGTTTGTATTTTGCAGTGTGTGTGTGTGTGTGTGCTTCATGTAAACAAATAAAGAATGATTGTATGATGTGTGTGTATGTGTGTTGGCATATCTAGAGAGAGATTTCAAGTCTTCAAAAAAATGATTCTCAATAAATAGTTGGTTATGACAAAAAGATACACTCGTTTTGTTTTTCTTGCACATGTGTTGTATTTAGTGTTGGTGTGTGTCTTGGAAAAGGAAGAATGGAGACTGACATCAACACACAAATAATTAATAGTAAAGTTAAAAAAAAAATTTGTCACTGTGGCCCACTGTTGACGAGGGTGTTGTTTTAGCAGCACGACGACCAGCCGCCTTTGCTTTCCCCAGCTAATGTCATGTAACCATTACATCTGGGTGAGCTCGGGTGTCCTAAAGATTCGGAAATTAAAATCACCAGGATTTGAACCTGAGAACCCACGGTTCCGAAGTCCAGCGCTTTATCACTCGACCACTGCGTCCTTGAGCACTTGCTTAAGATTGTTAATGATAAATAATGATTGTCTTCAATCTCAATCTAATACAACTACAA
>JADKLZ010000167.1:4794982-4811111 GCA_021533235.1 Biomphalaria straminea
GAGACAAAGCAGGAAAAAAGAGAGAAAGAGAGTAAGGAAAGAGAAGGAGGGGGAGAAACGAAGAAGAAAAGGAGAGAAAGAGAGAGGAGAGAGAAGAGAGAGAGAGGAGAGACGAAGGAGAAAGGCAGGGAGAAAAAGAGTAAGGGGAGAGAGAGAGAGTACATACCGTAGATGACGTTGCCAAGGAAGCCGGACGATTAATAATGTGTTTGGCACTGACATATGACGTAATTTCTCTCTATTACAGTTTCTATAGAGCACCCTGAGACCTGGCTTCCGGTTATCTTATAGAATAATTCCTTTGTGCCGCTCATAATGAAGATTTATTTGTTTGGAATGCGAGCACTAGCGTTCTGGTGATACAGCTAGTATCCCTGGCATGCCACAAATAGAATCGCCCTGCGTTCTTCTCTGAATGCGACGGGCATGGAGGGTTCATAAATGTCAGAGGGGTTGACAAGAGCCCAGTCTTATCTGTGAATAGCTGAAACCCCCCCCTCCCCCATTTTTTTTGTTAAGGGGTATACAATATCTGAAGGCAACTTAGTGCATATGGTCGAATCTGGAGCGGAAGTGGACAGTGTTTGTGTTGTGTGTTATAACACTTGAGGCAAGTAATCATCATGGCCTTAGTATTAACTCTTTCTCTTCTAATTAACAATACTATCGTTCATTTGAATTCGTTAAATTAAATAAATGTTTAATTTTGTAAACTTTATTTTGTAATAAAAAGAGCATTCATTTCTCTTTAATTCTATACCAAATACAACATTTTCTGATTTAAAAAAAACAAACGACAAAGCTATTTAAGCTTAATCCTAACAGGGTAATGAAACGGTAATGTATTTCAGCGAATAATGTCATTGGAACGTATGAAAATAATTGCGGAAACTTGACTTAGTCCTGTGTACTCCCAGGGGAGCATAGGGCCGCAACCACACCTCTCCACCGAACTCGGTTCTGAGCAGCTTTCTTCATCTGCTCCCATGTCATTCCAGTACCCTCAGCTTCACTGATGACTGACCTCTTCCAGGTTGCTTGGGTCTGCCTACTTTCCTCTTTCCTTGTGGATTCCAGTCAAGAGCCTGCTTTGCAACATTGGTAGCTGGTTTCCGCAGGGTGTGTCCTATCCAGCTCCATTTTCGTTTGGTAATTACGGAAAGAAAGAGTTAAAATGTTGTTTTAAACAAAGGCAGAATATGAATCTGTAATATTTATGATGACAATAATTGTCTTTAGTGAAGAAATACAAAACTTCATTTGAATAGACGGATGTTTATTAAGGAAAAGCAAGCGCTCAAAAAAAAAATAATTATCTGAATTGTTCATAGCAATTTGTAAAATAAATATCATTCAAATATATCAAATATCAAAATATCATTCGCTGATTGTTAACTACGATCTATTTATAGAAATAATGTCACTCTAAGGGAGTTTATCTGATTGACTTTAATACATTCCAAGAGCATCTGTTCATTCAGGGTTATAGTGCACTGTGGTTAATCCCGACACTTCATAATCCTAAACTTCATAATCGGACACACTAAATAATCCGACGCGACGCCTACGTAAATTGATGCACGTAGCGTCTATTTTAGAATGTAGGTCACACTTAAATTGTAGTTTATTGGGAAAGATAAAATTATTTGTTTCGTATTTGCCGAACATCTTTGCCCTTTTCTGTCATTGGCATTGGAGTTGAGTCGCTTTCAATGACAGGTCTTTCCTTTTTTTTTATGTTGTTCTCACATCACTTTCTCTGTCTACCTCTTCTTATTTTTTCCTGGTACTGTTCCCTGAAGGAATGTCTTTGGTAATCGACGTTTTCGGCAATCCTACACTCCTCCGGGTTCGTAACAGTCGGTCTATCAAGAGTTAACTGTATTGTAATATTTATTGACAAAGAAATTATACGGCTAAAGAATTTCATTTACAATATTTGTACTGCACAGAATTACACTGATGTCAAGGCCTTTGTTCTATGAAACAGTAATCATAAGTAAGTGATAAAATGCTTGGCGTATTTTCGCATAGTAGAGTATATCACATCAAGCCTCATTGCAGGACAGGGCCCTGTCCTGTTGGTCTTAACAATTCAGGGAAGCCACAAGTGATGTTTGTAAAATGTTTTACATGTTTCGGATGTTCCTTCAGAGTTGAAGATAGTTTACTTCCTAGTCCAAACATCAGGCAGGACGCCGGGGATTGGCGCGGGCGGGGTTTGAACCTGGGACTATCGACAGTCCAACGCGCAAACCGCACAACCATGCTGGGCGCACGGTTACATGCATGTACGGTGGTAATGTTGTTATACCCTGTTCAGTGCATATGTGACAGAGATTTTAAACCTCTTAAACCCTGACTCAAATGGAGTTTGATGAAATGTAAACAAAAATGTATCTAATAGAATTTTTTAAACTTTAAACGATTCTACTTTTAGCTTTAATTATACGCCCTATGGGGTGGGCCCAAAATTCTATCTTACATTAACATTTCCTTATTTTACTGTTTCACGAAAGTTGACGTCCTATGAGTCATCGGTTTACCGGAAAACTTTCGATTAACTCCCTTATTTTCCCAAATTTAGTCACGAAAAATTTTCAGCGCATTTTTTTAAAACTCGCTATCGGAGGTGAGGGATACCAGTTGATGCTCACCAGATTAACGGATGAGCAAGCAGGGAACAGGTAGCTAATAACAGATGCAGTCACCTGGCTGAAGATTATGAACAAGAAAATTGTGTTGACAAACCATGTCCCAACACCTGCCTGGCGTGCCTCCGGCAGCCACCACAACAAACACAGCAACGCAGACGGCCTCAACATCAGCACTTTCATCAGCGGTGTTGATAAACTTCACCATGCCACCACGGACGCACACACAGACGCGCACACACATACACACCATACACAGCTGCACATAAGAACAAACTACAATTTCATACATTATACACAGCTGTAGTGTGCTGTGATGTATTTAGAAGTCCCAAGGCGAAGAGTCTGCGGGAAAACCCCAAGATGACGCAGCCTAAGGTACAGAAAGTCCAATAGTGAATGAAGTAAGTAACGTTCCCCCGCGCTAATTCTAGATATAATTGCAAAATATATATGATAAATTTCTGGAAATCTCCTGAATTTATTAAAATCTCCTGAAAACTTATAAAAAGCTTCTGAAAATAGACGAATGTGTCATTTATGGGTGTCATTCAGGCTTGGACTGGCCCGCCGGGACACCGGGAAATTCCCGGTGGGCCGGCTGCTGCCAACTGCCAAAATAAAGTTATTATATTTTAAATTTTAACTGAAATTACCGTTGATTATATGATAGCTTCAAATAATAGTTTGTATGAAAAAAAATCAAACTGAAACAGCAAAGTCATTACTTTACGTTACGAACTTACGAGCCTGGTTAAATACAGTTTCTCCGGGCCAGATTCATGTATGTTGTTATGTCCGTGTCTTAAATTTGGAAATGGGTGACGTCAGTAAAAAGCGGTTGAAGTTGTTACTTTATTTAGGGTTTTAAACACATGTGGATTCTTCCTTCTGGAATCATATTTTGATGTTTTGCATGAAGTTAGCAAATTGAAATACATATCTGTAATTGGTGAAACCAGTTGGTGAACCGTATAGTCTTGCGACTGTACGATCCCTAGCCGACAACCGACTGTTGGCACAGTGGTTCGCTAGTAAGGACGCTTCCGAGAAAGGCCGAGAGCTACACAAGCAGATGAGTAGACCAGACCGAAAGGACGCATGGTGGAAGCTCTGCCGTGCGGAACAGGCTGTCCTAGCCCAGTTCCGGGTCGGACACTGTCCAATGTCCAATAGGTGCGTACTTTGGACGGTGGAGGGAGAACTACGACACACGGTGCCGCCATTGCTTCGAGGACGATGAGACAATAGAGCACATTCTCCACGAATGTCGCGCTCTGCAAGACGAACGATCGGGACAAGGTTATGAGAGAGAGAGAGAGAACTGGTCCATGTGTGGCAAAGGGTCTGTCCTTGTACGGGGATAAGGCGACCCTACAACTCACTGCTCGCTTCCTCTTCCGTGCTCTAAGGGAGTAATCTCAGCACCGTTTATTTCAAATGGGGTATCTGATTCGGTGGGCAAAAGACAGAGCTCTTACTTAAATATTTGGAAACTTCTTCATCAAACATTCCAATCATAGCAATCAAGAAACACAAGTTATCGATTTTTTGTACATTGACATGCTACAAACATTTTATGATATTTCTACATACATCAAACAAATTCAATAATGATGTCCGATACAGAGCAAAAGCTCTGTTAGATTCATTGACAATTTTTGAATTTATTCTAACGGCTTAATTATTTCTGAAAATATTTGAACACACAACGCCATTATCTGAATATTTGCAAACAACTGGGATGGATATACTACGAGCCTATAAGATGGTTCAAGACAGTATCAATGAATTAAGAAAAGTAGATACAAATTTTGATTCTATTTTTCAAGCAGCTACAAATTTCTCAACATTTGCAAACAGTGAACTTGAAAAAAGAAAGCTCGACATTGAAGTGCAGACTGTTTAAAAAAAAAAGAATTATAGCCGACCAATCACTTCTTCCTCGTTCTCATTGTTATGTTGAAGGGTTCAGATGACTAGACCAATATATGAGATGAACTGCGCAGTGTTTTCCAAATCAGAAAGCTCCCCATATAGTTTTCTTTCTATTGGGGTGTTTTGGAGCCAGTGTCTTATGTGGGCCTCTTGGTAAAGAGCGCAGTGTTGGAGGTCGTGGTCGATATTCTCTGGTGACACTCCACATGGGCAGATTTCACTGGTTATCAACCACTTGAAAGTGCGAAAGATAAATTTAGTGTCAATGTTCACAACATGGTTATGGATCAAGAAATTAATAGTTTAAAACAGATATTCTCTTAGCATGGTAGTCTTTACGCTGATTTATCTTCTTTAGATCCAAGAAATTTTACAGAAATTCTGAAAAGAATGCCCATTGATGCACTGCAGCACCTGAGTGGGTTGCTCAAAAAATATGATGATACTTTAACAAAAGATCATCTTCAAACTGAATTATTGGATTTTGCAAGGAAATGGGAAAATTTTCAAACAACTCTTGAAGATGAATATAATTTGATCTTTGAAAGGGAAGTATCAGACTCTGTCTCAGACAACATTCAACAGTCTGAATCAGTAGAATTACCAGGCAACAACCACAGAAATAAATGCAAATCTTGCAAAAAAATTATTGTTTGTTGTTATTTTGTTCTCCAGAAGTTTAATTTACAGTCTTGCTTATTCAAATTTGTATCTGGCTTACAAATTTGTTTTGACATTATCCTCATCACAAGTTGCTTGTGAGAGGTCGTTTTCAAAATTGAAATACATTTTGAACAGATTAAGAAATTTGCTGAGCCAGTCAACTTAACAATCATTCATGCTGATGTCTTGTGAGAAGGACCTTCTTCTAAGAATCAATAACAATGAAATCATTGATGTTTTAGCATCGACTAGTGAAACGATGAAAAAGTGGTTATACTAGTTTATATGGCATTGAGATTTTGGACTCGTGTTTCTTATGTTTAGGTTGTTAAAACTGGGAGTTATTTAACTGTTTAATATTGTTTTGCATAATTACGAATTTGAACATGTTAGAAATAAAAAAAAAAATTACAACTTAAAGTAGTGTTTTTGAACTTTAAAATTTCATTATTATTATTATTATTGTTATATATATATATATATATATATATATATAGATATGAAATAATTTTAGAAACTAAAAGAAAAGAAAAGAAAAGAAAAATATATAAAAATTAAATTCTATAAAAAATAGGTAGTAATATTGAATTCTTGAAAAAATTGATGTGAAACTAATGATGAAGTGGGCCGCCGCCATGACCAAATTTCCCGGGCCGGTTTTTTAAGCCAGTCCGACCCTGGTGTCATTCATTACGTAAAACGAGAATTAAAAAAAAAAAAGGCATTGTCAGCTTTCATGTGATAAAATGTAAAATCGGGCGAATTTTCACCTCAATCGGAAGTTCCAATACTTTATATGCCATAGGTTGCAAAGTTCGTAAAGTTAAGTTAATTTGATCGCAATTTCGTGATTAGTAAAGAATGAATAAAATTCAAAGTCGATTTTTTTCTTGAATACAAAATCTTAACGTTCACTTATCCTTATTCCCACCCAGACTAGGCCCCGCGCAATGAGTTTCGCATAGGGCCCCGCAATTGTTAGGACCGCCCTGCGTTCCCCCTTCAGATCTTGCGAAGTATATGTCAGAAGATGTAAAAGTCATCTGTATCTGTGGCCCAGGGTTAACGAAGATCACAACGACCAACTTCCGTTTTCACCAACTAATTTACCCATTAGAGCTGGGTGGACCCAAAGATCCCGAAATTACAAATCCAAGTTTTCACCAAGATTTAAACCCGGGACTCTTAGTTCGAAAGCCAAGCGTTTCACCACTCAGCCACCACTTAGATTTAAACGGATAGCGCTGATAGTCTTTTCTGGGTTTTCTTTGGACAAACAAACTATGTTTCTCAGATTTTGTAAAATGCAACCAAAAGCAACACATAAAAAGATAGTCACAGATATATGGTTGTGTATATGTATAACCTAATTTTAACTGCATGGGCTATGTTCTTTGACTGTTATTGTTGATGGGTTCCAAGATGTCTCGTTTATAGTGTTACTCATCATCATCATCATCATTGGCCTCCTTCAGTCGTAGAACGACTATGGTTCATCTCGCACACTTCCTCATGTGGCTGTGGAGCCCTATTTTGGAGAGACACTCCCGTCCACAAGTATTGCAGGTAAAGGTGGTCTTCGCTACAGTGGTAGAGGAGCTGGCCTTTTTCCGCGTTGTCCGCTTTTCTTCTAGAGCTGAGGCCCATGCTCTTTCGCTGTCCATAGCTTTCTTGGTCACTGTCTCTCTCCATCTGGTGCGGTCTAGAGCTATGTCTTCCCACTGGTCAGTATTGATGTCCACTGTTTTGAGGTCGCGTTTTATTACATCTATGTAACGGAGGTGGGGGCGACCAGTTTTTCTTGAGCCTGTCGCAAGTTGTCCGTAGAGGATGACTTTCGGTATGCGATTGTCCTCCATCCGGCGAACATGTCCAAGCCAACGCAGGCGGCGTTGTCTGAGGGCTGTAAAGATGCTGGGAATACCTGCTTGTGCAAGGATCTCTGTATTGCACACTTTTTCTCTCCATGTGATTTTCAAGATCCTACGAAGACATCGCAAATGGAATGAGTTCAGTCTTCGCTCTTGCTTTGCGTAAGTGGTCCATGATTCACTGCCATACAGCAGCGTGCTCATAACGCATGCCTTGTAGACTTCCATTTTGGTCGCTGTTGTTAGCTTCTGGTTTTCCCAAACTCTTGACCTAAGTCTAGCGAAGGTCGATGCAGCCTTCCCTATACGTTTTTTTATCTCCTCATCTAGAGAAAGGTCGTCTTGAATTGTGGATCCTAGATAGCAGAATTCATTTACAGCATCCAGCTTGTTATCATCTATGAGGATGGAGGGTGGTGCTGTAGCAGGGGGTCCCATAACATTTGTTTTCTTTGTGCTTATAGTTAAGCCATATTCTTTACAGGCCTGAGAGAAGCGGGACATCAGTAACTGAAGTTCCTCTTGTGAGTGTGCCACAACCGCTGCGTCGTCCGCGAAGAGCATGTCTCTTATGAGGGTTGTTCTGGTTTTAGTTTTGGCCCTCAGTCTAGCGATATTTAGAAGTTTGCCATCGAATCTGGAATGGAGATATATGCCTTCGGTGGAATTATCAAATGCGTGGTGGATTAGCATTGAAAAGAGTATTCCAAAAAGGGTTGGGGCAAGGACACATCCCTGTTTTACACCGCTGTTTATATTGAAACTTTCGGAGCAGGCGCCATTGAACTGTACTGTACCCATCATATTTTGGTGGAAAGAAACAATGATATTTAGCAGCTTGGGTGGACAGCCTATTAACTCTAAGATTTTAAAGAGGCCTTCTCTGCTGACAAGGTCAAAGGCTTTGGTCAGATCGATAAATGCGATGTACAAAGGCATTCTTTGCTCTCTGCACTTTTCCTGAAGTTGACGGATAGAGAAAATCATGTCAATTGTGGATCTCTCTGAGCGAAAGCCGCACTGTGATTCTGGATAGACTCGATCAGCAAGTTTTTGTAGCCTGGGGAGTATCACTCGAGCAAAGACTTTGCCTACGATGCTTAGGAGAGAGATTCCCCTGTAGTTGTTGCAGTCGCTTCTGTCGCCTTTATTCTTGTACAGGGTGATGATCTTTGCATCCCTCAGATCCTGTGGCACAGCACCTTCTTGCCAACATTTACAAAGCAGTTCATGTAGAGGTTGGATTAGTGTAGTTTTACACTGTTTTAGAAGATCTGGGGGGATGCCATCGCATCCGGGTGCTTTGCGGGCAGCCATGTTGTCTATGGCTTTGTTGAGCTCTAACAGGGTGGGTATTTCGTCTAGCTCGTTCATTATGGGTAGCTGTATGATAGCCTTAAGAGCTGAGGCAGAGACTGAGCTTGTTGTGGCGTAGAGTTCGGAGTAATGTTCGACCCATCTATGCATTTGTTGACACTTGTCTGTGATAATTTCCCCAGTGGTTGATTTAAGAGGTGCTGACTTGTTCTGGGAGGGTCCGAGAGCCTTTTTAATTCCTTCATACATCCCTCTTATGTTGCCCACTTGGGCTGCGAGCTGGATATTCTCACTGAGCTCTACCCAGTATTCATTGGCACAGATCCTTGCTGTCCTCTGTGCAGTGGCTCTAGCTTCTTTCAGGTTTAACAAGTTGCTTTGGGTAGGTTTTGCCTTATATGTAGCGAGTGCATCTCTCTTTGCTTTAATTACAGGTGCTAAGATAGCTGATTTAGAGTCGAACCAGTCATTTTGTTTCGTAGTTTTTCTTCCAAAGATGTCCAAGGAAGACTTTTGTATGGTGGACTTGAGGTGATCCCATTTTTCTGTTGCTGAGTTTCCAGAGAAATTTTTGTACTCGCATTCAAAAGATTCCGCAAACTGTATCTGGAGATCAGGGTGACACATCTTGCTCACATCTGGTTGGGGTCTTCCAGTCTGCTTGGTATGGTGGATTTTTTTTAGGAAGAAGATTTATCTTGCAACATACCTAGGAGTGATCTGTGTCGCAGTCTGCACTGTGATAGGACCTGGTAAGTTTGACAAATTAGTGTTACACACGCGTTAATATTAATTAACTATAATTTACAAGTCCAACTATCATCTTACTCAGCCACAGTAAAAGAAGGTAAAACCTTAGGCATAAGCAAACTAGACTGCCGCCTTGTTTGTGTATGTCAGGAGGGGGGGCCTCGTATAGAAAGTAATCTCGAAACTTGTCCTCAATCTTATTGTTGGAGTACACTAGGTTTCTATTAAAGTGCGTAGTTTTAGTTTTTGCGCTGTTTGATAATGGGCCACCAAATTCATTTTGCCTAGGGCCTCCAATTATCTAAGGCCGGCCCTGGTACTAAGACTAAGAACAGGGTTGCTTGTAAACTTTGAAAAAAGCCCAAATGTCGTTAAGTCCATGATGGTCAAAAGAACACCCCTATATTCTAAGCCAGTCTAACTCTAAGCAGTCTCAAAATGGCTCTTCGATAATTGTGAACTAGTTACTAGACCAATGTTGAAGTTTTTCTTGTATATTAAGGGATAACTAAATGTGAGTTTAAACAAACGCATGATAAAGATTTGAAGAAAAAAAAATAATTTTAAAATAAAAAACAAAGATTTTATGAAGTGTAATTATATCAATTAGTTTGGATAAGTCATGGAATTAAGTTTGTAAGTGATCCATACGAACAACAATAAATCTTTGCGATTAGAAATATTTTTTACCATTTGTTTTTGTTTAGCTCTATTTCATGCTTTTAGCTTGCTCACTATGCTATGATCCTATCACTTATATGGACCAGTTGAGGAAATGGAAGGGGGAGGGGGAAACAAGGAAGGAATAGCTGGCTGAATTTAAAAAAAAAGACGGGAGGGGGAAACAAGGAAGGAATAGCTGGCTGAATTTTTTTAAAAAAAAAAGGGGGGGGGGGGCCCATGGGGGGGGGGGTAAACGACTGAATTCGCACTTATCTCTCAAGCCGACATGCTAACCATTCTGCTAGTGAGGGGCGTATTTTTTGAAGTAACGTCTGTATTATAAAAGAGGAAGAAGAAAGACAATTGTATAGTTATATATTGTTCATTTCAAACCTACGTTAAATCGGCAACATATAAAGGGGAATAATTCAGTTTATAACACCACTCAAGTACAATTTCTTTACCTTGTTTCCTATACCAAGCAAAATAATTAAGTACCAATAGTTGCTTAACTAACTGGTTAGTTGCTTTTATTGATTCTTGTGTTGTCAGGTAAAATATAATTTGTGCACATTTTCAGTTTGCTCTGAGATTGGGATGACGTGTACAAACTTTTTTTTACTAGACAGACAAACAGACAGAGTTGATTTGTAATAAAAAAAAACACACAACTTTAATCACAACACGATATGAAAATCATTAAAATTCATAAACGTTTCCTGATAGATGGAAACATTAATTCTTTGTCAACCTGTGGAGTACAAATGGTATACTTATGTGTGTGCCAAACAAAAGAAATATGTATTGATTATCTTATTAGTGGTACTATTACGATCTTAAAGTTGGTAACTTCTTAGGTTAATATTTTTTTTTATTATTTCCTTGGCAATGAATCTGGTTTAGACATTTCAATTCTGTTTTTCGTTTAACAAACGTTATCATTGACCTCTTTGGTCTGGCCGTTTTGGCGCTAGAAGTTCTGAAGATAATTAAACATCATTTTTTCCCCCCACTAAATGTACTATATAATGGAGTGTAACTACTCTCACCTTTTCCCACCTGCCCCTATGTATAAATTTTTAATAATGGCTTATTAACTATTTCATAAATACATTTTTTTTATCTTCTAATCTTATATGATACAGACGTTACTTCAGAAAAAAAGAAGATGATTACGTCCTACGCGTCATGCATTTAGTCATGCATATTAACCAATGACCTAAATTCTGCCAAGTCACTGGTTTTCCTGGCTAACTCAAGCAACCCATTCCATGCTCTAATAGCGCTAGGGTAGAAGGAGCATACTGTGACAAGTAGGTCGAAATGGTGGCCGTTTAGGTGTCTAGGGGAATTAGATATTTTGAGGACCTTAACTTGCACATAAGGACTACAGGCACAATGTTATAAATGCAGGCAACAAATACTTTTTATGTAAAACATATGTACAGTTTAATAATAAGAATGAAAATAAGTAAAAGGTAAAAAGCTGTACAGTGTTAGGGCGGGGCCTAATTATTTACATAGATGGGACTATCATCATAAGAAATGAGAAACAAGTGGTCTGAATGTCATTAGGCTTTGTTGCTTAGCTTTGAGTCCTATGCTGCTCTGGCGAGACCGGCGTGACTGATGCTGAGTTGTCTGTGGGTGGGCGGGCTTGATCGGTCCTAGCGCACGGGACAGTCTAACTACACGTAGCTGCAGGGGCGGGTCTTCTGGCATGCGGTTGTTGGTCGGACTCTTCTGAGTAGTGAGTAAGGCTGGTATCTCCAGATCTGGTATCAGCAGACTGGTATCCGCGTTACAAAGTTAGGGCTTCTATTAGAAGTAGCCTGTAATAAAAGCTGCAACGAGATTCGTAGATCGACTTAGCCACAATGATGACACTGGGAGGTAGACGCCTTTTCATGAAGGACATCTTCAGAATGATTAAATAGAAACCATAATCTAGTTTCATAATAATAAGGGGAGTTAATCCAATAAATATTACATCTCATCAGGGGAGACAATAATGACAACAATAGTGAAGTCCCACACGGGCGATAACACATAGTAAAGTAATAATGATGTAAAGAAACTATAACTTAGTGTCACAGTTATCCAAGGGAGCTAATACATGGTATTAATTGAAATAGTAGAAATTGTGTTTCGTCAAGGGAGACTATAAGTAGCGTTAAATTGTAAGACGCACCTTGTCACGGTGATATCATTACGAGTCGCTTGGATAGAGAGATGAAAGGGGAAGGGGGGGAGGAATGGCTGATGGTCAGTGACCAAGTCGCTATTGTTTACATTTGGCCGCTGGGCCCGAACAATAGAGCACGCTTGAATGGAGACAGGGCTCGTTCAAGGAACGTAATCTCTAGAAGTTGAAATTAAATACAAGGGGAAATAATTCATGTCTATTCTGAGCGCAGGGTCAGTGCGCCATTTCAAAATCAAGGCGATCAACCGAGATGAGATAATGATAGGATAAGACAAATAAGATAATGTTTACATGGTTTTACCTAAGTAATAAGTCTGGCCAACAGGCCGATAAATAGAGTATAGTACATAAATAATTACGACATTCCTTGTCATGGAATGAGAGTAAAATATACTTGGTAATATGACATGTTACATAAATATTATGATAGTCCCCGGTCAAGGAATCTATCTATAATAATATAGTGGGCTCGTGGCGAGCGGTGATTTATCAGTAATAAATTTAGAGTAGCTAAAGATCTAAATACATGTGGCAAGAATTATAGTGAATTCTAGTCCAGATAAAGTGGATGACTTTGACTATTTAGTCGTACAAGTCATGATAATAAAATATAATACATAAAGTGACTACTTACATAATCCAAGATAAGAATTACACAAATATGTACACAAATATAATGCACTAAATAAATGCACAAATATATAAATACACACAGTAAGAGGCCATTAAACACAAACCATATGAAAGCTTACCACCAGTCCAATATTATGAAAGATATGAAATGAATATAGCGAAAGCTCGTAAAGCTCAGAGAAGTATATCCTTTCAGCTCCTCAAAATGAAATGAAAATAAGACCATTCGCCATGTGTAGTTAAAAAGGCTAAGTTGGACAGGAACAGGGATGGGCTTGCCATTACGCATATCCTGTCGCGTGGTCAAGGAGGCGGGGCTTCCCAGGTGTTTAGATCGTCCGCCATGCCTAGGAGAAGATTATCACTTGACCTTGCCGCGCGTTTCATGTATTGACATAAGGATGGGCCCTTATCGAATGATATAGCCAATATGGTCGGGCGACAGACCGTTTGTCTTACGCGACAGGGATTAGCTGCGCGAGACAGACCTTGTTGTCGATTTGAAGAGGGTCCATTTGAACTGACCCGTTCCCCGAAGGGGGGGTGCGGCAGGATGTTAGGTCAAGATATTCAGAGGCGTGTTTAACCTTGTCGATAAAGAATGTGCTAGACGGGTGTCAGATTAAGAAATTACATCGTGACACAGATGCCTAGAGAAAAAGGGGGTGGTGGTAATAGCTTTAGATAGTCATAAGGGCCAAGCTGAGGTGATAAAATAAGATAGCAAAAAAATAAATTATTTAAATGCCTAGACCGAGTGACACCTTAAGTGGGCGAAATTTATTTTTGTCACACATACAATAGTTCAGATTCCTTTCTGGGACATGATAGCCACACACTTTGATGCATAAATGACATGCCAAGTTAGTGAAACTAATGTATTGATATCTATCCGTTGTTTGTTTTTCTTTTAGTTCTTATTTTTTTAATATTTAGTTGGAGATACCATAAACTCTGCTGCTAACGCTAGTTAACTTTTCACCTCCAATGCTGATGGCCTTTGTAAAGCCCTGTTGGCTATTGGTCATTAATTTGTTTTTTTTTTCTGCATTTGTTTTGCATGCCATAAGCTGCTGAAGTCTTGTCAATGCGCATCACTAGGTCGGCTAGTTCGTCTTCTGTCCCTGCTAGGCCATCAATGTCATCTGCGAAGCGCAAGTTTGTAACTTTTCTTCCTCCAATGCTTACAGTACCTTCAAATCCCTCGAGAGCACCTTCCATTATTCTTTCAAGGAAGATATTAAAGGAATGAAGAAAAATGGTTTTCAAGTCTTGCTTGGTGCCCCAACGGTCCACCAGACTAAGGGATAGGTAACAGGTAACCATAAACTCTATTTGTATAGCCAGCGGAGTATGGCTGGATACTATTATTACTCTTGATTCTATTCTTTATGCTCATTAAATCACTTTGTGCGTGTGTGTGTTTCGTAACGACTCATTATAGATATAAGTTAATCAGAGTTTGAGCTCCACTCCACGCCATCCGCAAATGAATAACACACTCTAACGTCAACCAGTAAGACTCTGCAGTATTTTGTACCATTTGCCTTTACCTAGTCTGTTGGACCATTGGGGCACCAACCAAGACTCATCGACCGTCTTTCTCCATTCCTCCCGGTCCTTCTCCCTGTTTAGAACGTCTTTCAATGGCAGGCCCGTCCATTCTTAATATTGTCCTCCCATCGCTTTCATTGTCTGCCTCTTCTTCTTTTTCCTGGTACTTTTTCCTGAAGGAAGGTCTTTGCGAGACCCGAAGATCTTGTAGTATAGCCATAGATTTTGAGCTTGCGTTTTTTCACGATAGTTAGCATGTCATCACGGGGTCCGATCCTGTCTCTAATCTCTTGATTTGTGATCCGGTCTTACAAACAAGCAAAAGGACGTTACATTCAGGTAGCAACAACTAAAATGATTCCAGTTATAGCTTTTCCTAAGTACCCATTGATCCAAGTAAAAAAAGGAACCTGACAATTATCTTTTAACAAAATATAACTCACTACATTAGCACAACCTTTCAGTCTCACGTTCTGCAGTCGTCTGCCCTAACTAAGACCACTAAAGAAAATGTCGCCAAAGTTGCATCATTCACAACCGATCGCTAACCACGTTTCACCGTCACCATAGAAACACACACACTCCATAAAAATCACGCAGCGCAGTAAAGACATACTAAAATAAACATATTTTGTGTATGAAATATTTTGCGCCGAATTTCCGGCGTCGAAACGGCTGCGCCAAAACGACCAATTCGACACAACGGATACGCTAAAGCGGCAACGTCGAAAGGTCCCTGCTTCGGAATTTAAGAATGGCATATAATAACCAATGCTGCGAAATATATTTCTTTCCAACACCCATTAATATAATAAGAAAAAAAAGCCTTAAGAAATACTTTAATTCTTTGAATTCAGTTTAATGACTTTGTTGTTACTATTTGATCTACTAGGTGCAGTAATATATCTTCTTCCTTATAAACACCTTACCTCAGCGCACCTGACTCTGTTGAACAGTTCGGGAACCATCTTTCTCCATTCCTCTCTTTCTTTTGGCTTGGATGGAATTTCTTTCAATGACAGATTCGTCCTTTATGTTGGCTTTCCATCGCTTTCTCTGTCTGCCTCCTTCTTCTTTTCCTGGCACTGTTCCCCGAAGGAAGGTCTTTGCAAGCCTTGAGAACCTTGGGATATAACGACATGTTTCAGTTTGCGCTTTTGACCAGGTTTGGGGCCCAATCGCCGTTGTGGTCTTGCTTTAGAGTTAAGAACCCTTTTATTGGTGAAACGGATTACTTAGCAATAAGTTTTGTTTGTATAAAAGAGTCTTACTGTAACTTCTTTGTTTTAGCTCTACATTGTAGTGGATGCTCACAATGGCAGAAGATGAAGCACAAGGAATTATAGCTATGTAGTGCATAAACATTTCCCGCGCTTTTTCCAACGCACATCCGCTTATCCGAGGATAATTTCTTTTTTTTTTTCATTCATTTATCCCATTTCCGGAATCCGGCCCTGCCTACTATCTGTTACTAAGCTAATCTGACGTGAAAGACCACAATCGGGGGGTAAGCGAGATTTAACGACTTCACCATCATTCATCTTTGTCCATTTAATCTGACCCGATACCTCCATCCTACCCCCCCTCCCAGCAGTTTCTCCAACAGTTATCCCCCCCCCCCCCCGTCCCACCAATACATATGTCCAGTAACACCTATCAAACAAGAGAGAGAGAGAAAGAGAGAGAGAGAGAGAGAATGAGTCAGTAAGGAGAAAGAAAGATATTTTTAATTCCTCCTGTACATTTCCTTTATTCTATTCTGTCTAAATTCTTCTCTTACCCCCCCCCACTCCATTCCCACTCCATTGTTCAAATTAATGTAACTATCGTCATTTAGACAAAGTTCATTTAGAAAAAGTTCATTTAAATAAAGTACACTT
>JADKLZ010000167.1:4826017-4843654 GCA_021533235.1 Biomphalaria straminea
TAAGAATCAAGGTTTAGGGACGTTTCAACCAATGAGTGATAGACTAATTCTTCAGTTTCTGAACAAATACGCCAACAAATAGTATTGAGAGTATTAGAAAGTGTTGAAAGAATGGGCGGTGGGGGACTAAGGGGAGGAAGTTTGGATGAGGTCAACGAACCTGGTAAACATCTCAGACGGAAAGATTTCAGTAGGCCAAGGTGAAGGTTGGAGTTGACAGGAAATGCTTTCTAATTACGTCATAAACAATTGAAACAAATAAAGACATGAGATGATTAGGAGATGATCAGCAGGTAAGTCAGAGAGGAAAGTTCAGGAGCTATGACCAGGCGAAAGGATCCCTGGTATGTGCGTGTGTGGGGCGGGGATGTGTTATTGTGTGTGTGCGTGTGTTTAGAACTAGGGCATCCTTATATAAATGTTTACCTTGAGTATAAACGTTATTTGGTAATAAACTATTTCTATAGTGATAGTGGCGTAGCTAGGGTAGGGAAGAGGAGAGGTGAGAATTTGAAAATCCCCCCGGGCCCCCTATTGAGGGGTCCCCCAAATGGTTGTTGTTGTTTTTTTACATTAAATAAAAAATATGACGTAGAATGCAGGGGCCCCCAAAGTGACCAAGCCTTCCGGGCCACCAAATGATGGAAAATTCGTATCTACGCCCCTGCATAGTGAATGCACTAATTCAGTGATGCCCGAAATAGGGGACGCAAGACGAGTGTTGGAAATTAAATTTCAAATGGTTAGTCGGCTGAATTAGGTAGAACACCAATGGACTAATTTAACAACAGTGACATTTTGTGAACATGCACTTATGTATATATATGTGCCGGTACTCAGTGATGGATTTCCTAACTTTTGACATCAATAAATTAATAATAAATGTTAAAATACCAGAAAAAGTAAAAATAAATTCCCCACGTTGAAAAAGGTGCCGGTACGCCGTACCGGTGCGTACTGTCACAAAAAAGCACTGTATATTATTTGTAACAATACGTAACGTAGCAGAAAGTAACAATTGATGAATAAATCTACATGTAGTTTTACCAAGTTGCAGCATATTTACGAAACAACCCAATTTATTCCCTACAGAGAGATTTATGTTTCTAAAGTAATAAGCAACTTATTCACACATATACACATATACGAGGCAAGCTAAATTTTAGAGGCCTCATTTGCCTGGGGTACCACAACAATTGTTCAAGAGAAAGCAAAACAATACATGGCCTTATGATGATTGTAACGAGTTTAGTTTGACCTTATCGATAGTTCCAGAAGCCAGGTCAAGTCAGTGTGCTGTTCAGCGTAAACAAGTTAATTTTAGAATAGCCAATCATAGAAAGAGGTTAAGGGAAAAAATTATACACGTCATCTTCCAGAAGGTCAAAGTTACTAAAATAGTTAGCTGAGAAAGTTCTATGCTTCTGGAAGATACGATTTGAAAAAGTATAAATTAAGGGAATAGAAGTTAGTCGGGGTCCTCGCACAGTAACGATTATTTGAAGAGCAATAGGCCTCGCATAGTAGTGGTTTTATGTATCGATGGTCCATATTTCAATTTTCTCTTTATAAAGAAATTAATACTAGAAGTCTGTTATTAAGAAGTTGTTTATATAAGTGAAGTTTCGTTTAAATTAATCATAGAGATTGAAGAACTGTTTGATTCAAGAAGGTAGAAGCTGTATTAAAGTTTGTTGAAGAAAATGCTGAACTAGTTTTGTCTTCATTCATGTGAAGTATTAAGTCAATGATAATATCAATCCTCGGGATGTTAAGATATACAGTACGTCACATCATTGACAATAAAATTCGTCACAATGATTACAAGGGGTCCTATATCTCATATAGAGTTAGGCCTTGTCAAGCCTAATCCGGTCCTGGTATGACAAGGCTGTAGAGAGGTTCTGTGACAACTTGTCCTTTTTTTTTCTCATGGACTGTTCCCTAATACGTCAAACTCTTTATTACATGATTCAATGAAAGTTGTCAACTAAATATACATTTTAGGTATTAAACAAAAAAAATCACAGCTGCCATTTAAAATATAACATTATACTTCCAATTGTCACTCAACCCGTCATGTCTAACAATTTGATATAATAATACTTAAGTAGATTAGCCCTCTTAGACCATATAGGGCAACCCGTCATGTCTAACAATTTGATTTAATAATACTTAAGTAGATTTGCCCTCTTAGACCATATAGGGCAACCCGTCATGTCTAACAATTTGATTTAATAATACTTAAGTAGATTTGCCCTCTTAGACCATATAGGGCAGAGGGTTCGAAGCTAAGCGTTGTATTATTCCGCCACCCGCCCAAAGTAATGCTGAAAGTTCTGTACTAATATTTTTACAAAAATGAAAATATATTTTTATGACAATACTCTTTGATAAAAAGTTTATAACATGAAATAATGCACACGACTTCTCTAAACCTGCCAAGTTGTAGACTCGATTGAACATGACTTCTTGCTAGAAAAGATGGCATTTTATCATTTATGTTCACAAACTTAATAATAATAAGGCTTGTCTTTGAGTCCGAAGATTAAAGAGGAATGCAGCATTACCCATGGCCAACGTTGCCCCAGCTGTGACCTATCACAGACTTATATATATATATTATATTGGAATAACTTAAGGGAGGCAACTGAAGGAGGCAAGGCATCACAAATACATAACAACATCTATCTTTAGCACAGTCTTTTCAATTCGGCTCTCGACTTGGGCGGAAATTGCTCTTCTTTTCCTAGTGTTGACCATAGACATAAATAATTATAGACTGGCCGATAAAAGAGTTTTATGGAGTGAAAATTAGTGACTTGCAATTTTAGTTTAATCTCTAAGCCTGAAGATAGTGTAATTTTTTAAAATTCTTCATAATTTGGAAATCCGAATACAATAGATATACATGTTTTTAAGTTACATAAAGTTACTTCCTTTTTTCAGTCTATATTTATTAATGTCTATGGTGTTGACATTCATTCTCCAGTCTAGTCTTTAACAGTGCGCATCTTCTGCTCTAGCTTAGATGGTGGTGGCATGGAGCGGTTATAAAAATATTATATCTAATATACATATATATAAATCAGTACTTCTCTTCAATGTCGTCTGTTCTGAGTTGTTGTTTTTTTATTTACCAAGAGGAAGTCTTCTTTTTAAAAAATTAACGCCTCAGTTCTGTTACATTGTTTTCAAATGTATGAGAAATTGACAAGACTAGAAACTATTTCTCAGCTTACCTAAACATAAACCTACTGTATGTACTATAAATTAGAAACTCTAAACAACATATTAAAAACTTTCATACCATTAAACATAACAATATGTCAGTAATTGCTGTCTACCATCATTTCTGAACATTTTGTTACTATTTTGTTTATTTGTTTATTTCAACTTCAAGGGAAATGAAATGTTCGTATTTAGAAAGATGCTTTTAAGTTATCTCTTAGTGTCTCCATAGAGATAGTATCGACTATAAAAGTATCGGACTGGAGAGCGGAAGATTTAATTAATGATGATAATTGGCTAGATTTTTATCTCACAATCGATTCCCTGAAATTGGTTATGTAGAGGAAATAGTGTTATGTATTGCTTTCTGGCGTGATGTATTTATGGTTGTTGTTGTTGGTTTACCAAGGACGTGGGTACAGGGGCAGACAGGCTACGTGGGCAATTGGGCAAAAGTTCGGTGGGCCGGTACCCATTTGAGCCGTTAGGGCCACCAAAAGGGTCGCACGAATGCCAGTAAATTATTTTAAGAAATCTTTTACAATTTAAAGTCTAACAATTATCTAAGGCAGGAGTGGGCAACCTTTTTCAACCGAGGGCCTCATTAATGAAATTTGTGCACTATGCGGGCGATATATATATAATAAAATAAAATAAGAATAAACAAAATTTAAAAAAATAAAATAAAATTTTGCAATTTATTAAAGGCCTAATGTAATTCGAACAATAAAATTGAGTACAAGTTTCGATATTCCTTTTCTGTTATATCAAGCTGTAGTTCCTGTGCGAGCCATTTAACAATCATGGACATTAGAAGCAACATACTTTGACTATGCCTAGGGACGGCCCCTGTTTATTGTGTATGCTTGTGTGTGTGGGTCCACACATTTAGCTATGTGTAAACTTTCCAGTTACTAGTTTATGGTTTATGGTTGGGATATTTTCTTTATTTTATTAAAAAAGTGTTTTTTTTTTCAGTCAAAGCTCCATCAGTTGTTACCCTTGCCATCTTGTACAAGCCAATCCAACTCTTTGAACACATTTCTCCATAGCATTGAATAAATACTGGCCAGGACATATGTCTTTTACTGAATTTATATAGTATTGCTATTGAATATAATCTTCGTTTTTTACAAAACTCTTTAGAAAAACGTTTAGAGGCAATGTTTCTTTAGCCTCGTCATTACAAATGATAAGAATCAAAAGTTTCAATAATGTCTCTAGATATTTACAATGATTTATTTAGGTTTTCGCTGACCGCGTGAAACACTTCGGCGGGCCGCATGTGGCCCGCGGGTCGTAATTTGCCCACCCCTTAGCTAAAGCAATCATATGGCTAAGTATGTGTGGGCCGGAATTACCCGGGCAGATTTTGACACCCAGTTCGCCACAGCGTGGGTAGGTGCTGGTTGTACTGCACTAGCGTATCCAGTTTGAATCCAAAACTTTTGAGGGGGGAGGCGATTTTTCCCAAACCCTAACCCTAACTCCCAGTAAACCCTAACCCTATAGATAAACGCATACACACATTGTATATATATATATATATATTAAGCCTGTTTTGGTCAGCGTAAGTCATCAACTGAACGATGGTTAAATGCTCAAAAATATCTATTTTCGAGAACCTTTTGAATAATGTTTTACTTGAAAAATATTCTAATATGAATTTATAGGCCTTTACTACATTGCATATGCAACCAATTTGTTCCTTGAAAAGTTAAATACCCCACAGATTTAGATTAAGGCTTTGAAGATCGCCGCCGTAAAAAGATATATATTCGAAAAACATATTTAAAAAAAAAAAAGCTTATTTGTAAGTGATGCATTTTGTTCAATAGGCCTATTCGTAACTTCGTTTTGTTACAGAATTAAAATTTGAAGCTATGAACCAAAAAAATTCGGAAGTGGGAGGAGAAATGAAGTAAACCAACGGACCTCATTCAGCCACGTGTTAATATTGATAAAAGAACGAAAAAAAACTGTCACGTGATAACCATTGTTTATTAAAATTAAATCGTGATATTTATAGAAGTGATAGAGTAGCACGTGACTCAGTGTTACTTGTTTATGATTGGTGAATAATGTCCATTTGATTATACTCAAAATTTATTGTTTTTAGGATTCAAGCATAAATATATTGTTAGCACAATATATTACATACTATGGTATATTATAGATAGTATATTATAACACAATATACTTGAAGAACCTGACTCAACTGACGTCATATTTTAATCGGCGCGCCGAGCTCAAACGGAAGACGTCTGCCAAGGATTTGTCCTAGATTTCCTCATCCAGCGACCTGCTTTTGATTCGTCTGCTGAATGTTGTCTCAGGCATTTCAGCATGTTTGGATACAGATGGCTATTGTCTTTTCATACAGAAAGGAAAGCAGAGAACACAAAAAAAAAAGGGGGGGGGAAATGGATGAGTGGTCTGTAGAATCTCATTTTTTTGTTTAAATATTATTAAGGAAATGGAAGTAATGGTTTCATAGTGGGCCAGACAGTTTGAGTTCACTTCCATAAACGATAATTTAAACATTTCCTTTTTCTCAACTGCTAGACTGCTTTGTGGTAATATTGTTTCGTTTCTTTTCCTGTATCCCCCACTTTTTCATTTCAGTTTTAAAAAATAGGATCAAAGAATTTTTTTTTTTTAAGTTGTGTATATCCGGTTTCCTTTCTTTGTCTGTTTTTCGTGGTTGATGTAACGGTTTTGAATTAGAAACACTGATATGTATTCATTTTTATTTCATTCTAGGTCGCTTCATGTCTGACTTTCAAACTTCTAACGCCCTGTTTGATTTAGGATCGATGGGATAATAAAAGTTATTGCTTTCAAAATTTCTATTTCATAAGCTAGAATTAATTTCCATCCTTATTTACGGAGATTTTCATTCCGGGCGTTTAAAAAAAAACTATAAATAGCTTTTTGGTGTAACCGGTGTAAAAAAAATAAAGGAAGTGCTGATAAGTTTTTTTTCCTTATTATTATTATAATTATTATAAACGAATGAGTATTCATTCTTTGATTTTCACTCTATGTCGGTATCACAGCTTTAAATTTATTTTAAAACAAATGGGCTTCACATGATTATGACTTAGCATCTATGCTTCACATGAATATGACTTAGCATCTATGCTTCACATGAATATGACTTAGCATCTATAAGTTACAAGCACCCACCGGAAACAACAAAATTGCTCGTAGAATTTCAGGCAAATTTTATTTATTTGGTTGGCAGCAATAAGGGTCATTGAATCGTCCTTGACTTTGTTTAGTGTGTCGTGACACTCTCCCATAACCAACAGCCCAAAGAGCAGGAACTAGAGATAATAAAACAGTGTATTAAGTTCTACATCGAATACAGTCTATGGAAAGTTTTCATAACAGCAAATCTAGAAAAAGCTGACAAAATGGTGTCAGACAGAGAACTTCAGAGAAATCTGACTACCCAAAATGTCGCTACGAAAGTCGTAAAACGAACTAAAGGACTATCGTTTACGACCTTGACCCTGAAAGTGCTAAAAGTGTGTGTGCGTGCGTGTGTGCGTGTTTGTGTTTTCCATAAGAAAGTCAGTGAATTTAACATAGTGTTATCACAACTTTCCATTCAAATGTATACTGTTACATTGAAAGTTGACTCTGAAAAACGATCTGTCGGAGTTTTTCCCTTCTCACTGTGTCCTGGTAAGTTGTCGATCTATTTCAGGGTGTGAGGCCTGTAGGGATGACAAGACGCCGGAGTGAAAGGTTGCCACTACACGGATCATCATCGCTAGCTAATTGATAGTAATTTGGGAGGGGGGGCACAGGGGTGCTGGGGAGGGTGAAAGTGACATACTGAATGAGATGCCCGACTTAAAATCATTGTTTATGTTGGACAATTTAAAAAAGGTTCTGCCTTGGTTAGGGACCCGCGGAGAAAGGCAAAGAAGTTAACAGTCAGTAGATAATTTTGTTCAGGTCACGGATGAAAGGAGTTAACTTTCAAATTAATGACTATGACTCAGGTTAACTCCCTTGCTCATTAAAATTTTCCAAATATTTTCATCATGAAATTGACGGTGGTCGCTGATAGATGTAATTATTGGCACTGTGTCTAGAAGAGACTTGTAGAAAGCCAGTTAACACAAAATGTTTCTGTGGCGTATCCTATACTCTTTAAGCGAGCAATTCTTGTATATATATATATATAATATCAGGTGGCCGAGCCTTGCTCGGTTAAATAAATGCCCTGCCCAGCCTGACTGTCGGACAATAAGAAGTTCATACCGGCTTGCCATCCATCAATCCCAGTGGTGCTACAGCCCGTGGTCTGCTTTTAGTTTTACACATCCCTTCATTCATATCTCTAAACGCGTTCTTGTTTGCAAAGAAATATTTTAGTGTACTACGGTAAGCCTAGTGACGTAAGCAGCGTTTTTCCCGTTTACGTCATGGAAAACTTTCATTCATAAATTATTCTAACCAAAATTAATTTTACAACATTGAGACATTTTCATATCGAAATAACGGTCGAACGGTCGAATCGCTCGCTTAATAGTATAGGATATATATATATATATATATATATATATATATATATATATCTTCTATTTCGAAAACGGCTCTAACGATTTTCTTTAAAATTTCAACGTATCTGCAAATTAGTGAGAAAAAAATTCTCAACTTATTGGCCACATTGGGAAAACTCGAGGTCGACCGTTATATCGGAAAAGAAGATGTCTTATTATCGAAAATTTAATTTTGGCTAGAATATTTTATGAATGAAATTTTTTTCCCATGACGTCAAAGGAAAAAAAAAACTTGACACCGCCTACGTCACTACGCTCACAGCAGTACACTTCGCAAACAAGAACAACTAATCAATCGACCTAATTAAACATTTGCGCACCATCTTATTATGGATTGATCTATTATGAAACTATGGAAGAAAAATAATGAAATTAAATTTGATGTATGATCAGTTATTGTGATTTAAAGGTTTCGTAAATGGGCCTCATTCACCAATCGTTAACCAACAACATTTAGCCGTGTGATTCCCTATATCTTCTATACAAATTATGTAATCCATAAAGGCTGTCTCAAGATACTTTTTTTTCATTATTTTATTAATATTATCAAGTGGCGATTGGTGAATGAGGTCTATTCTTTACACTTAAATTGCGTAAACCCATGAGTAACTTTTACTTTGTTATACTCTTCAATTTTTCTACGCCTTACTTGCACACACTGAACATGATATCCAGGGTCGACCCTAACATTTGAAGAACTTGACTCAAGTTGAAGTTGATTGCACGCTGTCCAGTCAGGGTAGGGTTAAGGATAATAAGTAAAAATTAAGTTTTTGTGTTAGAAAATAAATTCGTTTTTGCATTAAAATTTTGTTTATTTTAAGGACATTTGTATGGGTTTCAGGAGATTTCCTGGAGCGTCTTGAAAACAAGGAAACCACGGGAACCCTATTAAAAGTTATAATGGTTTAATTTAATAATTTACACATTGAATTAGCGCAAGCTTAATAACCATCATGGACATACGATAGGCTAACAGCAGTAAACTAAAATATTTCTTTGCAAACAAGAAAAGAAAATCTTAATTGAACACACTCGGACAATGGTTATGCTTGCCCTGATTTGGCAAACTATGTAGGTCACATCTGGGGCTGCGTAGCCATGGGAAATATTGCATTCCTCATTAATTTTCGGATTCAAAGTCAAGCCTTATTATAAATTTTGCTGGTAAATTATTACCATGTGTTCATGCTTCAGTGTCTTAATGTCCCGTACAAAAACAAAGGAAATGGTAATAACTTAGCTTCTCTACCCCTTACTTACTCACACTTAACATGATATTTAGCTAGCGGTCAACGAGTTAGCGTACCGCTGCAGCCACTTTTGATTTAACTATATAAACCTTAGTAAAAAGCTTGGGGTTTGGGCGTGGTGACGAAAGGCCCAAAACAGATTTGAATGGATGGTTGGGCTGTAGCACCAGTAGCACCACTGGGATGGATGGATGGCAAAACCCGGTATGAACTTCTTATAGTCCGACAGTCAGGCTGAGCAGGGCACGTATCCCGTATGGAGGACGAACATATTGTTTGGCGTAACAGAGGTGCCCCACGGAAACGTTTCTTTAGAAAGCTAATGAAATAATTTCAGTCTATTAAGAAAAGTGTGCCATTTCAGTTTGTCAAAAAGTGCCTGTTTTACCCTATGACGTAGAGATTTGAGTCACTTGATGTTTCGTACTAAAGCCATAATGAATACACTAATTTCATAATTAAATGTCTGAACCATCTGAGAAGTTACAGAGCAAAGCTCCTAGATACCCCCTCCCCCCCCCCACTGGTCCACAAATGGCTTGGCTACCTAGAAGGGGGCTCGAGGTTCGACACCCGACTCGAGCAGAGTTGTGTTTACTGAGCGCCCAAAGGCAGCACGGAAAACCAGCTCCTAGATACCCCCTCCTCCACTGGTCAACAAATGAGATTGGACCAAAGCGCTCTGAGCATGCTATAAGTATGAAAATAGCGCTACATAAAAGCTATAATAATATACACAAAAATTCTCTAGAATTCTTTCCTTTTAATCTTTTCTAAAAGAAAAGAGAAACGAAACATTGTTCAAGATGGACTGGCATTTTGAAAACGGCCCTAATGATTTTCCAAAAAAAATTGGACAGTTTATGCATATTTGTGGAAAAAATCACTAGCCATTTTGTCCACACTGCTAAAACTCTGGTTTGACCGTTTTACTTCATCAAAATTATTTAGTCCCCTAAAATTTAAATTTGGTTTGTGTCTTTTTGTCAATGAAATTCTTCCGAATGACGTCAAAGAAATAAGTAGAACTAGTCGACCTGCGGCATAGCATACGCCGCTATTTTCCAGGGCAGGCCTTAGGCACTGCAACATATGCGACCACAGTGGGTCCCGCACTTTCTTTGGACCCGTGCTACATTTTAGGTGCATAAATTATTAAATTGAACCATTTTATAACATATAACAGATTTCCCGCGGCCTCTTGACGACCGGCGGCATAGCATACGCCGCTATTTTCCAGGGCAGGCCTTAGGCACTGCAAAATATGCGACTGCAGTGGGTCCCGCACTTTCATTGGACCTATTCCTTTTTCCAGTCTATATTTATTTATGTCTATGGACCCGTGCTAATTTTTAGGTGTATAAATTATTAAATTAAACCATTTTATAGCATATAACAGATTTCCCGTGGCCTCTTGGACTTGATTTACCAGAAGCCCCTGGAAATCTCATGAAATGTTATTAAATATAGGCCTACGAAAATGTCCTGGAAATCTCCGGAAATTATTAAATGTCGATCTAGATTAGTTTCAAGAGTCTTACGACACAATAGGCCTATAATCTCTTCCGGCTTCCACTTTTTTAACCTCCCTTCCATTCACTACACAAATTCATAAGAGAGAAACAAATATTTGTGCATTGTACTTCATTTTATGTCTAGAATCTATGTCTTTAAATTGTGTTTAATCTCTAAGACTGAGGATCATGCAATTTTTATTTTTTTTTTCATAATTTAGAAATCATAATTCAATAGTAGATATATATATACATGTGTTTTCAAGTTACAGGAAGCTACTTCCTTTTTCCGGTCTATATTTATTTATGTCTATGCTATTTTGTGAATGAAATAGTGCGGTGCGGATTGGGTCCATTCACACCGTGGTGCGTACGCCATGGGATCTTCCCTATTTACTCGTTGTTGTTGTTGTCTGACCTCTTACTTTGAGGAATATAATATAGATGGATTAAAAATAAATAAACATTCGTTAAAATTATTTTACATCTCTCATTGTACAGACTGCTTTGTGGATTATAGGTCTATTAGGTCTATATATGTGATAAATAGAAGTCTCCATACACAGAGGCTTTGACTAGTCTGCTGCAGAATACCAGATAATTCCTGACTTGGTTTGTTTAGAAAAAACAAACACGCCCGAGTCACAACCGCACACTAGTTTGAGGATCAACTGCTCCGACACTTTACCATATGATTTGATGACCAAGTCAACATCCTCGGACGGACGACGCCATATTTCCCGGATGTTATGACCGCCGAAATACTGTTTGTCCCTATCCGAAAACCAATACAGAGAATCAACACAGGGATGTTGGAAAAATCTCCCAAGGAATTTAGTGGTACAGATTCAATCATAGGCTTCCTAGGCAGCCTCCCTCGCTTGTCAGATGAAGACCTTGCTAATGCTAACGAAGCGAAAAAAAAATGCGATGTTTACTTTTCAAAACGCGCCTAGTTTTTTTGATCGCTGGGAAGTCGTTCTCGTCAGTTCTCGTCAGCTAGTCACGTTATTGCTTGTTGACTCAAGATGGCGGTCTCGTTTGGAGGGTAAGGTTGAAATTCTCTTCCACAATTTGTGTTTGTTTTTGGCTATGAGCAGCATGGAGATGATGGGGAAAGAATAACGGCCTTTCTGGAGGGGCAGTGGTGATTATAGTTGATTCTATGATTATAGTTGATTCTATGATTATAGTTGATTATATGATTATAGTTGATGATTATAGTGAGTGAAAGAGAGTGGGTAACGTCGTCTATGGAATTGAAGTATTTAAACTACTAAAAGTCAAAATGACCATCATTTGTTTTGTTTTAAAATATCTGCCCCCCCCCAGTCTGTATTATTGTAGGCAAGGATTTAAGTCACAACTATCGTCCAGATTAGACACTGCGCCCGCCCTTAAGAAACCGTAAACCATATCCTCTTTGAATGCCCCTTCCTAATCCACATTAGGCAGACCCTACTACCACTACAGAGGGCGCGGTGGCTGAGCGGTAAAGCGCTTGGCTTCCGTACTGGAGGTCCCGGGTTCGAATCCTGGTGAAGACTGGGATTTTTATTTCGGGATTTTCGGGCGCCCTTTTGAGTCCACCCAGCTCTAATGGGTACCTGACATTAGTTGGGGAAAAGTAAAGGCGGTTGGTCGTTGTGCTGGCCATATGACACCCTCGTTAACCGTAGGCCACAGAATCAGATGACCTTTACATCATCTGCCCTATAGACCGCAAGGTCTGAAAGGGGAACTTTACTTTTTTTTTTTTACTACCACTACAGCCCAACATAACCTGTAAAAAAGAAACCCTGTACGGCAGTGCTGAACAACTGAAGAAAACAGCACACTATTTTTTCCTTGACGCAGCCTGCAAAAGAGTTCACAGCTCAGCAGCAAAAAGCTTGATAGAAGAAGAATCGTCCAGATTTGGTAATAGTCTCTGAGCTGTCACTGATCAGGAAGTTAGGCATGTTAAGTTTGTGTCTGTTTGGATGGTCTGATTAGTTTCTAATGTAGCTTATAGTAAGACCATTAGATTATATATAAGTGTGTGGGGGGATGAAATGCCGATGAAAATCAGTTGAAGAAACAGTTTTTGTTGTTGTTTCTTGATTGCTTTTCTATAGCGCAATGTTTATGCTTATATTATATATAGCCCTTCCTTCGTAGTCGAGGATGAGAACATTTCTCATTTCCTATGGCCTCGAAGATGACTGTGAAGTCCAATCCTCGTTTTAAAAAGGCGGCCGCATACGTGGCATGGGTTAGGTCAGCTGCAGATAGCGCAATTTTCATGCTTTTAGCAGGCTCAGGGCATCATGGTCTAATTTCTTTTGTGGACCAGTGGAGAAAGTGGGTTTCCGAGAGGTTATCTTTAGGCGCACATCAAATACAATACTGGTGGAGATTCGAACTCCTGCCTCCATGATATTTATCCAAAAGCTCTTGCGCCTCAGCCAGTTGGAGTAGAAGTTAAAAACAAAGAAACAAAAGACGTGTGTCTATTGTATCCCTGAAGTGAGTTTTTATATCAGTTGTTCATCATCTGATTATTACACTTGTGTTTCTACATAGAGCTACATTGGAATTGAAATTTTATATATACTGGCAAAGGGCTATGCCTTTGTTTTTTTTACATAACATAGCCTTTGACACCAAAGTCAGAATGATGCGCTCCCTGGTCATGGCCACATTTTTATATGCTTGCAAGTCTTGGACGCTGACTGCAAATCTAGAAAGGAGAATCCGAGCAAAGGAATTGAGATGCTACAGAATCACATTTAAAGATCGCATCACAATCGAAGAGATTAGAGACCGGGCTACTTTACTACAGCGATTGGACCCCACGATGACCTTCTGGCTAAGTAAAAAAATAAGGAAACTAAAATTCTTCGGCCATATTACAAGGTCTTCGGGGCTTTCAAATATTTTCCTTCAGGGAACAGTACCAGGAAAAGAAAAAGAGGCAGACAGAGAAAGCGATGGGAAGACAACATAACAGAATGGACGGGCCTGCCGTTGAAAGACAGAGAGAAAGAAGGTTGACACATTTTGTGTGGTGCCTAAACTGTCCAACAGACTAGGGGATCTTATGTTATGGTCATAAAGACATAGATAAATATAGACTGACCAATAAGAGAGTTTTCTGAAAAGAAAATATGTGAATTGCAACTGTGTGTACTTTATTTTATGTCTATAAATTTTGTTTAATCTCTAAGACTGAAGACCATGCAATTTTTTTAAATTTTTCATAATTCGGAAATCCAAATACAATAGATATACATGTTTTCAAGTTACATGAAGTTACTTCCTTTTTCCAGTCTATATTTATCTATGTCTATGGTCTATGGTATAAAATACAGACGTTACTTCAAAAAAAAAAAAGAAGAAGAGTAAGTCCCACGCGTCATGCTTTGGTTTTCCTGACTTTCTCAAGCAACCCATTCTAGTAATACTAAGGAAGAAGGAGCATTTGTATATTAGTCCTAGCATATGGTATGTTGTTTGTACCTTTATGTTTGTGTCTTTCAGAGTATTTACTAGGTTTTGTATTTGA
Organism: Biomphalaria straminea; assembly: GCA_021533235.1. Lineage (NCBI taxonomy): Eukaryota > Metazoa > Mollusca > Gastropoda > Planorbidae > Biomphalaria > Biomphalaria straminea. The sequence goes on from JADKLZ010000167.1 coordinate 4,840,143, forward strand.
AGATTATGGTTCAGTGTTTTATGCATAATTGCTGCTTTTAATTTCTTCTATCCTGAAGGCTTTCTAAATTTAGTGATTTTTCTAAAAGGTGTTAATCAGGAATGTGATATACTGCCAATAAAAGTTCAGTTCATTTTTGTTCAAAAAATAAGTTTGTTCAAGTTTTATTTAAGGGAATAGAGTAATACGCCTACAATGATTTAGATGGATTAGCTGTCTGACTCTACAACCTAACACTCTGATCAAGTGGAACAGAGAGAAAGTTATAGATACCCACCACACCTAGATAATTAGATTCTCAAACCGGGGGCGATGGCATCTGTATCAATCTCAGACAGATATAAAACATTTATCTTTGGTCCCTACGTCACATGACCAATTGTCGACACCCCCCCCTTTCCTAAAAATACCCAGTTGACTACCAAACTAAAAACCCAGTAAAGCATCTCTGCCCATTGTTGACTCTTACCTGCCAAGCTCACAAACAATAGCCTCCCTTTCAGCCCCAAATTCTTATTATGGGCTAAAGTTACGCCTGTCTTGCGGATTTATGGCACATCCCGGGCGCCCTTACCACCTTCCACCGCCCTTCTCCTTCCTTCCATCACACATCTCCCCCCCCCCCAAAACAATCAACACAATTTACTAATGTCACCCCCCCCCCCGCCCCCAACCCAATGCCCACACATCCAATTCATAGTTTGAATAATTTACTTTCACGATGTGTTTTCTCTTGCTGAATTTGGAACATGTCAGATGAGGGAGAGGCGAGAAAGGAACAAAAAAAGAAAAAAAAAAAAGAATAGAGGGGGGGGGGAAGAAAATGGGTCATAAAGGTAGAACATTTATTTGTTAAGGGATCCGAAGAAGATGGAGATTCCATTTAAAGGTCAAATTAGCCGTTATTGTATTATTACTTCAAATTATCTCTATGACAATAATGTGACCAAGATACCAAGTCTCAGTGAAGCATCTCATGCAGTGGTTGTTCGTTCATTTGGGTTTGTCTGATTGGATGGCAGGGCATTTATAGATTTTTCACACATCATAATAGTGTTTTGTTTGTGAAATGTTTGACATGTTTCGGATGTTCCTTCAGAGTTGAAGATAATTACTTCCTAGTCCAAACCTCCCGCAGGACGACGGGGGATGGGAGCGGGCAGGGTTTGAACCCTGGACCATCGATAAATCTGAACGACAGTCCAGAGAGCAAACCTCACGACCAGGCAGCCATAATAGTGTTATTAATTCATGTGTATTCGTTTAGAAGTGTGTTAACCCGAGATAATTACAATTTCATGCCTCTCTAAATTATATATTTCTTTGTGTAACTACTGTTATGCCAGGAAACGTCGATCTATATGTATATTGTTTGTATATTTCATTTACAATATGATTCATTATGATTTATGAAAAGAAATATCAATAAATCAAAGAAGAAAACTAAAATGTTATTTAACCTTGGTTAGGCCAATAATAAAATATACATCCTCTGTTTGGGACTCCTCAACTCAAGAGAACATTAAGAAACTAGAACAGACACAAAATAGACCAGTGAGATTCATAACAAACGAATATTCACATTTGACTAAATTTATAACGCCTTCAAAATTAAGACTTAAAAGTAAAGTAGCAATTACACATAAAACACTGAACTATAATCTTCAAATACAAAACAAATCTTATAAAATACTCAGAAAGACACAAAGATAAAAGCATATCCCTTTTCCATTTGCTAGGATATTTCTTGAGATGAAATTAACAACTAATATCAAAATTTCTCAAACTACAATATACTTTTCTATTTAATCTATAAAGAATTCTCGCTTTTAAGGACATAACAATGGATATCTCCATCTTCCACGAGTGCACCCAAAGCACTGGCTAATTACCCACAACACCTTAGAAAATATCGTCTGCAAAGTTCCTGTGAAAAATTTTTAACTTATTCTAAATGATTTCCTTTTGGTACATTGTAAGTAGTTTAAAATATTGTAATGACTCTGACTTGCGCACCATCATTCAGGCTAGTGCACAGGTGCGCACCTCTAGTGAACGGACTATAACAGGATATTGACATGTGAGAATAACGACTTCCGCCCAAGCTGAGAGCCAAGATGGAGAAACAGTGCTAAATGAAGTTGTTGTTTTATGTAACTGTGATGTCATGTAAATAAACATCGTTGTCCTCGTTGAGTTACCTTCCTTGAAGTTATTACAATATTTAAATATTTTATTATGGTAAATGTTTGGTTCAACTATCTGGGGGGAGGGGGCTGGCGCCACGAATGATGATGTTGTTTTCACATTACTTTGCCACTTCCTTTCTCAAATTTTAATGACATTCTTTATCGTCTTCGAAAGCATATAAACAAAATAAACAAAGTCGCTGTAAGGAATAGACTTTATAGACTACGGATTTTTTATTGACATTAGTTGGATATGGGTTGTTATAGACAGTTCAACTAGAAGCAAGTACATTCACTTAAAAAGACAAGAACGAATAAATCAGAGCTGACAAGAAGAATGAAAAATTTAACATTTTGATTTTTTTTTTTCAAGTTCCCCGTCAATGGGCGACGTTGATAGTCCAATAGAATAAGAAAATCAAGGGTCAAAGTGTGCATTTGCACTAAATTTCATATAATGTTTCTATCTACGTTTTGTTTGACATGTTCAGGATGTTCCTTCAAACTTCATTTTAGCCCGAACCTCGAGCAGGACGAAGTTGTACGGCTGCGGGCAGGATTCGAATCCGATTCCATCAAGACCATCCAGTCCAGAGTGCATATACCATACGACCAGGCAGCCATCCTTATACAGGTTATCTGTTGTACTTAAGCCATGTTCTGTTTATTTATATTTTAAATTAATGTATAATGAAACGGCTGGGGGTAGGGGATGCTGAAGAAATTTCTACTGAAAGAATGTCTCTTAACAAGATTACAAAGAGAGTTTGTGTAATACACAAACTCAGAGGCGGCCCCCGTCGGAGTCGGATCCCTGTCAGATCCGCCTATTCGCAAGATGTTTTGGATGTTCCTTCTAAGTCCCTGGCTCAATTACTGTATGCTCCCATCCTTAAAATATCGCAATATTTCTGAAAGAACAGTAAAGGTTAAATCATATTTTCAAAAGCCTTTAGTGTTTTTTTCTAACCGTGACGGACAGACCAACCAACAGATGAAACGCACAAAAATATGTTAGTTACATTCTAATTGGGGTATTAAACAATTTTATTTTTAAAAATCTGATTTTTTAAAAAATTTAAGAAATTAGTTTAGAATCATGTCATTCCCGGGCTTTACGCTAGTACACGAAAGCCGCTGCTAAAAAATCATTTTAAAAAATGTGCGTGATATCTACATGTCTTACGTATTTCTTATAGTAACATTTCCTCCCTTACATTTACGTAATTATTTTAGAATTGGTGTTTTGTTATTAAAAAATCGCTTGCATAATTAATTTTATAAATTAAACGGTTTGCTTTTAGAAAACTAAAAGTAGCCGTT
>JADKLZ010000167.1:4862190-4879210 GCA_021533235.1 Biomphalaria straminea
AAAAAAAACAGCTTCAACATTTAAATAAATTTAATACAGAATGGGTCACAGTGGAGGCTCAGTTGCTGAACGATGATTACACCCTAGAAGCTAGATGCCAACTGTTTATAATCTACTATCTGCTATAAACATTTTGCATGTAAATTATGAGTGAGTTTTGTGATTGTCTATTTTAATTTTCTATAATTATAATGTTTGTTTGGTGTAATGCACAAATTATAAGACAAATTTCCTTATGGATAATAAAGATTATTACTATTATTATTATTATGTTAGAAATGGATGAGTATTCATTCTCTATTATAATTATTATTATTAATCCCTACACTATCTTTGTTTACAGGACATCATTATTTTGTCATATATTTATATATATATATATAAATCTGTCATATATGATACATCACTAACTAAATAAATATATCACAAAGGACACTATCACTTGGAAATGATGATAGCCTACATACACTGGAATGTTTTTTTGTAAAAGTACCAATGCAAACTGGCTGCCTCTAGTTGTTTTTGTCACAGTCAACCTTCTGGTTTCTTGAATCTGAGACCAGAAATTTCTTGCCACAGTTTAGTATGTAGGCCTACATTTTAATGCCTTTTTTTTTTGTTTTATTATTTTGATAGTTTGCTGAATCAGATGGTGCAAAGTCAGAAAATATGAAAAGGGATCTATATCCCCCTAGATTTTCAACACCACAAAGATTTTCTTTCATTGGAAAGCCTCCTCAGAAATCGGAAAATGAAAATTCATCAGAAATGAGAAATAATCCAATGACAGTTAGTATTAAACCACTAGTAATTTGGTATGCACAATTTAGTTTATACAATTTTATATAGAAAAAAAAATGAAAATGGTGATTGAATATTAGGTACATTTTAAATTTATAATTTTGAGCAGGTTGAAATAGATACAATGAATGCTCAAGAATCAAAGCAGAGCTCAATCTTTCAGTCTACATTTTCAAAGTATTCCAATCAAACTGTAACTTCAGAACCAGCAGCATTAAATATACAGAGGAAAACTGTACCTCCACAGCTACCTGTAAGTTATAGTTTGAAAAAGTCATTTCAGACTGCCTGATCTAGGAATAAAACAAATTTATTTATAGGCTTTGTTTTCTTTTTGTATGTCTTTGTTCCAAGTGATTGAAAGAAATATATTTGACTAGCTGACACCCCTGCTAGGCTAAGGCTGAAATAGTTGGTTCAGCATATATGGTTATTTTACCTGGAATACTCTTAAGCCCATTCCATAAAGCAGCCCACATTATAATGCTTTCCATCCTCATTACAATTTTCAAACCCTCAAATTTTGTCTTTTTTTTTTGTCCTTTTCAGAAAATTCATCTTTACAAAGTGTATTATACACGCACCTCCCAAATAAAAAATGCACACACACACACACTTTTAATTGAATCAGCAGAGTTTTAGTAATGATTAACATGTAGTACTAGATTGACACATGGATATTAAGCATAGGACATAATTATAGGATAGTGCCTATTAGGAAAAAAAAATTCATAAATTTTCTAGACAAATTTCTTGGATAAAAGAATCAGATGACCAGGGAATGAAGTGAATGGACACTCACTGGCCGTCTCCCATCACTTTGTAGTTCTTTCAGTTGACTGAAAATGTCATTTAGTCTTGGTTTAAGCTAATCATGTTTTTAATGTACATTTTTTTAAATCCACATTGCAGAAAATTAGCATTGGTACATACTAACTAAACCTGTAGAAAGCATATCTAATCATATGTAGTTATCAGTTGTTGTTTTTTTATCATTTTTCTTACATAGGCTTTTTAAAATTAGAACTATTTTAACTTTCTCAACACTATCAACATGAAGAATGTCAAACTAAAATGCTTAACATTAGAAACAAATGAGAACTATTTTTTTTTTTAAATTTGGAACTTCTGGTTAGGTACAATTTTATTTATATTCTTTACAAACCTACATCATATAGTTTAAATTATACATTACATGAACTCGGGGGAAAAAAAGGGAAACCATTGGTAGAGATATGAGACATTATTTACATTTTCTTTGTTATTTCCCCTTTAAAAGAAATATTTTATAGTAAAACTTTTAGCTAGTGCTTTAGTCAACAATGTGACATTGTGAATTTGTTTTAAGTTATACTTAGAAATGGTCTTTCTGAACTTTTTACCTTTGGGGGCACATCATTATAAAGTATTTGTTTCTATGGTTAATGAGGATGTCATGTGGCCTTCACAACTGGCCTCATTTAGTACACCAATATAGAGTTGAGTGTACTCAGGGAATTCTCAAGTTTGAAAACCTTACTCTTCCTGTGGACTTGAACTTGAGACACCTTGGTTTAAAATGCACCAATTGTTTCTAACTGTACTTGTATCTAATTAAGATTTGATCAGCTTTCATAGACTAAATTTCTTAAATTTTTATACTGTACAATGTCTCAGAAGCCTTATGCCAATCTGCAACATAGGACTTCCCTTTCCCTTGTCTGACTTAAATAGTCTATGTATTTTTTCTCATTACTTAAATGTCATAAAAAAAAAATTATGAAGAAAAAAGTTTCAGTTTGTTAAAAACATAAAATGTGCCATTTTGTGTCTAGATTGAACCTACGAAATCAGTGCCAATTAAAAGTTCAAGCAGCACTTTGTTCAGTGCTAGTAAGTCTCATCACTATTTTTTTTGTATTAATTGTTAAACACATTTCAGAACTTCTTGATTTAAAAACATGGAAAAATATATGAAAATATTTTAGTTTGGGTAAATAGACAATAAGAAAAATGAACAGGAACTATATATGAGCCATTTTAACTATCAATTAGCAACAGATGCAATAATTAATAAAGTGCCAATTACCTTAACTTTCAATAAATGTCCTGTAGTCTTCTCAACCATTTAAGATTTTGATGTTTCTTAAGGAATACTTTCATACAGCCCTTTCAATTTGCTACCCACAAGATTAGTTCATTCCTCACTGTTTTTATAGCCTCCTTTTTTTTAAACATTTCTCTACCATTTATAAAAGTTCTCTAGATTGAAATGTTCTTATGACTTGCCTTGTAATCTTCTTCATCCATACATAGAGTTACTTAGTATACATCCAAAGTAGACTAAATAGCTATTTTTAGAGTTCCTACTTTAGCAGAATAATTTTTTTATTGATATTTTTTTCATAAGTAGTTTTTTTTTTTGTTTTAAATAGATGGGAATTTATCAGTTATGAAAAAAAACAACTTTTTATTCTTCAGCTGAGTTTCCCATGAAAGAGATGAGTAGCATCGCAGAAACTGCCAGTAAAGACATTTCGTCAAAGAAAGTAAGTTGTTTCAGAAAAGATGAACAGATTTTCATTTGTTTTCACCACTACATTATTAAATTAGAAATAAAATATAAATTCACTTATTACAAAACAATTGGTAAATGTGTTAGTTACTTTAGTGCTTCCTATCTCTCACTGTTTGTATATAGAGATATTGGATCACAATACGTAATTAATGTCCTAATTTTTTAACAAATATTTGATAGATGGGATAGCTTTACTAACAAACTGTCCCCACATAAAGCTGTTTCAAAATATTTTTGTTTTCATAAAATGTTCCACAGATGTTTTATATAATAATGTTTAAGGCTCATTTTGATTTTTTTTTTTTTGAACAGAGTAACGAGTGTATGACTAAATTAAACTTTGACATGCAAACTACAACTGAGACTGAAGGAGACCTTCCAGATTTCACACTTAGTAAGTATGCAAACAAAAAAAACTCTAGATCAGTGTTTCTCAAACTGTGGGGCAGGTCCCCACAGTGATGGCACAATGTCCTGTCCATTTACTTTTCAAGAAATAAAATTATGTATTTTCAGGTAATTATAAATCCAGGTTTGAATATTAAGTAAAAGGACATTATAACCAATCACATCCATTCCAGATGAATATCCACTCTATGTAACTTACAAGTCCCTTATATAATAGTATTGGCCAGTGTTGCCGTCTTCTTTATTTGACAGGTATTTTTTTTACTAGAAAGCATTGTGTTCTTTAGACACAAAGAGATGCATTTCTCAGCTCTGTTAACAAAAAAACGCTGGTTAAGGGACACCCCTCAGTTCACCCAGCTCCGAAATTTGTTGGGTAGTAAAGTCATTTGATTATTATGCTGGCCACACGACACCCTCATCAACCGTAGGTCATGGAAACAGATGAGCTGCACCCACAGATGGCAAGATCTGATTGGGGTACCTGGGGGTGGGGGGGGGGGGGGGGGGCTGCCACTGGTGTAATTTTGTGGAGCACTGCTTTAAAGGAATTAATTTAAGACTATATCTTATTTATAATTTTTTTTTTTTACTTTGACCTCTCCCGTATATGAGTATATAAAAGTATATATAAGTTTGGAATTAATCAAATAAAAGCCTAAAAAAGATATAGCCTGGAAATAAAAGGCTCCAGGTTGTTAAAAGCTCACTTGCAGTTCAGTCTAAATTTAACATTCAACTTTATACAAAAAATCATTTAACTCATTTTTATTATAACAGTTTCATATTCATTTATGGAGGGGCAGTGGCAGAGTGGTAAAGTTGCAAACCAGAGGGTCCTGAGTTCAAATCCTGGTGAAGACTGAGATTCTTAATTTCAGGTTCTTTAGGGTGTCTCTGAGTCCACCCAGCTCCAATGGGTACCTGACATTAGTTGGGGAAAAGTAAAGGCATTTGGTTGTGCTGGCCACATGACACCCTTGCTAAGCATAGGCCACAAAACAGATGACCTTTACATCATCTGCCCCATAGATTGCAAGATCTGAAACGGAAACTTTACTATTCACATATTCATTTATGACATGGTCATCATTTTTTTTTCTAGAAATATTTGCTAATTACAAGAAACTCATATGTATTTTCTATCTCTTTATTTCTTTTAACTTAAACTTTGGCCAGTTTCTTATTAGTCATGAACTTCAATGTATTTATAGGGAGGATTGATGATATATTTACCATTTCGATTCAAAGACAATTAATCATTTAATATAATATTGTCATAACACTTTATGTTTTTTTTTTCATTGTGTTAACAGATTTTATGACTTGCAAAAGTTCCTCCCCAAAATCTTCCAATGGGTCTGGACTATTTGGTGGAATGCAAACTATTTTCGACAACTCTGACACAGAGGAAGATACTCCATTTTTTAGTTCCAATTCTGGTTTACATGAGACCTATGGGAAGTTAGACTGGGGTAACTTTGAAGATGTTGAGAGTCCTCCTAATGGTCCAAGTTTGTTTGATTAACTGAAGTGTAGATATTCATTTTCTACTGTTATATCAGTTGTTTTATGAAACATGATTCATTTTTTTTTCTTGCATTTTGTTCTTCCAGGAATGATTTTTTTTAAAGTTACAAGTCAATGTCACATACTTTAGAATAAGATTATTGAGTTGACATTAAAATGTAATATTAATAATTATTTCAAGCATTTAAGCCATATAAACTCCATCATTTGACACCTCCGAAGAATAGCCCAACATATTAATTTTAGTCTTATAATAATATATTTTTAAAAAACTACTATTCATGAAGAAAAAATTAAAACTATTTTTTTAAAAACCTAAATAAGAAATAGATCTCTTCATAACATTTTTCATAATCAATAAATTGGTAACCAAAACAGTAAAACTTATAATGAAATATCTTGTCCTTCTTTTCAGTCTGTAAAAGAGATTCTCCTATAAACGTTTGCACAAGTATTTTCAATATGTCTGATCTATTGGCTTGGCAGAATTTAAGTCATTGGTTAACATGCATGACTAGATGCATGATGCGTAGGGCATAATCATCTTCTTTTTTGAAGTAAAGTCTGTTTTATGAAAGATATTATTTTGTTAAATTAAAGTCTTAAAAGAAAAAAATCTTTGTTGTTCTAGATTAAACTAGCACAATATAGGACAAATCTATTTCTATAATAATATTATTAAATTTTAATTGCTTCAATCTATACTTGGATTGGCTGATTGATGAAAATAAAGCATATATGTACTACCTAAATATAGGTCATTCATGCCCTAACTATAGTCTGTTGGTCAGATCTGGTTCTTCAAAACATCTAACCACAGTGCATAATTCAGCCCTAGAGGCTCTACAACATTGAATTCTACGAACTTTTTTTGGAGGGTGTTGTTAATTGCGCTTTATTTGAGATGTTAATTGCACTTTGTTGTTACTTGTTTACAAAATTTTAAGAATTTGTTTGTTTAAAAAAAACTAATTCATTGTAGAATTTCTTTGTTTCTTTAGTACTGTTCTGTTTTGACCCTAGCTCATACTTGAAACGGAATAGTTCATTTTGAATGACAAGCTGAACAGAAATTGGTTGGATTTTATTTCAAGGACTGTCTGTAAACTGAAATCATTGATATTAATATTATAATATAGATATAATATATATGCACATTTTTTGTTGTTTGTTGAAATGGACTAGGCTACAAACTTTAAAATGTTTTATACACTCAAGTCTTGATCCTAGCCCGAAGTGGATTTTGAAGATGCCATGCAACTCAAAAACAAAAAAAGATTTAATATTGGCAGCTTATTGTTACCTCATGATGAGACTCTTTTAACACTATACCAACCCAAAACGACAAAGTCATAGTTTATAGATAATAAATATAAAGTGTAACACTGTTAATACTCTTTATTATTCTTCCTTCATCTTTGTTCCCCTCCATTCAACACGCATTCGCACCATTCCACATTTACACCTTGATGCGCACAAGTAACACTTAATGTAGTCATAAATTGACAGGTTTTATTCTGTCAAGATGCATTAAGATAGCAAGTTGTTTTTTTTTTCTTTTTGCTGCTGTATTATTATCTGCCAATTAAAGCGATGGTAGGTCTGTATGGCTTTATACTCTAGATATGAAAATCTTTCTATTCCTGACCAAAAAAAACAAAACCAAACAAGAACAGAAAAATAAACTTTCAGAGAACTGAAGAAAATAGGGCAAAGCAGGTTGTTGAGCCAACCACTGCCCCTACCAATTTGAGCGCATACTGCGACCACACGAAGACCCACCAACCAAATTGGCAATGTGAATAACGCGAAAGCCACGATTGATACTTTGATAGTGTATCAAGGTGTGAGACCAGCACAGATTAGCGACAGATTAGTGAATCAGTACTTGGTTTCCTTTTCAACAAGGCCGCGTGCCCAATAGTATCACGTGCATGGAGTCACATGGCCTACATTTTAGTAGTTAGGGAAAAAAATAGATTAAAATATAAAGTGACACAATGTCTATGTGAAGATATTCACTGCATCGTTGTGAAACCTCCGTGGACTATTACATACCAGACAGTAGGCCTTCAGTGGTGACCAGGTATTGGCTTGTTTTATTTTAAAACATGTTAACAAGAACTGTGTGTGTCTAATTGAAGGCAGTCCTCACTACGCGTGGCTGTTAACAAATTGACTTTCACTTACACTGTTAAGTTGTAATGACTTAACCTTTTAAGTTGTAATACATGTATATATATATATATATATAATATTGTTCTCAATGATAGGCCTAGAGTTAATTAAATGTATCGTGGTTGCTGCACATTAACATTGGATAGTATTTCAGAAAGTCAACTAGAGAAGAAATAGAATGTAGTAAGTCATTAGAGAAATGACTGAGTGTAAAAAAAAACGCTGCTGGAGTAGCTCGATCTGGTGTGTTGATCCAGTTTTTTATGTACACGATTGGGAAAAGTTACAATTCAATATTTTCTCAATTACTTGACAGATTTGCATATCCTGTTTTTTTTTTGTTTTGTTTTGTTTTTTTTTGGTGTAAAAAAAAAAGTCAACATGTTTGAGTCTTTTATTAATGCTTAGCATTGCAAACGACATGTTAAATATTGTTAAGATATGCAATCCTTCAAAGAAGCATTCCATAAAGACCTAAAGTCAGTGTTATGTAATACAAACGTTACTTCAAAAAAGATGGGTTTTGTTGTTGTTGTTGTTTTTACCATGGACATTTTATCATCAAGTTTTCCAAACATTGTAACAAGCAGACTACTTCTCACTTTGTATGTCAGTGTTCGGCAGTGTTCTTGAAGTTTCCATTGATCAAATTTTTTTTAAAAGAATTTCTATGACAACAGAGCAGGTTCGCTTCACTTGTTCTTTCCACTGAGTGACAAACAACCAAAAGTTTAAAGATGCACTGGTTTCTATTCCAGTAAAATATCATTTATATGTATTATTATTATATGTATATATTTATTTCGCCTGTGCCCCTTCTCCTGTTAGTAAGAACAGTTCCGCCGGACTCAATATCTGAGCCACACGTGAAGGCCGGGAGTTGGACTGGTTGTCAGAGGCTATTTGAGACGCATGCCATTAGGAAGCATTTTGTAGGTAGTGGAGTGCTTACATCCATTACCACTTCCGGCAATGACAACCTTGCGGAACCTAGTAACTGGCGAGTAACTGGCGCCTTAACCAGTAAGCTTCGGGCAGGAGGGGCTCGTTAGCCATGGCTGGCTACCCGCCTAGGAGAAGGAAAACTCTGATTTCAAACCTCTGCTGCCTTGCAGCTATACCCAACCAAGGGAAAGGCTTCGGGAGTCAACCCTGAGAAAAAATCAGGAGCTGGCGACCCTAAGGCAGTTTGCAGCACCCAGTGCTACACTCTGGCAGAACCTGCGACGCTGCTGACCCCAAACTGTATCGGCACTGCCGTTCCTTTGGATACATCAGCTGCGTGGAGAGGGGGGAACTGATGTGTGGGCGACATCGTTCCGACCACAGCTTATGCCCAGGCATTCATCTCATGGAAATAAGATGATCCATAGTCGCTTCGCGACTGACGGTGGCCATAGGATAGGATATATTTATTTATTGTTAAATAATGAACATAGATATAGGTAGGCCTAATAGTTTTATCAATGTTTAATAGTTTTACACCTAGAATAGAAGTGTTTTCGTAATGTAAATGAACATGATAGAAAAAGAAAAAAAAACAATAACTCGTAAAACAATCTACAACAATCGTTTCTTTTAATTCTGTTAAGAAGTTGTACAAACATTGACTTTTAAGAAAGTTGATGACATTTACCTGTTACCTATCCCTTAGTCTGGTGGACCGTTGGGGCACCAAGCAAGACTTGTGGACCATCTTTCTCCATTCCTCTCTATCCTTTGCCCTGATTAAAACCTCGTTCAATGGTAGGCCTGTCCATTCTTTGATGTTGTCTTCCCACCGCTTTCTCTGTCTGCCTCTTTTTCTTTTTCCTGGTACTGTTCCCTGGAGGAAGGTCTTTGCGAGTCCCGAAGATCTTGTTACATGGCCATGATGACATTATTACTATTTTAAAAACGTGCAATCTTTGCATTGGAATGCATGACGCGTAGGACGTAATCATCTTCTTTTTTGAGGTAACGTTTGTATTATATAAGATAAGAATGTCTGTTTGTCAATGTACCAATACATTCGGATTAATCTCTTAAACCTACTAAATTTGTCTTATTGGGGAGAGGAGCCCACTGGTAGGCAACTATTTTCATTTAAGACAAGCACAAATTACATAATTTACATCATCTGCTCTATAGATCGAAGGTCTGAAAAGGGAACTTTACTTTTTACAAATTACATAAATAGCACTCAACAAACAATATTTTTTTTACCCTAATGGGCAGGGGTGGATCGTAACGATTTATTGTCATTCAAGATTATTATTTCATCATTCTTTTAGTTTGAATTAGATCCTCCTAAGTACTTACCACTTGCTATACGTGTCAGGGCTGTGTTTTATGATATAGTTTTTTTTTAAGTCTTATTCAAAACCTATTAAACGAATGGCTTCCTGCGATGCTAGTCTAAGTGGGACAACGCAGACGGTAATTACCATGATATCATCCTCTTCCGAAATTTTAATTCCTGGTTTTAAGTTATAGTAAAAGCTCTAATCGTACATCTAAGCACTATTTTTGTATGTTCTGAATGAACAACTCCCATACAAGTGGGAAAAACTCGGTGACGTAGTGTATATAACAAAAATGATAACATGTTGAAGGCATTGGGAATGCATACGTAGCACTGAGACTGACGGCTGAAGATAGCTATGCAGACGTAGTCGACAATTTAAGTAGTTTCTATTCTCGTAGACGTCTAAGGTAATTAGCATTCTTTTTTTTTATATATAAAAACTGAATATTTGAGGTGGCTGTGTAACTAATTAAGCGCTTAGTTTCCAAACTAATGGGCCAGAGTTCAAATATCAGATTAATTTGAGGGTTTTAGGATGTCATCGAGTCTTTCACTACATTAGGTGGAGGAAGTCAAGTCAGGTGGTCTGTGTGCTGTCCACGTGACACCCTCGTTAATCTTGATTAACCTAGAATTTTTTTTCATTGCCCAGATAATCTTTATTCTTTCCCTAACTCCTGTAACAAAAAATATTTTTTTCACTAGAGGGAATGATGAGAAATTGTACAAATACCATTTAAAACTGAACTTATTAGACGTTCTGAATGTAGTGATCTTTTCTGCTTGGGAAATCAAACCTAACTTAGTTATCCGCGATTTTTACTCCACGATTTTGGCTTCGCTTTTGAACTGTGTTAGGTTTTGTAATTAGGCTACAAGGATCTTGAACAGAAAGTATTAATGAAGAAGTGGTGATCTCCCATGACCTCGGCCAAGTGTTAATGGTGATATTCTAATAAAGGCTTTGAATTTCAGGATAAAGATCATTCAGTCTCTTGACCATGTTTGCTGACACGATGGCTAACACGTTACGTCTTGCTGTGTATCCCGTGACTCAAGTTGTAGTCCTGATTGAGCAATGTTTGTTTATTCTGGTAAGTAGATAAATGCCCCTTGAGTCGTACTATTTAAACATGGAGAGATTTGTATTGTAAACAGGCCTGGACCATTGTCTCCGGCCGGTCCGGCCTCACTGACTTTTGGTTATTTCCCCTTTTTTTCCGAAATTTTAGATTAGCCTTCATCTTCCCTTTCATTTTTAAAATGAATTAAATAAAATTTAAATAAATAAATTTAATTAATTAAAATAAATGACCAAGTCAGTGGAAACTTGAACATTATAGATGGCTCGAGGCAAAACAAACATTTTCAGACAAGATTCAACACCGTCGCAAATCTTGTCCTATTTAGTTTTAATATCCTGCTTCACAACATCGACTGTCATCTTAAATGTCATTAATATTTCTTAACATCCGTGTCCTTTTAAATATTGGAACTAATTATTATAGTTTTAGGACAGGACTGAAACTATTAACCAATATATTGTCGATCACATGAACAAACAGGGAAATAACAAGCTGATTTATGGAATTGGCTTACTTGGCGCTGAGATTAAGAAAATACCTTTTTGCGATATCTCGCACTATGCTTCCAGAACACTCAAATCTAGCACTGCTGCAAATGTAGATGTACTTAAATAATGATGTCATTTTTTTAACTTAAGAAAAATCTTTTAAAATCGTTTTTTAACAGGCAACCTTTGGTGATTGCCAGATGCCACCAGCAACCGTAGCGTAGACAAATACAAACCATTTTAGAATTGTCAACATTCTTTGGTAGGAGTCTATAGTAGGCTATGCGATGTTTTGGCACGCCGTTTCAGCATCAGGCACTATGTCGATGTTTTGGACAACTCACAACTTATAAACTGTGTACATCTGAAAAAGAACACAAACTTTGTTCACTTTAAACAGAAATTTTAAAAAGTTTTAAATTGGTAACGAATAAATAAAGCGAACTATAGCAAGTGAGATTCGAATCAGAGGGCAAGATGAACGGACAAGCTCCTCCCCAATCCCTTACATTTCAGGTCACTCTGCACTATCATACCAGCGTGTTTCACATTTTAACTAATTGGGTCAGGTACCAATCTGACCTGACCTACACACACCCCTAATTTCTTATGCAGTTTTCAAGGGGAGACAAGCGGCCTTAAAAACAGAAAAAAAAAGTTGTTCTTACAGTTGCTATATGTTTTGTTTCTAAATTAGCTTTTTTTTTTTTTTAAATCGCCAAATAAAATGTGCTTAGAGCTATTGCATAAAATAGTGCGGTAGCTGAGTGGTTATGCGTCTGGCTTCCGAACATTGGGTCCTGGGTACGAATCTAGGTGAAGACTTATATTTTGAATTTCGGTATTTTTAGGGCGCCCCTGAGTCCACCCAACCCTAATGGGCATCAAAGTTAAGAAAAGTTAAGACGGTTGGTCCTGGTGCTGGCCACATGACACCCTATGCGTTAACCGTTGGCCAAATAGAAAGAGAAATGTGGAGGCGATATAATGGAAGATATCAACGTACAGAAAAACGTAAGATTGTACACATCAAGATTGGGACATATTAGACATTAGACAAAATAAACAACTCCTATGTCTACCTTCTTTCCCTTTTAGCAAGGTGTATCTTACATAATTTAGTGTCAGCAGTGCTCTTCTAATATGGTGTCCTTAACATTATTTAGTTTATGGATTTCAAAATCCTAATCTTCCTCTTTAATTTTCTTATGTTTTTTTTTATATCACCCCCACACTTCTCCAAATTGATTTATCTTCTTTTCCAGTTACTGTATTTTATTTCTTACATGATGATAATGTAGAGCGAATCTTAACAAGCAAAAATATATTTTTTAAAATCCTTTAAAAAAAAACAACAAAGTTTATCTAAAGAGGAAGAGCTCGGTCCTTAAAACTATATGTGTACCAATAATGTACAATTTATTTCCCTTATTCGATCTCAAACAAAATAATTAATAATCAATAATTAATCAACTAATTGAGAATTTTTGTTTATTGATTCATGTTTTGATAGGTACAATTGATAATTGTTTAAAGTATCAACTTGATCGGAGATTGCGTTAGGGAGAAAATTAACAATTATTTAAGGGGAATAAACCCAGGGGCGTAGCTAGAAATTTTACATCGTTCGGGGGCCCAGAGGTTTGACCTCTTTGGGGGCCCCTGCATTTTGCGTAATATTTAATTTTTAATGTAAAAACACTCTTTCGGGGGCCCCCCTCAATCGGGGGCCCTGCAGGATTTTAAAAATCTCAAGCCCTCCTCCCTCCACCCTAGCTGCGCCACTGACTAAACCAAACAATTTTAGCCATATCTGTGTATACTGAAGTATTGGTTTCCGTTTATGCTATTTAAAAAAAATAATGTATTACCAGTAATTAATTGTCTAATTGGTTACATTTTTTATTATTATTATATTATTATAGCTTTTATATAGCGATACTTTCATGCTTATAGCATCCTCAGATCGCTTTGGTCCAATCTCATTTGTGGACCAGGGGGGGGGAGGGGGTATTTAGGAGTTGGTTTCCCGTGCTGCCTTTGGGCGCTCAGTAAACACAACTCTGCCCGAGTCGGGTGTCGAACCTCGAGCCCCCTTCTAGGTAGCCAAGCAAGCCAAGCTCAAGCCGCACTTAGCCTCTCGACCACGCTTCCCACCTCCCACATTATTGATTCATGTCTTGTCTAGGTCAATGAATAATTGTGCGAAGTTTCAACTTGATCCGAGAATGGATGTGAAAGAAATAACATGTACACACTTTTTACCAGACAGACAGACAGACAGAGCGAGTTGATAATAAGCTTTGTCAAAGTGTAAAACTTAAAAGATGAGATAACTGCGTAAACTGAAGCGTAAAAATCCCCAAACCCAACATCAATACTCTCTTGGGTTATTTCCCACAATCAAACGGGAAGTTCTCGTATTGGTCCACAATCTGGGTCAAGGTTTAGCATGCAGATAAGAGTAGCAGCCGAAAAAATACCAACCACTTTCCTAGACAACTTGATAAAGACATTGGAACTGCAGCCAAAAAATACTATCATTATTAAAGACTTGTTAAATAAAAAGGGAAATTATTTTGTATTTAGTTCCGTTTTGAAAATATCCGCGCCAAAGACCTTCCTGGTGTTATCATCCAAGGGAAATTATTTTCTAAATCAGGGTCCGCGTGAAATTGTACAATCACGTGACCTATACGACTCTTCAACGCCATAGTTTTAAAGTTATATACATCTTTGTTTGACTTAAAATAAAATGAATTTCTTGGATAGTTTTTAAATGTTTCAGCTAGCTTGTAAGATCTCTTTTTTTCTTTTAAGTATAATTTTTATCACATACTGTCCTCAATAACAAAATGTTAACAACAAACAAACAAACAATTAAAAAAGAATTTCGGATAAGGCCCGATCTCTAGCAATTTTTTGTTTTTGGAAATATCGAGTGAACGATTAGTCTGTGAACAATTTGTCTGTGAACGAATTGTTCGTGAACGATTTGTCGCGTGAACGATTTGTCGTGAACCAACTGTCAGTGAACGAGTTGTCGGTGAACAAGTTGTCTGTGAGCGAATAGTCCGTGAGCGATATGTCCGGTGAACGAATATTCGCGTGAATGAAATGTCTGGTGAACGAATAGTCGCGAGAACGAAATGTCTGGTGAACGAATAGTCGCGTGAACGAAATGTCTGGTGAACGAATAGTCGCGTGAACGAAAGGTCGTGAACGATTTGTCGGTGAACGAAATGTCAGTGAACGAGTTGTCGTGGAACCCTGTTAAGGCCACCACTCCACACACACGCACATACAGAAAGAGAGAGAGAGACCAACAAACACACTTATGTTTGAATTTAAAAACAAAATCAAGGTCCCAAATTCTATTTAACAAAAGGCGTAAAACTAATGCTTCAAATACAAGCATTTAAATTTAAACATTTGACTAATTTGTGTCGTAGGTAGGTTGGTATGACAGATATCTCTATTCGCCGCTGCAAGTCACACTGTGGCCACTGGTGGAAAAGGTTCCCAGGTCAATAGTTCTGGATGGTCGTGAGGTCAACATTTTCACTGCCAACATAGTCTCTTGGAGCCGGACGGTGCTGGCTATACCTATAGCACTCACCCTCAAGTAAATGACCATTTTCAAAATTAGGGATGTCTTGTCCGTGGTTGTATTTTAAATGTATTTATAGATGAGCGTGTTTTATTATGTCTTGTTCAATCTTGTATTTATAGGCCTACTTAAGCATGTTTGTGGTGATGCTTTGTCCTTTGTTTGATACATCTGGAAGCTCTATTGATTCTTAAACAAATTCAAATAGTAATTTGTAGAAATATTATCTTTAATGGGAAAACAATTAAAACCAGTTATGTATTAAGTACCCTATTGTGGTGTCGGAACCATCAAAGTTAAATCGAAGTTATTATGATACTTTTTTTTCTGCTTTGATCTTACTTTTAGAACCTATTATGTTCATTGTTACTTTGAGAATGAGAAACTATTATGTTCATTGTTACTTTGAGAATGAGAACCTATTATGTTCAGTGTTACTTTAAGAACCTATTATGTTCATTGTTACTTTAAGAACCTATTATGTTCATTGTTACTTTGAGAATGAGAACCTATTATGTTCAGTGTTACTTTAAGAACCTATTATGTTCATTGTTACTTTGAGAACTCGCTTGTTTCCCTGTCCAGGCACCAGTACTATTGGGCGGGCTTCTGGCTGGTAATGTTTCACGATTTCCTGGATCACCTTGATGGGATCGTTGCCAAGGTTCAGAAACAAAAGTACGGACAAGTTGACGATCCGCTGGTCGGCGGTTTCATGGATGCTTTTTGTGACAAGGTGACCTATTTTTTATTTGTTTACTTTATCAACAAATGTGAATTCGTAGGATGTGATAAGGATCTAGAAAGGGAAATAACTAGTGTCACTTACGTCATCCCGTTATGTTTAGGGCAATCTTTTATCTGGGAATCCGATTACCAAATGAATGTAGCATTATATCACATGACCATATAACTCGTAACGCTATCTCTTGAAATTGTGCATTTGATTCAGAGGCGTAGTTAGGGGGGGGCGGGATTTTAAATTCTCCCTGGGTTCCCACTTGAGGGGGGCTCCGAAATTAGTGTTTTCTTACATTAAATATTAAGCGAAATGCACAGTCCCCCCCCCCCAAAGGTCAAGCCCAGAACCCCAAAATGATGGCGAATTCCTAGCTACGCCACTGATTTGATTTGAATATCAAACAAATTATGGATAAATGGTCGTGTGGTAAGCGCTCGGGGCTGTCGTCCCGGCTACGAAACCCTGCCCGCCATCATCGAGCCTCCGTTATGGAATGCTGACGTTTTAGCCACTGAGCTATTCAAGTTCTTATACAAAGAGAAAAAATGTTATAGTCTATTGTTAGTTTACAATTTTTAGCGAACGAGCTAATTCTCTACATAAGGCTTATGTCCCTTCTTTTAGTACATTTTCTATATAAAACTAAATTAACTAATTAAGACTAATTGTCATCGACAATTAATAATTCTGAAAAGTTTCAACTTGATTCAAGAATTGGGAGTGTGAAAAATAACGTGTAACAGATTCCCTCCAATCAAACTGGCGGAGTAGATATAAGCACCTCCCCTGTCGGTATTAACCTTGTGACCTGGTGACCTTAGGGATGGACAGTGCGCAGCCACTTGGGTTACATTCTTCAAAAGAGGCCTTCGATCGGAAGTTTTACCCCTTTGGATTCCATCGGAAGTTTTACTGAGCTTTACTAAAAAAAATGCCTATATTGTTTTCAGATTGTGAATGTCCTCTCATTATGGAGTATCCTCATGGTGACAGACTTCTCACACATGACGTGGCTACAGAGTTTTGTCTATCTCGCGGCTTGTGCTGTCATCATTGGCTACGAGTTCACGCTGGGGGTAGTCCGTGTGCAGGACTTCTTCAGGGCCTACTACTTTAGGTAACTTTTGGCAACTTTTGGCATTTAGTTTACCATGTCAATAACAAATGATCTAAGGGTCTACCGAGTGTTTACGAGACCAATCATTAGGCCTACAGTCGTGACCTCCGTGACCTCTATTTCCCGTTGGCTGTGCTACAGTAGGCCTCAACACTAAACTGCTACCGAGCACTGCCGGCCTTCGATAATTGGAGGTCCTAGGCAAAGTGAATTAGGT
>JADKLZ010000167.1:4879220-4891214 GCA_021533235.1 Biomphalaria straminea
ATTGGAGGTCCTAGGCAAAGTGAATTAGGTGACCCCTAATGACTTAGAAAAAAAAAATAAACAGGAAAAACACTAAAATTAAGGAATTATTTAAAAACTCCTTAAGTATTCCAACATTAACATTGAGGACAGCTTTCACAATTTCTTCTTTAGGGGTCGTTCGTAATTGACGTCACGCTCTGGAGGGGGGGGGTGAGAAAAATGTAACACTTTGTGACAAGGGGGAAGGGGGTGGTAGCGATTTTGTGGCGTCACAAATTCAAAATTCAGAAAAAAAACACAAATACATTTTTTTTTAATCTTCAAAAAATAATAACATTTTTTAGGTACTCCTTTCAACATGGACTTGTTTTTCCCTAGATGGATCGAACAGAAATCTACAATACTCTGCACACATCATGGCTAGCTGCCTACCATGATCGCCTAATTTGAAATAAAAATTTTTTTTTTATTTTGTGACGTGACGTAGAGGGGGGAGGGTTAGGTCATTTTTTGCGTGACGTCATTTACGAACGACCCCTTAAAAATTGTTTTGAGTGCTTTTGCGAAGCCCTCACCATTCGGAGGCCCTAAGCGGCTGCATAGTTTGCTGGTGTCTAAGCCCGGCCCTATGCGACGTCGCAACCTGTGGGCAGTGGAAACCAATAGCTCCTTGCCACGTGGTACAGATCTGTGACGTGGCAAAGAGTTATTGGTCTCCACGGCCTGCAGGTTGTGACGTTGCAAGTCATTGTTCGGGCCTTCCATGATGATTTCGTCTCGGCGTGTGTATGTATGTGTGTGTTTATTTGCTTAAACACACACAAAGGCAGTGTTTAACTAAACGTGCACAACATTTTAGCGGGTCCCTTACGTTCTCACTTTAAAGAATCCTTTCGCCAAGATCTGAATTACTTTTACATGTTTTCATATTGAAAGTGACGTAGACATGGACTTTGGGTGATATCTGCTGTGTCTTGTATTTTTTTTTTCCATTAAGCCTATCATCATTATTATTATTAATTTGTTAGGAACGAACGCGTATTCATTCTCTGGCGCATCCAGGGTCGAGTTTTGTTAAAGGGAAAACTAAAATTCATTAGCATTATTATTGTATTATTATTTGCTTAACTAGTTTTGTATTTGTGGGCGTGATGTGGTTTGGTAGTGTTGGTCTACATGTGGATGGATGACTTAAAAAGATGTCAGTGACTACAGTCAGCTAAATGTTGTTTCTCTTTGCTAGAGAGTTCAAAAAGACAGACGAGAATTCCGAGAAGACCAGCACTGCAGCAGTCATGGAGGGTAAGCTGAAAGAGAAACTCGAATCTATCGGCATCGCCACTCTGTGTCTGGCTCAGGGTCACGTGAACGCCTTCGATGGTGCCTGTAAGTTTTAGTACTGCTATACTACTACTATTAATAATAAATATAGTAATATAATCCTCTTGAAAGCAAATTTTTTTAAAGCTACCAAAACTAGTAAGATAATATAGTTCGTTAAGGAAGGAAGTTAACAAATTTTCCGTGGCCAACTGTTTTGTTGTAAAATCTTTGTTTGTAAAAATGTTTTACATGTTTCGGATGTTCCTTCACAGTTGAATATAGTTTATTTCCTAGTCCTAACCTCCCACAGGACGACGGGGGATAGGAGCGCTCAGGGTTTGAACCAGGGACCAACGATAAATCCAAACGACAATCCAGCGCGCAAACCGCACGACCAGGCAGCCATGTAATGTTATGTTACCCCGACAAAATGTTTGTACAATCCTACCAGAGTCAGGTGTACCTATAGTTTATTGAACTATTGAATTGAAAACATGAGCTTTGCATTGAGAACTAACAAGTCTTCAATCGGATTAAGTCTCCTGTTTATATTTTTAAAATTTTGATACGCTTTTATGACCATCTCAGCCGTAAAATATGTTGTTGACAGATAGGACTACGTAGCCACGCAAAATACTATACTCCTTCGTATTCTGAAATACAAGCCTTACTATTTTAATACTAAAACAAGCTAGGTCGTTAAACGTTTTGGGAAATCATAATATCTGCGTTATAATCTCTAAATACGTCACACCGTGTTAACTATATCACATGTTGCTCTTAACAGTTAGTTATCAGCCATATGCTTTCAACCAATTTAAAAGCCAAATACATTAAATGTATGTCTATGATTGTGATGCCTAAAAAAAAAGTATTATAACCCATTGTTTTGTTTTGTTTTTATTTTCCAATAAGCCGGAATTATTGGTGTCACCTGTCTTATCCTATCCATACGATTGGCTCACTCGAGTCTGGCCAGCAAACTGGATGCGCGCGAGCCTCAGCTGAGAAGTCAGGCACGCGCATGGGATGACGAAGATGAGTCAAAGTATTCAGCAAATATCAAGGAGCTGAAAGAGACAGTGAGTGTTGACAGCATGTAAACGTTAGGTAGACCTCCAATCTTTTATCTACCATTTCATTATGTCTGAAGGAATAAATACTAAGCCACGACTCTTTGCGTCATTCAATAAAGATCTCAATGTATCATTCTCGTTCTTTGTGTTCAACGTGTTTTCAACGAGCTGATTGGAGAGTTTTAAGATAAATTTGAAACATGTTAATTTTCTATGTTTAAGATTCGTTTCAAATTATTTATCAATAAAATACAGTAACATAAAAAAAGACAGGGTCGTAGCTAGGAATTTTCCATCATTTAGGTTGGTGGGGCTTGCCTCTTAGGGGCCCCTGAATTTTGAGTAATATTTAATGTAAAAAAAAAAATTATTTTGGGGGCGCATCTCAAGTGGGAGCCCGGGGGAATTTTCAAATTTTCCTTTCCTCCTCCCACCCTAGCTACGCCACTGGAAAATGATACGGGAAAAAGAGTCGGCGACCCTGTGTACATAGTTGAAATAATAACATACTGTTACATAAGAAACGAATACAAAGCAATATTCCGAAATGCAGAGGACGTTATACAGTGACCTAAAAAAAAGGCTAAAAAAAATAAGCATGAAGACTGCAAAAACTTTTGCAACAGATACTGAAAGGTCACTTCCAACTATTATTTCTTAGTACAAGCGATAGAGCTTAGAAAGTTGATTTTAAATTATTAAAAAGTGAACTAAAATTATCGTACACCTTTTAGAGTACATTGCTTATCTGTGGCATTTTAAGTTTCGAGAGACGATCTTTTCCCCTTGCAAGCTCTTGTGTGACTAAAGAGGCCGATCCTTGATACACAGCTGCGATCGCAGGTTGGGCATATGTAGTCACCAGGCGCCGTTGCATTTTCACCCTTCTTTCTGCTTCTGTTGTGTATGGCATCTGCAATCAAAGACCCCTCCTTTATGCTCTCTCTCTATGTGGATCTATCCAGTGCCACCTCTTCCCAGTTGCTGGTGTCGATCTTAAAGAGCTTCACGTCCCGTTTGCATACATCTGTATAACGTAAGAGTGGGCGACCAGCGGCTCTTCTGCCTTCTATTAGATCGCCATACAGAATATCCTGTGGGAGTCGACCTACTGGCATTCTACGAACGTGGCCAAGCCAGCCAAGGCGTCTGCTGCTGATAACAGAGCGGATGTCCTGGCACCCTGCTCTTTGTAGCACTTCCTCATTTGTTATCTTATCTTGCCACCTTATTTTAAAGATATGCCTTAGGCATCGGAGGTGGAAGACATTCAGCTTTTTTTCCTGCCATGAGTAGGTTGACCACGTTTCACTTCCGTATAGCAAGGTGCTCAATACACAGGTCCGGTAGACTAGAGCTTTAGTACTGTTAGTCAGCAATATGTTGTCCTAGACTCTTTTCTGCAACCGTGACATGATGGCCATTGCCTTGGCTATCCTGTTGTTAATGTCGTTATCCAGTAGAGTGTTGTTGGATATGATGGACCCAATGTAACAACAGTGATCTACAATCTCTAGTGGTTGGCCATTAATGCTTATTTGAGGTGCAGCATTAGTGTTTTGTACAAGTATCTTAGTCTTGCTCTGACTGATGTTTAGGCCGAACTTCTGGCAAGCAGCAGATAGTTTGTCAACTAGTTACTGTGCTTATCACTTCCTACATTCTGTACACCAAAACACTAAGTTGCTATTTATAATTCATCGACATACATGGAATCTCCATTACATCAGTAAATTTATGTTAACAGATAAAAGCCATCGATGGTTATATATATATGTTAAATGAACTGACACAAATTTGATTTATTTTAATAAAATAGTTTAGTTTCTTTTAAAATAATAATGTTCCATTAATTAATAAGCAAATCATTTATAAAAGAGTTACCTTATTGTGGCTGAGTGGCGAAGTGCTTGGCATCCAAACACAGGGGTCTCTGGTTATAGTTTCGGTGAAGGCCGGGATATTAAATTTCGGTATTACTGTTACAGTTTTAAATACAGTTTTAAATACCACTAGACGCACACAAATGTACCATTAGAACAACTAAGACATCTAATGATCAATAAAAACATTAAAACATAGGTTAGTGCAGACAGGAAACCAAACATAAACAATTGTAGAGGACTGGAGCACAAAATCATGCAAGCAAAATCCTACCGGCTGAACAAACTCATTGTCAAACGGTCAATATAACAGTATCAACGTAAGGTACTATGTTTTGTAACAATAAGAGGGACGAGGCTGTAGAGTCGGAAAAGTCCGTTAGCGTGATGTGGTACGGTATAAATAGTCTACACTTAGGCTCACGGGCCCGCGTACCAACAACACTAGCTCGGGGCCCCGCGAACCAACAACACTAGCCCGGGGCCCCGCGAACCAACAACACTAGCCCGGGGCCCTGCGTACTGCCAAGGCTCCTCTGAACCAATGTTTAGCAAACGAACTAAAAAGATACCAGTAAGTAAAAGTTTGTTAACTGTTGACAGAAGTCAAGTGACGCTGAGACCCAGGTGGACATAACCGAACTGGATGCAGACGCCAAAAACAACAACGAGAAATGTCCTAACATCGACGGAGTGTCACATGACTCGGACTTCCACCGAAGTTTCTCCATGCCAGGTTTGGTCCTCTTCAATGAGAACACACTGGATTGTAGAGTGGAGAGAGTGTATACAGTAGGCTGCTTTGATCTTTTCCACTATGGTCATGTTAGGCTGCTCAAAGAAATGAGAAAGTATGGGAAAAAGGTAAGAACACTCACGTCAATAACAACGTAATCTAGATCTATCAGTAAGAGCCATATAGTGTAGTATGGTAAATGGCTTAGACCTATGTTTAGGCTTCTGTAAAATTGTTAAGATTATAAATATTTATATTTGTATGAATTTTTGCTTTATTGGCCTAGAATTCTAGTTGTATGCGTATTTGAACAGGTCATTGTCGGAGTTCACGACAGCAGAAGTATTTATCAATTAAAAAAGAGAGTACCGGTAGACAGTACCGTGACCCGGATGAGAAATGTCAAGGAATTCGCAGACGAGGTAATAAGGTCATAGTACATTGAAATCAATTTGATTAAAAACCCAAGTTTTTTATCAGGTCTTTGTCAGAATCGGTTGTATTTAAAGAGATAAACACGAAGGCAATCGCAGCGATTTAATTAATCTTTGTAACATACTGGGTGGATGCAGTAGGCTATTGAGTGTGTAAATGGACAAAAAATAAAAAAAACATAGCGTCTTGTAAATGTCACATTGAATTTCGATATAGATCTTGTCTCTTCTGTTCATTACAAAAACTGGCATCTCCGTCTCAATCAACCTGATGCAACCGTATTTTGCATAAGCCTTCTTGTCTGAAGGATAAGCCAACACAATTAACTTTATCCTTTTGACTCCAAGTGGATCCTAGGGTCACAACAGTTCTTCGCTAGGTTCGTGCCCATCCTACCATCTTTGCATCTTGTTCCACTGATCTCTTTCATGTTTGCTTTGGTCTCCCAGACTTCCGCTTCCTTTGTTTTGTTCTTCGTAGCGTCTGTTCCACTGATCTCTTTCATGTTTGCTTTGGTCTCCAAGACTTCCGCTTCCTTTGTTTTGTTCTTCGTAGCGTCTGTTCCACTGATCTCTTTCATGTTTGCTTTGGTCTCCCAGACTTCCGCTTCCTTTATTTTGTTCTTCGTAGCGTCTGTTCCACTGATCTCTTTCATGTTTGCTTTGGTCTCCCAGACTTCCGCTTTCTTTGTTTTGTTCTTCGTAGCGTCTGTTCAGTTCAGTCCTATTTCGTCTTTTGATTACGTGCTTAACACTTTCTCTCCTAACTGACGATACCAACGTTGATTCCACCAGAATTTGGTTAATAATCAAGGAGGGAAAGAGTTAATGGTGTTTGCAGGATTGTTTCCCTCTGAACGTAGTTCAATATTATGTTATATTTAACTAACACCCAGTGACATAGCTGGGAGGGTGGAGGTGGGTCCAAATTCGAAAATCTCCCTGGGTCGCCACACTTAAGGAGGACCCCATACATTAAATATTACGCCACTGTCATGTAATCTTGCTCTTCACGTGTAGTCATGACATGATGACAAATGTCATAATGCAGAGGCCCCTAAAATGTCAAGCTTCCAAACTTTTTTTTTATCCCTAGATACCTCACTGCTAGCACCCATTATATGTTTAGTTTTGTTTTACTTTTTTTTTCTGGTCGATGTCCTTTTATCGATTACTTTTGACAACCAAATAAAAAGCTGACTTAAATGTAAGAAGTTCTATTCGTAAATTTATTTTCAGGTATTTTGTGTGGCTGGCACTGATCCCAGCCCGTTCATTGAGTACATTTTCGACAGAAGCAGCCTTAAAAACAACGCCATCTACATCCGGGGTGACGACATGCCCGAGTTTCCCGCCAAAAAAGTCTGCGAGAGGCTGATGACCGTAAAGTTCTTGCCGTACACAGAGGGCGTGTCGAGCACAAAGCTGCGGAAGAATATCATCAACTCAAGCAATGTGGATGCAGTTTTTAAAGATGTTCATGGCGATATCATGCCATATTAATTATTTATACTGGAACTACCTTTAATAAAACATTAGGCCTATAAACAGTGAAACAGTGACCGTATCGGTCTACTTCGGGACCAAACAGCCTTAAAACGATTTTTCCCGTCTCTCATAGCGATACCCATCTTTATCTGGCACTGTCAATTACAGATATGACAATTATCTCAAAGCTATGTTTGACACAGTTCGTAACAGACGACAGCTAAGTTTAAACCCAGAGGTGATTTCTTCGTGCTCACATAAGATGTGTATTTTAATGGCTATAGTGTACAAATAATATTATAATGTTTTGAGATTAGATTTTTTTAGTTACGAAAATCTGCAATACTAAAGTGAAGCTCTTGTGTGTGTCAGTGTAATATAGGACGTGTTTGTTATACTAGCTCGAGGTATTTAGGCTAATCTAATAATGACTCGTGCATACGTTATCTATTTAGAGTTGTTTCATTTTAACAAATTGATTGAAGATCACAATGAAATGTAGACTCTATATAATAAAATTAGACGATAAGGATTAAATGAGAATAAGTTGTGAAAACTAACAAGCCGTAAAGTGTTATTAAAAAGCTATTTGGCTTTTTTTTTTTGAAAAAAAAACAAAAAAACAGCGAAAACATTTTTTTTTCATTTTTCCCAGACGCCAAAAAAAAAAAAAAAAAAAACAATGACACTTGACTAAATCCTCAGCTAATATTACTACTGGGCACCGATTATTCTCAAACAAGCAAACTGAAACTTTCTTGGTAGTTTAAAACTGTATTTCTATTATTCTAGTGTTAGTTTGTACATTTACTATACTCATCACACTTGACAGTTTAAATAGGCTCTCAGAAATGTCAGCATAAAGATAATACCACATTCAGAAAAGTCTGACATTATATTAAAATATGTCTGTCGTTAATCTCAAGAGGAATTTTGTAAAGTCTGATATTTTTCTGCTGTATACAAGGTACTACGTAAATAATTTTATAAACAAAAAATGATGATTAAGGAGCCTACCTGTTGATGTAGGTGATGCAAAGAAAAAAAGTAGGAGTGCAATATACATTTATAAATGTATTTATTGTTGTAGATTCTGAAAGTGCATTCTGTTTATCATGTTTTGTGATTGCTTGATGAAAGCTGTTTTTTTTTATATTTGAATATATCATTGTTTTAGCTGCTTAGTATTTTGTAAAACAATGAAACTTGATACAGTCACTGTCAAAACTTCTGCCTTCGTGTAATAATAAAGTTTTTATTCGAGTCTCACGATTAACGAGAATTACGGTATACTTCACGTGGCAACGCAGTCCCAGCTGCGACCTACATATTATGCCACAACCAGTGCCGATATAACCGTTGTCAGGCAGTGGTCGATTTAGGTCATATTTTCTCCGTCTGACATCTGGCAGTGGATTTTCTTTTGGTCTCAAATGTTTATCCCGCGGTCATTGTAAGGAACTTTCTTCATCACGCTAACGCACTGAGTGCAGATGAAAAGTAACAAACGATCTCAACCATTCAGATCTAGTTTAGATAGATATAGATTATTGATCCAATATAGATCTAGTTAAGATAGATATAGAATCTTGATCCAATATAGCCCCTGTCGCAGCGTAAAGGTGCGTAACTTACTTTCTTAGACATGTAGTCATGAAGCTTCAGGTTGGATTCTTTCCCCTGTAGCGAACTTTAATAATCATGCTTATATTTAGATGTAGCTTTGGTAGCTTCACTTTATTTAAGGTTCTGCTGTCAATTGAACTCAACAAAGTGGTGGACTGGTTAATAGTTAAAGAACTGAATTACTTGATCCAACACTTAACATAGTGATTGCAATCAGTAGATTGCTGTTTCAGTTACATTCTCTACTAACTTGCCTATTATTATGGTGTACAGATCTCTGTGAAATTTCATTAGTGTTTTGAATTAATGTAAAGAGAGTGATTACGTCTATATTTATTTTGAAACTTGGTTACAGTAAATTGCTTTTGTATTGTACAATATTATTCAGTAAAACGACCACATTATGGTATATAAGCCTCATTATGTATAATTGGAAGTTAATTTATTTGTGTACGTGTTTGATTTTTTATCAGGACAATTACAAATAAATTCTTTCATTATGTCTTTTATATTGTTACTACTTTAAATTCTAGTCTATTGTCCTGAAAAGACTCTAAATTTAGTGATTATACTACTTGTGTTACTCTAGTCAAATTTGAATATTCGTCTGTTATAAATCTGACGGCTTTGCGTCTGTTTTTTTTTTTTTTTTTTTTTTTGAGATGAAAGGTACCAGTGTACGCATAATATATTATAATATTGGCATAACCAAGGTAAAATAGCTTTTAACTTTTATGTTCTTATTTGATTTTCAAAAAAAATTCTTTCAATACATCATAACGATTTGTTTGATAGAGATTACATAGTCTACAAGTTAGCCTAAGTAAGCCCACGCATGCATTAGTTCACAACTTCACATTGCAACATCAAACTTTATATACTATAAGGAGAAGAAAGAATTGTTGCTCATCATTATCATATAACATGCCATTTGAGGGCCGTATCGTTGGGTAATGCCAGGACCCAGTCCGCCACTGCTTGAGACCTGGAGTTTGTATGCAGACTCGAACTCCTTCTTTTTAGCTTTTTGAACAAGCAGCACGGAAACATTCTTCCAGTCCCCCCCTCTCCCCGACTCCTCCACAAAAGTGATTGGACTAAAGTGACCTGATGATTGGGGATGAAAGCTGGACATACGTCGATCATGGAACGTAAAAAGAAGAGGCTTAGATTTTTTCGAGCAATATTTCAACAACATAGACGTTATTACAATTCATCACAACGTTCACAAGAACAATAATTTAAATAATGCTGGCTTTCTGAACAGTTCAGTGCGATCCATCTGAAAGCTTTAACCTGTCGAATACGCCGCTTCTATCTCTCTCTCTCTCTGAGATACTCGGCAAATTTTTTTGAAAATTTGCAGCTTTTTTGTTTCTAACCAACTGCTCTTCATTTTTGGGAGGAACGATTACATGTTTCTTTTCGTGCATTTCTGAACTAATTAGTCATGGCGGAAAATACTTAAAGAGAACTTCAATTCTGTCCTACAGTTTTCTTATCTTCTTATAATCTACAGACGTTACCGGTACTTCAAAAGAAAGGCAATTACGTCCTGCGAAGCTTGAGAGTATCCATGTGTGACGCGTGTTCTATAAACAGAACTGCTGCATAGGATATTGCCGCAATGTTGTGTATAAAATGTAGCTATAATTGATTATGGTGGGAAACTTCTTTGGCGAGGAGAAATATAATTTCAATCAGGATATAATTTAAATAGTCTCTCCACCGGGGATTCAGATATAACTACTTGGTCTTTCCATAGTCCAAAATTCTGCTATATTCGACATTGACGAATTCGCTATTTAAAAAAAAGATAACTGTGATAGATGGCCAAAATAAATGTATCATAAAATGAAAACAATTTCATTTTATTGTGGAATCGAAGCATCAATGAATGCAGTCAAAGACTGAGGATTAATACACATAATATAAGATTTAATTATTTCTTTTTTTTTTTTTTGTATTTTCTTGTTTACTTTGTTCATTTTATTGGGTCATCACCTTCACATTTGGTTCTTGCACATTTGTAGTTTTGGTCATAGTGCAGTCCATTGATTGAAAATTTTTATTATGGAAAAATTTATGAAAGGTTTTTAGCGGCTACAAGTTTCGCTATATCTTATATTTCAATGTTAGAGAAGTAGGCCTACATTAATGGAGGCTTACTAAAAACTTCCAATTGAAAATTACGATCTGCATTCAGATGTTTGGTTTTATCCACTTGTGCGTCAGTAAACCATGATCAACATTTTTAACACAACACTGCACTATGGATGTTAATTTTTCTTACCTACTGCCTGTAGGTCCCTATATGAACTTCGATGTTGTTTTGTCTTCGACATTTCTTACCGTCACCTACTTGAACAGAAGCCAAGCCAAGAAATACTGTAAGCTGGGATTGATTTATAGCATCAGAGAGACACATTCGGAATTACAGAAAACGTGCTGAGCACTGCTTACTGAGAAGAAGGCAGGATGCTGCAAAATAAAGGCACTATCCAAATTATCCAATCCATGTCTTGAATATGGGAGATTGCGAAGCAGTGAACATGAAATATTGGTTAAGACGGAATATTAGCAAGGTGGTACTTTCAAGTTATTAGTCAAAGGATTAAGAAAGAAAGCGACTTTCTTTATGAACGCGGGACATTAGCCTTGCCGCCTGGACATTTTATGAAAAGTGTGACAGACTGTCGAAAGCGGGACAGTCCCGCACAAGTCAGGACGTCTGGTCAGCTTAGATTGGACCATAGCACACTGAGCATGCACGAAAGTTGCGATAAACATTAAATAATTATTAAAATATTTCCAATCGCACAAATGTATTACTGTTAATCTAGATTCTAGAATATTCTAGATCAATAAAAAATTAATTGCATAACCGATTCAAAAATGATGCAATTTCACGCAATAAAACCTAAGCTTTGTTTTTTAAAAAGGTATCTATATATATAATTCACAAAGAATTAGGTCAGACAACAACAACGAGTAATCTATTTTTAGCTCCATTAATTCTCTTTTACTTATTTTATAATGCGAACAATTAGAACCATATTTAAAACTCGAATTATTTATGTATTTAATAGTCTAAGTGAAAAGTTTTCTGGAGCGTAAATGGTTTATAATTCTTTATAAAAAAATCCATTAACTTGCAAAAGACCTTTAATACGAGTGTTTGTGGACAATTGTGGTGGGAAAAAAATCATTGGCAAGGTTAGAGAGTATGTATTTAATAGTCAAAGAGAAAGTTTTCTAGAGCGCAAATACTCTATAATTCTTTAGAAAAAAAAATCCATTGACTTGCAAAGACCTTTAATACGAGTATTTGTGAACAATTGTGGTGGAAAAAAAAAAGCATTAGCAAGGTTAGAGAGACAAAATGACTATATTTTAAAATGTTAAAAATGTGTTTGATTTCTTTTAAAGCAATAGCTTAACAGACA
>JADKLZ010000167.1:4891224-4905222 GCA_021533235.1 Biomphalaria straminea
TCCTATAAAATTGCGTGTCCTATGAAATGCGGGCCCCACTGCGGTCGCCGGCCCTGGTAATTTCTTATATTACTCTTGTTTACAATTCGAATGCCATTGAAGCTTGGTAGAATCCTTGCGCTAGATGATAACATTCGCCAGTGCACCAGTTATTTGTAATAATTTATATAATATATGGTAATCTATATATATAATTCTCAAAGTCGACAAGTTCAAAAGTTCAATCGAGCAACAAGCAAGTAAATGGGAAGATCCCATGGCGCAGCATGGTGTGAATGGAAAATGGTGTATCCAAATCCGCACTATTTTCATTCTCAAAATAGCATAGCATAGAGGAGCATTTTGTGAATGAAAGTGGTGTATATAATTCTCTTCTTCTCAATTTGTCATAATATTAAAAGTATTTCCAGATTATTGGGTAGTAAAACTCTTGAAACTAGAACGACAATACACAGATAGAGTCTACTCTCAGGTTTGACTTTAGAAGTACTTTAATTAATATCACAAATTACGTTAAAATAACAATTTCACTGGCTTCCTGTTCATATCCTTCTAACTTCACCCTTTTAATCTCACTTCCATTTCCGGATATTTTTTTTTTACTTTACTTTTACTTTACAAAAGATTTTAATAATTTACGGAGATTTCCAGGACTTTTTTTGTAGGCCTATATTCAATAACATTTCAGGATATTTCCAGGGTCTCCTGGTAAATCAAGAGGCCGCGGGAAATCTGTTATGTTATAAAATGGTTTAATTTAATAATTTATACACCTAAAAATTAGGGTCCAAAGAAAGTGCGGGACCCACTGCGGACGCATATGTTGCAGTGCCTAAGGCCTGTCCTGCAAAATAGCAGCGTATGCTAGGCCGCCGGTCGACTACCTAAATATTTCAATGGTTTAAATCTTGCGGAATTCTTAGATACTAGTCGACCGGCGGCATATCATACGCCGCTATTTTCCAAGGCTGGCCTTAGGCACTGCAACATATGTGACCACAGTGGGTATCGCACTTTCTTTGGACCCGTACTTATTTTTAGGTGTATAAATTATTAAATTGAACCATTTTATAAAACATAACAGATTTCCCGCGGCCTCTTGATTGACCAGGAGCCCCCTGGAAATCTCCTGAAATGTTATTAAATGCTATGCCGCCGGTCGAAAAAGTCCTGGAAATTTCCGGACATTATTAAAATCTTTTTAAAGTAAAAAAAAATGCTATGCTATTTTGTGAATGAAAATAGTGCGGATTTGGATATATTATTTCCCACTCACAACTTGTGGCGCCATGGGATCTTCCCAATTGCTTGATATAAGTAAAGCGAATGCTTGAATTCATGAATGAAAAATACTATGAATGGAGTAAAAAAAAAATGGCTAATTGACCTTAATTTACGCGATATTAAGAATATAGCTGCACTCATGTAACAATGGTTTAGAAAAACAAATTTTTGAATGTTAATTTGATTAAATGGACTATAATTAGTAGGCTATGTTCATGTTCAAAATCATAAAACTATATTTGCGAAGAGTAGTTCTATAATCTTCTTAGAGTTGAATTCAAGTTTTACTATTTAGATCTAGATCTAGATCTAGGAATATAGAGATGAGTTACCTTTCGTAATCATGTCTAATGAACGAATTTGCGTAATTAAAGTACTTTCTAAAGTGAAACCTGAAAGTATACTCTATCTGTGTATTGTTGTTCTAGTTTCAATAGTCTAACGACACAATAATCTGGAAATACTTTTAATAATATGACAATAATCTGAGAAGAAGAGAATTATGTAAACACCACTTTCATTCACAAAATAGTGCGCATTGGGATGCACCAACTTCTATTCACACCGCATGCGTGCGCCATGGGATCTTCCCCTTACTTATTTATCTCTTGAACCTTTGAACTTTGAGGAGAAGAGAATTATATAAACCACATTCATTCACAAAATAGCGTTGCGCCGCATGCTATGCTATTTTGTGAATGAAATAGTGCGGTGCGGATTGGGTCCATGCACACCGTGGTGCGTGCGCCATGGGATCTTCCCTATTTACTCGTTGTTGTTGTCTGACCTAATTCTTTGTGAAATATAATATAGAAGATATGAAAATACTTAATCATGTAAAAAGTTGAAATAAAATTGTCTGTTAATCAACTTCCGGTTAGATTCAGTGGGAGTTAACTCTCGGTTTACTGCTGTTCTTTTGGTCCAGATATTCTCTATCTAAAATTGAGTCTAGATTCTAGATTATTTATAATCAATAGTAAGTTCTAGATAGACCTGGTCTATATGTTATGTAAAAAATGATGTGTTATTTAGATCTAGTTAAAGTAGAGTAGATCTAACACTACAAAACTTTTACTCTACAGTCAGTGGAGTGAAGTGGTCACGGTGACCATCGTTACTTACTCGTATCGTTATCGGACTTTACAGTTTACAGTCACTTTTGCTATGTCATGTTAGATCTACATGATAATGATGATGATGAAAAATTAACTTTTAGATCTATTTATTAATATCTTATTTCAACCATTTAGAGTAGACTCTTGATCTATTGTATGTTATAATGGGTTAGTTAAAGGCAGTATGAATGATACAAAATTTACAAAAAAATGGAATGACTAGAGTTTTAATTATTATTTTTTTATTTTACTATTGTTGCTTCCCTTCAGCAGTTGTTCTCCATGACATGTTTTTCAAACCCAACATTAGAGTACAAAAGTATTGTAAATGAATAGTGAGCTACTAATTCTTTTCAACTTCCACTGGAACATAATTATGGGAAGCCTTAATTAGATTCTAAAGGCCAGTGCAACCAATATATAATATAGAGATACATATAATGTTTAATTATATATATATATAAATAAACATTAATGAATGATTAACACTTTAGTAAGCTCAATTTTATGATATTATTTGTATCTTAAGTATCGATATGTTTTCATTTTTTTTTCTCATCAGATTCTAAAAATGTCCAACTTAGAGGGCATTAATTTATTCAGTGGTGCAAAAGTTCTCTTGCTATGGGCAGGAGAACAAATGTCGACACAGATGCAAGAGTTTGCAAGCTCCGTATCCAATCAAATTAGATCTGGTGAAGAAGGAAAAATTCAACTGGAACATATTGAAAGACTCAAATTATGTATGTATTGGAACGTACATTTGAAAAATAATTTTGTTTTTGGGGGTGAGGGGGGAAACACTCTGTTCCTATAAAAAAGAAATCCTGCAAATTGATTTATATGCAAGTTTCACAATATGTTATGAGAATTGTTTTTTTTTTTTTCATATATGGTTTACATTTCAAGATTGCTTGGGATCTCTAGTTTACTGTTAGTCAAAAGCTTATAATAATCCATAAAGGAAAAAATTATTCTAGCATAATGATGCATGCTCTCATTTTAATTTCAAAGTTAATATACTTGTTTGTTTGTTTTTTTAGCTTCACATCCTAACTCAGGTTTTGATGTTGTGCTTTCTGGTCTTGTCAACCCTTTGCTAATCCAACACACAGTAGACATACTTGGTGAAATCTGTCGTGTACTGAAACCACAAGGAAAACTTTACATTCAAGAACTTTGTCTCCCTCAGGACACACAAGCTGAAACTGACATTAAAACAAAAGAGAAGTTTATATCATTACTTAAACTTGCAGGCTTTGTGAATATATCTCAGGTAGGCTCAATCTGTTTGTAATCTGTATTTGCTGCCAATTATATTCTATTTAATTTCTGTTTGCACTTGGGAGAAGATATTTATGTCACTAGTTTGGGTTAGGAAGTTTTTGTTGTTTCTTTTCCTTGCCTCACTCCACCCTCGTGGATTAAACCCTTCCCATACGAGTGAGTAGTTGATTTGGTCTTTCGATGATTTTATAGTCAAATATTAATGTCTGGACTGTTTTCACTGCTTGCTCTAAGGGGCAACCCAATCTCCTCCCCCTGGAGGAACCCATACCTATATGTAGAGAAAACATCAAAACAGCAGGGTTTCTGTCCAGGGCTTTTGCAAGAGAGGATTTTAGCCTCTCAATCCCTCACTCAAATGGAGTTTTATGATGGTGGTGATGATGGAACTCCTCTAGTCTAATGTTAAACTATCGTTGCTGAATATGCTACTCAGCTTCATACCCTGGTTGGTTGGCAGACTGTCTGTTGCATGCATGAAGTTTGGATTAAATATTTTTCAAATACCAAAACCAAATATATAGCTCCTCCTCGTGTTCGAAGATGAGCACATCTCTCATTTCCTATGGACTCGACGATGGCTGTAAAGTCCAATCTTCGCTTTGAAAAGCAGGCCGCAAATGTGGCATGGGTGCGTTTTGTCAGTTGCAGATAGGCCTGCTTTTTCCCTCTGCTTTCTGTTGGTTCGGCGCTCTATCGCACTGGCCACTCTACTTGCTTCAAAACTTGAGACTCCGAGACTCACAGCTTCTCGCCATGCGGAGCGATCTAGAGCTAGTGTTTCCCAGCCGTGAATGTCGATACCGCATTCCTTGAGGGAGCTCTTGAGGGTGTCTTTGTAGCGCTTGTATTGGCCGCCTTGAGAGCGCTTTCCTGTACATAGCTCTCCATACAGAAGTCACTTGGGAAGGCGATTTTCTGGCATGCGGGCTACATGCCCCGCCCATCGTAGTTGGGACCTTTTTACTGTGGCATTAATACTATGCAAGTTGGACAGCTTTAGAATTTCTGTGTCTGGTATGTGGTCAGACCAACGCACCTTGTGGATACTCCTTAGACAGCGTAGATGGAAGGAGTTTAGCTTTTTGGTGTGGCGGGAGTATAGGGTCCATGACTCTGATGCATATAGGAGTGACGGGAGAACTACAGCACTGTAGACTTTCAGTTTTGTGGTTAAACTGAGTCCTCTCCGTTGCCACACTTGTTCTTGAAGTCTGCCAAAAGCAGCACTGGCACAAGCAATACGAAAGTCAACCTCATCATCTAGGTTGGCGCTTGCTGACATGGTGCTTCCCAGATAGACACATTTTTTTGACATTTGCTAGTTTCTGGCCATCTATGAGAATGTCTGGTTCTGTGATAGCTTTATTTGGAGGAGGTTGATGCAGTACTTCTGTCTTTTTAACATTTATGGTGAGTCCAAAATTTGTGCATGCATTAGCGAAGAGGGACAGACTCTTTTGAAGGTCTTCTTCGTTTGCAGCATTTAGGGCACAGTCATCTGCAAATAGCAGGTCTCTGATGCAGTCGAAGTTTACCTTGGTCCTTGCCTTGAGTCTCTGGGCATTAAATAAGCTTGCATCGGTGCGAAACCGTATGTCAACTCCAAAGCTTTCTCTGCAAAAGGCATCTTTCAGCATGGCGGTGAACATTAAGCTGAAAAGTGTTGGAGCCAGCACACAACCCTGCTTCACGCCATTTGAGACCGGAAAAGGCTTGGAATAGTCTCCGTTGTCTTGAACTCTTGCCTGCATGTTATCATGGAATTGGCGCACCATAGTTATGAATTGGTCAGGGCAGCCGAATTTGGACATGATTTGCCAAAGGCCTTCACGACTGACATTGTCAAAAGCTTTAGTCAGGTCTATGAAAGCAGTATAGAGATTTGAGTTTTGTTCTCTACATT
This sequence comes from Biomphalaria straminea, assembly GCA_021533235.1. Classification (NCBI taxonomy): domain Eukaryota; kingdom Metazoa; phylum Mollusca; class Gastropoda; family Planorbidae; genus Biomphalaria; species Biomphalaria straminea. Next base: position 4,896,820 of record JADKLZ010000167.1, read on the forward strand.
TCTCTTGGAGTTGGCGGACTGCAAAGATCATGTCAACCGTGCCTCTACCCTGCCTGAAGCCGCATTGACTTTCCGGAAGTAGGCCAGTTTCTAGATGATGTTGTAATCTGTTCAGAAGCACCCTAGCCAGAATCTTGCCAGCAATGCATAGGAGGGATATGCCACGATGATTATCGCATGACTGCCTATTACCCTTTCTCTTATAGAGGTGAATAATGGAGGCGTCTTTGAACTCTTGTGGTAGAGTCTTTTGTTCCCACATTATCTGGTAGATTTCTGTTAATTTAGTAGTAAGCTCTGAGCTGCCAAGTGAGTAAATTTCAGCAGAGATGGAGTCTGGCCCCGGTGCCTTACCCATTGAGAGATTAGATATTGCTGCCGTTACTTCATTTAGCCGGGGAGGGTCAGCGAGTGAGTGGTTTATTGGGATTTGTTCCAGGCGTGTGATTGCTTCGGCACTAATGCTTGATGGACAGTTAAGGACTGTGTTGAAGTGTTCAGCCCATCGAACAAGTATGTCCTCCTTGTCTGTTAGGAGTTTATTTCCATCAGCACTGAATACCAAAACCAAATATATAGACACTATGTCAGATAAATGAAAAAAGTTGTGTGTGCTTTTGCTAGAGATCAGGTTAGACTACTCTCAGTGAATTAAATTTTGTAATTACATTTTTGTTTGTTTGTTTCAGCCTCGTGAAGTTTCTTTAGATGATGATGAAAAGTTGGAGCTGAAGCAGAAATTTGAATCTCAGCCAGAAAGTGTCATCTTTAGGTTAGAGGCACAGAAACCAAGTTATGAAGTGGGCTCATCATCACAGTTAAAACTGGCCTTCAAATCCAAACCCGCTGGTTTGTAATACAATGCTCTTGTCATCTAGGCTTTTTGTTGAGCATAATGTGCTGTTACTATGGGTCATATTTTTTTAGGCGATTTCTACCTTGCAGTTGTCATGGTAATGTTACAGTCTTAAGGAAAAAATAAGTTATCTTCATTTAAACACCTAATAATATAATTGGATAATTTTTTTAGTAATACCTATTCAATAAAGGCTTTTAGTATTTCTGTCTTAAAAACACATTATATTAGAAATGTTAATGGTATAACACGCCAAGAATATGTATTTTTAGTTTGAATCAATAATTCTCTTTATTTCTACAGCTAAGGTGGATGACAAAGTGGCCAAAGTTTGGGCTTTGAATTCTTCAGATTTATTAGATGACAATGTTGACCTGGTCAATCAAGATGACTTGTTGGATGAAAATGATTTGAAAAAACCAGATCCAGCCAGTCTTAAATGTGAGTTTTTTCTACACTGTTTAGTAACTTAGTATAGTTTGTTTTTTTTATTCCATTCTTAGCTGAGAAATCTCTCATCGGGTTACTAAGTAAAGTCTCAAATTTCTTTCTGACCTTCTAAAACTTTTTCCCTCAGCTGATACTTCCAGGGGTGTCCGAGATAAGATTTTTTTTTTTTATGCCAGATATCCAGCCAAAGCTTTGCTCAGTGCAACCCTAGTTATCTTATGTATTGGTTCTAATTTTCTTAGTGTATAGCAAGAACTAATCAAGTATGGCCCTTGGCTTGTTCTGAAAGTTCAGAGAAACTAGACTATTAATATTTATCGCAAAGGTACCAGTGGATTAACATAGGCAGCTTTTTCATATCATCACTGCATTGTTGGTTCTTATTGCTTTCTTTTCTTTACAACACAGTTGACTGTGGCAGTGGACCTGCTAAGAAGAAAGCTTGTAAAAACTGTACCTGTGGCTTGGCAGAAGAACTTGAGAAAGAAAAGCAGCCAGTGACAACAACCAAGACCTCAGCTTGTGGAAATGTAAGACTTAAAGTTGTTTTTTTTTTGTTCTTTAAAAAATATATGATCCATTTAATTAGTATTTTTTCAAATAAAACTTTTAATTAATTAGCATTAGGTGTGATAAATTATTTTGCTAACGTGGCAGTTAAAAAACTATAGTGTTAATATAGATTTTTTAGAATCTAAAATCCAAACCAAATAATTTCTATTTCCTTTTTAATTGTAATATTTCTTAACATTTTTTGTTAGATGTCAGTTTAATCAATGGCTAAATATTTTGCCTCATTTTGCTTTTATCTTTTTATCAACTCAGCCCTTCTTCTCTCTTCCCCCACCCCACCCCCAAAAAATATTTTTACCTTTGCAGTACAGCCTTAAGTAATGCCACCATAAGCTCAAACTTTGTTTTACGTCAAATATCATATATAAGCTGTCATGGTGAAGTAATACACTACTTACTTATTATTTCAGTGCTACCTTGGAGATGCTTTCAGATGTGCTAGCTGCCCATACTTAGGCATGCCTGCCTTTAAACCGGGGGAAAAAATTCAGTTGACTAACCGACAGTTGAAGGCAGATTCTTAACTTGACCTACAATGTCACTTAACTATATTTTTTTTCCTCATTCTCATCCAAAACATTTCCTGCCCCATTCAAGTGAAGAATGCTCAGAGAAAACAGTTCTGCAGAATTGTTTATGAATATAATAAAATGTTACAAATATATAAATCGATTTAAGCTGTTTCCTTTCCTTTATATGTTACCTTTTATTTTAGTGATCAAGTATTAATTGATTAGTTTTACATGTTAAGAATATTTCTTTATATGATTATTACATCCTGGCCCAAAGCTCAAACCTGGTACAATTGAGACTGTCCAACAAGTGTCCAGAGAGCATACCACGCAGCCAGCTGATCATTACTAATTGTATTCACTTCATAATATACCAGTTTGTTTAGAAAATTAGTTCCCTTGATGATGTTTTTTTAATTTAAACAAAAAATTATTATTTTGGGAGGTAGGAATAAAATAAGAACTACAAAATGTCAGTAGGAAATGTTATGTCTGCCAAAATTATTAACTTTCCCATAATGCTTTGGTAGAAAAAGTCTGTTACTGTACTGTAATTAATTTTTAAGAACTCTTAAAATAATATCCTATACTCTTAAGCGAACAATTCTTGTATATATATATATTTATTTATAAATTTTATTTCGAAAACGGCTCTAACGATTTTCTTTAAAATTTCAAGGTATGTGCGTATTAGTGAGAAAAAAATTCTGAACTCATTGGCCACATCGGGAAAACTCGAGTTCGACCGTTATTTCGATATGAAAATGTCTCAATTTAATTTTGGTCAGAATAATTTATGAATGAAATGGAAAATTTATGAATGAAAGTTTTCCATGACGTAAACGGGAAAAACGCTGCTTACGTCACTAAGCTTACCTTACTACAATGCAAACAAGAATGAGTTTTAAAGTATCAATGGACCTAATTAAACATTTGCACACCATCTTATTGAAGATTGATTTATTATAGAACTATGGAAGGAAAGTAATGAAATTAAATGTACCGATGTATGATTAGTTATTGCGTTTTAAGTGCTTAATAAATTGTTTACACTTTAATTGCGTAGAGCGTGTAGATTCCTCATTAATCTTCGGATTTGATGTCAAGCCTTATTATAATTATAATTTTGCTGGTAAAATTATGACCATGTGTTCATGCTTCAGTGTCTAATGTCCCGTACCAAAACAAAGGAAATGGTGATTACACAGCTGCTCTACTGCTCCTTACTTTCTCACACTGAACAAGATATCTAAACTTGGGGTTACCGTTAGGGCGTGGTGACGAAAGGCCCAGGAGATATATGAATGGAGGGATGTGTAAGAGCAGGCCATATCTTTCCATGGGCTGTAGCACCAGTAGCAGTAGTATATTACCTTTCTTAGTATAAATTATTTAACCGAGCAAGGCTCGGCCACCTGATATTGTTATATTATTCATATATTTATTTTTTCTAAAACATACATATAAGTAGATTTGTCAGTCAAAGTTCAGATCTGTTTTCAGGCATTTAATTACACAAACCTTGACAATTATAGAAGTACAATACATACTACTTGTTACAATGATTATTTTATTTAAAAGATCAATTCATATCGTATTTCAATTTATATAAATACAATATTTTTTGTACAGAAAATTTTACAAGGAAATCTAATCATCTGCTAATATATCTGCCAAATCTCCACGGTTTAATTTCATGAAAATGTTGGCCAGTTTGGCTTTAGTGGCATTCTCTGCCTCTCTTTGAATCCATCTTTTCAATATTAGATACACAAGTTCTCCAGTGTTATTAGGATAGTCCTCTTGCATTTGCTCTAACTCAGCATCTTTGAAGTCTAGACGGCGACTCAAATCTTTCCAGTCACGTCCAATCTCATTTTTTATATCTAACAATTGGTCTGTGGTTGGCTGTTGCTTTGAGACTGATAATACAGTAATAAAATCATTTTTATATTCAAAAATATAATTAAATTAATATCAGAAAAAGGAAATAAAATCTTACACTAATTTGTTAAAAATCAAAGAAAACAAATTTTCACTTCAAAAAGTTGAAAGTTATTCATTGTTTGCTTTAAGAAAGTCTCAGCTCCTACTCTCATATAAAACTAGGAATTTAAATCTGAGTTGTATTATTGTCCTTTACTCGTAATGGGTCCAGTACCCGACATTACATTGTAGAAAGTTAAACCAGTTCAGGACTTTGACACCCTTGCTAATCTTAAAGACCACTGAACCAGGTCTATAAAAGAATTTTGTGCACACTTTTAGTTGGACTATTAAAACTATTTTTTTAAATTAAAAGGTTATAATGTTTTGTTTTTGTTGGCGTGCACAATTACAAAATAAAGCTTTAAAAATCTCATGTTTAAAGTTATGTATTACACATTCAGGTTATAATAATTTTTTTGTTGTCTGTTGATATATTAGATAATAATAGGATTTATGAATTGCTAGTTCATGCTTAACAATCAATACCCTTATAAATTTGAATTTATTTACCTGTAATTGGTTTAGTTGAAAGAATTTTTGTTTTCCTAGGCTGAGTGTCAGCTGTATTACCTACATTCATAACATTGTTATCTCCAATAATCACATTACTGCCATTAACATGATTGATATTGATGTTCACTAGTAAAAATAAGAAGTTTAGTTTTATCCTATGCATAATGCAAGATACGCATTAAAAACATTATTACAAACATTTGACTGAACATATTTTAATGTTTATTAGCTAAACAAAATAAAGTTTTCAAAGAAATTATACCGGGTATTAATTAAATTAAAATTGTTTCAATAAATTAAAAATAGATTTTTTTTTAGGAAATAATGATTCACAAAACTTACTTTTCCGCAATGCTATACTAGTTCTTGTTTCTTTGAAAATCTCATGCCTTAATACCTCTGAAGCTGTGAAGCGTTGTTCAGGATCATGTGATATCATATGATTTAGAAGATCTTTAAACTAAATTGGTTTAGAAAGATAAGATTTGAATAGAATCAAACGGTAGTTTATCTTAGAGGCTTCTTACATTAAGATTTTTTTTTTTAGCATTTTTTTTCAAACATTAAAATTTAAAATCAAATGTCTCTGTATCCATAAAGGGATTGCTCTGTTTTGGGTTCCCTAGCAAAGACACAAATTTATAAAGACAAGTTAGAAATACTCCATTCTTCTCAACAAACATTTTCAGAATACAATGAAAAGATCAAATTGTATTTAACTATGAAAATAAGATGACCAACAAATGTCTTTATGAGTATGTATAGAATCAACATTTCTAATATTGGAAGATGTTTTAAAAGGACTAATCTATGTCAGCTTTTATCAGAATAGCTACAGTGACTAAGGGAATTTGTAATAGTAGGCTAGTAGACACTAACAAACACTTTTTGTCTGTTTAAATGCTTGTTTTCTAGAGTGATAACTGTATACCATAAATAATACACGTTACAATACCAAGTCTGAAACTTTTTGAATTGGCAGTATAGGTTCACAAAACCAATGAAATGAGTGGAATACAGTTATCACTCTAGAAAACATTTAAGCAGACAAGAAAGTGTTTGTTAGTGTCTACTAGCCAACTATTACAGAAAGTAAAAAAAATTCCCTACACTTGATGTAAAGAAAGTTTTAACTTTTGTGACGCTAGACAAGGAATTTAATAATAATAATAATCTTAATTGTCCGTAAGGAAATTTGTCTTACAATTTGTGCGTTATACAAAACAAAACATTATTTTTTAAAAAATTTACATTCACACCAGACTCACTCACAATTTACATATGAAAAGTTTACATTAGATTGGTTCTATTTAATGATCTGATTGCCAGAGGGACAAAAGAGTTTTTGTGTCTGTTTGTCTTTGCTATCGGTGTCTTGTATCTCTTTTGTGATGGTAAAATAAAATCCTGACCCAAAGGGTGATTTTTTATTTCTAGAATCTTCTTAGATTTTGTTAGGATGTTTGCCTCAAACAGCTGCCCTAATGGGGTTTGTTTTTTGCCAATGACTTTACCAGCAGCATTTAGGATTGACTGCAGAAGTATTTTGTATAGATTTAAAGCATTTAACTTTATAAGATTGAAACAATAGCCCCTCTCTCATCATGCCAAGTAAGTGAAATAAAATCGAATCTGTTATAAAATGTATTGAAATATATACAAAAAAAGAAACAAACACTTTACCACTTCTGTCTTGAATAAGGTTTGTTCTGGAAACTTCCCTTCCCTTGCCTCAGTGAATTTTTGTTTCTTATTTTCTGGACTGATTACAACGCACATTTCCAGAAAGATGAGTCCCAAAGAAAAAATGTCTGACTTTTTATCATAAGTTTGTCTGTTCATCTAAAGGTTAAAACAAAAATTAATAAAGCAAAAAAAACAAAACATTATTATGGAAAAATAATTTGGATGACTTGATGTTAAAGGTTGAATGAACCAGCTTGTATTAAAGATTATGGCAGTTAAGATGGAGTCAGGGCATGGATTTATATAGAAACAGCACATTGATATTTCCAATTTAATTCCAGTTGATGGAATCAGGCTGGAAAATAAGTGGTGTAGTATAATTTAAGTTCTAATTGACATGAGCCACTAGGCTAACATAAGGATACATGTTGGAAGTATTTTTTTTTTCAAGCTATGTCTGTAATTGATAAGATTTATTGAAATTTGAACATTTCTTTTCCTATGATGACCAAAACAAAAATTTCTACATTTTCAAAAGACTCTAAAAAATTCCAAAATAATGTTTCATTGCTAGTTTTAACTATTAGGTTGGTCTATCTTTCAAAGGTCATTTAGTCAGAACAACTGACAGGAAAGATTGTTTCAAATTTCAAAACATCCTTCTGCTAGTTCTCTAAAAGTAAAGTTCCCTTTTCAGACTTTGCAATCTATGGGGCAGATAATGTTAAGATCATCTGTATCTGTGACAAAAATAAATTTCGCCCACTTAAGGTATCACTCGGTCTAGGCATTTAACTAATTTATTTTTTTGCTATCTTATTTTATCACCTCAGCTTGGCCCTTATGACTATCTAAAGCTATTACCACCACCCCCTTTTTCTCTAGGCATCCGTGTCACGATGTAATTTCTTAATCTGACACCCGTCTAGCACATTCTTTATCGACAAGGTTAAACACGCCTCTGAATATCTTGACCTAACATCCTGCCGCACCCCCCCTTCGGGGAACGGGTCAATTCAAATGGACCCTCTTCAAATCGACAACAAGGTCTGTCTCGCGCAGCTAATCCCTGTCACGTAAGACAAACGGTCTGTCATCCGACCATATTGGCGATATCATTCGATAAGGGCCCATCCTTATGTCAATACATGAAACGCGCGGCAAGGTCAAGTGATAATCTTCTCCTAGGCATGGCGGACGATCTAAACACCTGGGAAGCCCCGCCTCCTTGACCACGCGACAGGATATGCGTGATGGCAAGCCCATCCCGTTTCCTGTCCAACTTAGCCTTTTTAACTACACATGGCGAATGGTCTTATTCTCATTTCATTTTGAGGAGCTGAAAGGATATACTTCTCTGTTTTGAGCTTTACGAGCTTTCGCTCACTATATTCATTTCATATCTTTCATAATATTGGACTGGTGGTAAGCTTTTATATGGTTTGTGTTTAATGGCCTCTTACTGTGTGTATTTATATATTTGTGGCAATTCATCAGAATGTTTGCCAATTTTGCTTCCGTCAGAGTTTGCTAATATTGTCTCTACAAATAAGACAGCTTTTTTAGTTTCAGCTTCTGAAAATAAGTAGTGTTAAAATCTTGGATCAATGAATGTGGCTGCCAGGAGATGATCCATTGTCAAATCAAATCTTGCTCCAAGTTGTTTCAATAGCTCATCTCAAAATTGTTGGAGACAAGTTAGTGATTTGGACACTAACTCTTCCTTCAATGTAAAAATGTAAGGATAGATCAAACTTATGCTGACATTGGAATCAGCACTCAAAACTGTTGTTGCTTCTGCTGTTGGTCTTAGAATTGGAAGAG
>JADKLZ010000167.1:4908699-4930240 GCA_021533235.1 Biomphalaria straminea
ACTGAATAGAATTGATCTAAATCAAATCACTGAATAGAATTGATCTATCTGATGTAAAAATTTTCACATGTGAAAGTATATTTTGTTTATATAGTTATTTTAATGCAATAGTAAGACAAATTTCTTATTGGATAATAAACATTATTATATAAGGTTATCATCTAATTGAAAACATTTATATCTTGTCAAGGTATTTCATAGTGGCAAATGATATAGAGTTAATGAGGGTGTAGTGTGGCCAGCACAGCAACTAGTAATCATTACCGGTACTATCCCCAAAAAATTTGTCAGAAATCCTCAATGCATGATAGACTCTAGACTGTAAATTCTAAGCCTCTATGAGTTTCAAGATATAACACCTCTTTTTTTTTGACTAGCACACACACTAGCACTGGGCCATCACAAATGATATTGTTTGTAACAGCAAATGCAGAATGATTTTTTTTTTAAAGTTTCCTCCCTTTCTTTCAATAGTAAAAAAAGAACCTACTGAATCTTTCCCTCCATCTTCAATTCCTCTCCTTAGAGACATGGGACTTTGGATAGTTGATGCCCTGAAATAGACAAAGAAAATAACTTTTACAAAACTCTTTTTTTAAGGAAAGAGAGCAAGTAATTAATTTTAAAGCAAAGATAAAGGCCTGAACTAATTGAGCTGATTTAAGATAACATTCAAAGTTATAAGAATTTATTTCATTACTGGGCATATAATGGAGTTCTATTGTGACGACACTAAAAAATTGTGTCATCATTTTTGCTATGACATTAACGAGATAAGGAAATTATTTAATAAATCTTTGAAAACAAAATGCACTCAATCATATCCATATTTACATTTCACAGCTCTGAAACCCACACATACTGACAAAACATGCAATCACAACCACTGTCAACTCATTTTATCACAATTTGAATTTCTTCTTAAAAAAGAGAACATTTTTTTTGTCAAAATTTAAACTGTTCTTTAAAAAGCAGTGCTGGCATTAATGCATTGAACCATATTTTTCTATAACCTGTTTCTTCTTTCAACCTAGCAAATCTCTAATTAAGCTTAACCAATGTTCTGATCAAAGTAGCTCAAGATTCTGGTGATGAGGTTATCAAGAAAAACAATGACATGTTTTATAATAATGTATAACACTGTTGACTGACCTGGCATTGTTATACTGAGTAAGTAATATGTTCATTGTAGCTAACAATATGTCAGGAAGACAGCGTCTGATCTGCAGATAAAACATTATAGAATGAAGTTAAAGACTTTGACACCAAAATATAGCATGTTTTATGTTTTTAGCCTAAATGATGTTTTGACCATACAAAATGAGAGTGATCTTTCTTAAATGGTTTCATTATCATAATCAACTAATTTCTATTGTTTCATCATAATTGATTTGTAAACATATGTTGTGGTTTTATTGGACATCAAAAAGTCAATAAACTCAACATTTTCACAGTAAAAAAAAAGCATGTAGTTATTAGCTTGATAGCTCTGTTTGCATTGAAAGTTTATATGGCACACTACTGTGTATTAGGTAGAGGTAAGCATATACATTGCAAAAAAAAAAAAAAGTGTCTGTGTGAGTTTATTGGCATATTAAGCATTAGTGATGACAGATAATAAAAACCTAATACACAAAACTAAAATGTGGTACTCACTTCATCAGAGTAATTTTTAAAGTTGCTTACTCTATGGTCCACTTCTTCAGCACTAAAAGGTAAAATCTTGACGCCTTGCATAACCTTTAGAATAAATTTACAGTAGGAATTGTGTTGTTAAGAATTTTTTTGATATGGCCAAACTATAACCCTTTAGAGATATTGAGATTTTAATGATACAACTATTTAAAGGAGCACTGTTTTTACATAATTCCATTTCTTCATAGAGACTACTAGATTTACTAATAATGGTATATTTTTGTCATATTAAAATTATTTTAAAAAAATGATTTTGCTTTATAGCAAGAGTATAATAAGAAGAATTTAGATCTGAATTGAAAGTCACACAATAGTTAACAATGTGACTCATCCTAAAGTGTATTGTTACTAAATAATACAAAATATTGTCACTACAATATCTGAAGAAAAAAAAAACTAAAGCTCACATCTAAAGCTTTGGTGATAGCACCTTCATGGCAAAAGTTGAAAAATGTGATCAAGTCAAGTAAAAGAAAGAATGTCTTGGTGGTCATCTGACTGGCTTCATGCCCAAATGTAGTGTAACTGTTGAAATTGAAAGAGATATAGAAACATTAAAACATCATCAAAGTTTGAATCTTCACTTATTCAATATTCTTGTAAATGTCCAAGAAATGTTTCTATCACTTACCGCTCTGCCATGTTAAGAGCTATAGAAGTCAAGCGATCTCTAGTTGACTGCGGAGATGGGGCAATGGAAACAACTTGACTCAGTAACTTGTTCATTAAGCTCAGAGCTTTTTCATGATCCTACAATCGTAAGTTAAAAAAAAAAAAGAAATGAAATCTATTTATTTTGATCAGAAAGAACCAGAACAATTATGAAAATCATACAGAGAAATGAGAACAGTGCTAAATTATTTAAATTGAACAAAATTTTAATGTAACATCCTGAAGAACAAAACAAAGTAAAGTAAAGCTCAACAAAGTGTAAGTTTAAAACTTTAATTTACACTAGAATACATCAATAACAAAATAATGAAATAAATAAAAAAATTCTTTTAGCAAAAGCTAAAATAGAACATGACTGAATGTTATGATTATCATCTGAGAACAAAAGGTTTTATCAATTATTTAGACATTTAATAAGAATGTCATTTTCTTGCCTGCAGGCATAATTAATTGTGACAATGAGAACACAGAAAATAGTGAAAATTTTCTGCTTCTGACAATGGTGGACAACATGGCACTGATATTAGTGAGGCAAGTAACTTGAAATTTGAGTAGCTTGGGGGGAATTATGTTTTACCAAATAATAAACATAGTAAATGACAGCAGTATTTATACAAATTAGTAGTATACAAAAACAACTCTTAATACATAAGAAAACTTTGTGAAGAACTAAGGACAACTAGTGGAGAAAAAATGTAAACTGCAACCAAAAATGAATAAGTAACAAAATAATAAGTAAACCATGAATTCTATTTTCTCAGTACCGGTATAAACAAATGAACTATAAGAAAATGGTATCTCTTACTTTGGCCAAATCATAAAGGCGAACTGCGTCCTCAAAGAGACCTTTAGCTTCTGTATCTTTAGCTACCATTTCTGTGATTTTCTGTGTATCTTGCCTGAAACTGTCAATGGCCCCAGGCTGAGGACAAAACAGAAAAAGTTAGAAAACTTTTAATTATAGATTTTGTAAATGATATTTCAAATTTATATTCTATTCTGAAATAAAAATAATTTTGAAAATCAACAAACTGAAGATTAGTAAATTATTATTTTTTGTGTGTAAACATCATTAGATCTACATAGTGAAACAAGGTAATAATGATGGTTATATTGATAACATGAATTTAACAGAAACATAAAGTTTTCCAAAGTAGAACTATTCAAGTGCTTTGATTGCACAAACCTTCCTTGAGCCATCTTTTTCTAATCGACCAAGCAGCATGTCAAACTGTAATAAGGTAAAAATAAAAAGGTTTTTACTATACTATACTTCAAGTTATCACTGAGTAGAATAAATACAATAAATACAGTCTAAAAAATGAGTGAAATAGCAACAGAGAAGTGAAAGTAATCATTCCTCCTACCTCCTTAGTTTCCAGGACCAATTCACTAACACAGGACTTAAACAAATCATCTCCAGTTGGCGTTTTTAAATTCCTTCAAAAACAAATTCTTTTGTTGTAATAAATGACAAACTAGAATTATATTTAAAAACTTATCACATTTTTAAAACTATGTGTGTATTTTTTTACACGCACCTAAGAGTTTGAGTAAGACAAAAAAAAAGTATGTGTCACAATTATGTCAAGCTACACACTCACTTTTAAAGATTCTCACACCCATTAGGCAAAAAAAAAAAAAAAAAAAAATTCTGCAAGTTTGAAAGTCAGCCAACTATCAAAAGATCTCTGACAACATTTCTATTAAACTATTAAAGTACACAAAAAGATCATAATTAAGGACTTTCTGTTTGTAAATAAATGTTGTCAGTTACCTGAGAAAGTAAAAATACTGTAAAGCCTCTCTTGGATCTGTGGCCTCGAATTTACGAGTGTACATCATGACAAGTCTGGCAATGTTTAATCTTTTGAGCCCATGAGAATCTGAAGGATCTTGACTAACTGTAATAATTTAATTTCTAAATTAACCTTGGGCTAATTAGTCATAAAATTCTTAAAGATGATGAAATCTAAAATCTACAAGAGATGACATTTTCAGCATGTTCTATAAAATAGTTATTAAACAGATTAATGATTTGTGCATTTAATTAGTATTTATTAATTTCACCAATTGTCAGTCCCTTTATTAACTGTGAACAGTTATGCTCGGGGAAAATTATATAAATAGCAAAGAATAGATATGGAAGAACACAAAAAAGATTTTGGAGTGTTATATAATGATTGAATGGATGAAATGTCTTAAAGTAAACTAAACTATTTTTTTAGGTAACAAAATGATACTGCAATGGCCACCTGGTCGGGATGGCCACCTGGTCGTGATATGCACTGGTCCTGTCCTTCTTGATGGTATGGATTCATACCCTGCCCGATGCTATTTATGAAACTTAAAAGATTTATGGGAATTATTTTATTTCAATAGAAAAAAAAAAGAGCAATTATAAAAAGTTATTTTTTTTATTTCTTTTTTTTTAAAATTCACTTACGCAGCTGAGCTTGGCAATTAGGGGGGATAATCAACATCTTCATTTCATAGAGGACAAGAGCTATATGCACAGCATGGTAGCGAAGACTTTCAATGCGACTTAAAAACTCAATAGCTGCTTCAAACTGGCAAGTGATGAAGAGAACTTGGAAGTAGAGAAATGGCTGCTGGTACCCATTGAAGTGGGATTCTCCTGGAAAAGAAAAACAAAACAGTTTAAGGTCAAAAATAATTTAAAAAAAAACAAAACAATTAGACTATTATTTTAAGCTATATGCCTCCTTAAGCAACAAATCCATTTTCCAGTATAGAGTCAACCCATTTATAAATTTTGTTGATGAATAATATTTTGCTCTTGGTGTACAATGAGCATTTCACTCTTTCTCACACAGATCACAAATCCATTTGTTTAAGATTATCAAGTATGTTTGTTTGTGAGCATTTATTTGCCAATGATTGGAGGTAAAAACTCAACATCTGAATCAATGCATTGTTTTGAATAGTACCATATAATTAAAAATTCCATAATTAATCAGTTTTAAACTAAGCAACTTCGAATAAATAATGAGAGTTTTACCATAGTCTTCATACAGTATTTTCTGCAATGTGGTTAGCGTGAGCTGATCTTGGCTGGTGTCTGTCGTACCCTGATCCTGTACATGAGACAACTTCATCCATAAGTAATCATCTATTTTGTCCAGTATCTCTGTGTGGTCATCTGTCCAATCACAACACCCAATAACACAATAGACAGCCCTGAAAAAACGATATTTATAATTAATTATTTTTTTTTTTTTTACATTTTCAAGAAAATTGTTATTTACTTCAGATAAATTTTTATGTTTCTTTTCCTTAAATTAAATTTTTAAAGAAATGTTTAAACTTGTAATCACTCATTTCACATACCTTTTGTATGGATCAGAGCAATTCTTAACTACCCGGCGGTACTGAAGTTTAATTTTAGTGTCACTGCCAGGCGCCAGCTTGTGGTCAACAGAATTGACATACTCATTAAAGTATGTGGGAAAGTCTCCAAGTTGATTGCTTTAAAAAAAAAAAAAAAAAGTTAATTGTAAATCATTTCATTTGCAATTTGCTAACTTAACAGACCAAAAATGTATTTACCCTGCCCTGTCTACAACATGTTTGGCAGCTTTCAAATCTCCACATCTAAGACAGTAAAAGAGAAGGGCCCAAACTGGCTGTTTGTCAAGCTCACCATCCTAAAAACAAAAAAAGAAATGACTAAGTCAACATAGGTAGTCTTTCCAGAACATAAACTTTAGAGAATTTAAAAAGTACCAATATCACCTCAGGAAACCTAGTTGTTACATTTTATATTTTTATATAACTTTTTAAATTTTATAATTGGTTGCTGTAAGAATAGTGTCTATAGGTATTTTTTTATTTGTATTTTAATCTAAAACTTGAATTTTATTTTTTAAAAAAGCATTGGAAAGGAAAGGGGGGTTTGAAGCCTTTAACTTTGTTATCTGAGTTGCAATTTTAAAGTAAAATTGTAAGCATCAAAGATAATATCATTTAATATTCATCACTGTCTTTAAATTATTAAGGTAACTATGAAATACACCTGTACTTTAGTTCTATGATTGAGTTACCTCTGAAGACCTTGCCATTACAGGAGGCTTGACATTCAGATAGCTGTGCACCAAGTTGTATGTACCAGGGATACCCCCCAGCTGGGCTTGTCTCAAATTAGAGCTGACTGTTTTCTCAAGATAACGAACATAGCTGAGAAATAATGTTCCATAGAGTATTCAATGACTTTACTACAGAGAATAGTTGATAGCACTACAACATCATAAAGGAGATACAAGAAAATGAGTACAAATACACATCAGAACTCTTTTGTTCCTTTAGCAATAAATCATTGAACAATATGTAACTTATAGTTGTAAATGTCACATATAATGTTAAAGAGAAACTGTAGTATGATCATTTATTTTGTGTGCCATCGTACAAACTGTCTTATCTAATTATGTACCGTACTATTATGTGCAATGCATAATTATAAAACTAATTTCCACATGGATAAAAAAAATTAGTAGTAGTAGTACATAGAGAATGTACTGACATTATGAAGCCTCAATGAGAAGCATAACTTGAAAATACAATGATGCTTAAAAAAAAAGTTATTTATTAACTTGTTTGTAAGTTCATTTACAATAATTAAGTTGTCAGGACCACATATGAATGGCTTACTTTTGTTGTAAGTAATGCTTAGCTCTAGATATGAAGTGGGCTTGGATCTGACTGTTTTTACGAATGACTGAAGGCTGACTTCCAAATGTTTGACCCAGTGGGATTTCAATCATACACTGTACAAGTTGCCACATGTCAAGCACATTCTGAAGATTACAACAATGTAGGAAAATCAATAATTTTCATAATCCTTTATTTAAATAAATATTCAATTATAATTTTTAAAAATCTTTTGGTTTCTTTAAATGAAAAAAAATAAAAAAAAATCATTTGACTTTCATAAAAAAAAGACATATATGATAATAGTAAAAATAAAATTACCTGGTCACCAATGTTAGTGGCAACTTTTACAAACATATCAACCAAACTTGGTAGGATTCCATTGTCTATCACATGCTCATTATAAACAAACACCTGCATACCAAGAGAAAAAAAAAAGGTGCAAAATGATTATTTGATTGAATAAAACTGTTTATTAAATAAAGAATGAGATAAAATCAAACAAACTTACCTCTCTGGCGTAAGCCATTTCAATATGATCTAGACTACTTCTACCTTGACTTAACAAGCTATCAGAAATAATCATCTGTGAACATTAAAAAAAAAAACAAATAGGGTGTAATTAGGTCAGTTATCTCTCATTATTTACTTGTAAACTTGTTTGATTGTGCTAAGTTGGCAATATCAAGGAAAGGTTACTGGGGGAAATTTCTTGTTACCTCTGGATCTTGTTGAAATTCAAAAGACTCTAGTCCAGAACCAAGAAGAGAATTCAGAATTTTCTGTTTTTCCTTTTCCCATTCATTCTCCATACTCTCCCAGTTGTTCTTGTCTACCTCTTCGAAAGTCTTAAAGTAGAAAAGATAATAAACATAAAATATTTCATTTCAAAATTAATTTCAAACACATACAAACATTCAAATTTATATATGTTACGTACATTTTTTCTTGTCTGTTCTATAACTGCCAACAAAGCATTTTCTCTTTCATTTCTTAAGAATCCCTAAAGAAAAAAAAAACAATAAATTATTTAACATTCCTTTATTTTATTTATGATTTAAAAAACAATATTTAATTAATCCTGAGTTTAACTGGTAAGCTGAAGTTCAACTATTCCTGTCTTGAATTGTTAGAATGACCAGCTTAGCAACCAACCTCTTTACCATCAGCAACAAGATGTTAGAGCTGAGTGGAGACATAAACATCCTGAAATTCCTCAGTAGCCATGTTCTATAGATATAAATAGCCATGTGTGTTTCCATTTCAAAATCTCAAAATCAGTGCATAGTTAGGGCACATGCTTATTGAAGCTGTTCAGCATGGTGACCATCTACAGCATTTAGATACCATTTAAATACAGTGGGTAAACTCCACAAAAGAAACTATAACCTACTTGTGAAAGGATTTTGGTGTGTGTGTGTGTATAGTACCAACAGCTTCTGAAAGGTGGGGAGAATGTTAAGCCTGGATTTTGGTGTGTGTGTGTATATATGTCATGGAGCATGAGTGTCACCCTTATGTTACGCCCCTGTTCTGTACCTGTCCAGCGGTTGAATGTGTCAGCCTATCTGGGTAAGGAGAGGTCAGGAATGCAGAAGCAACAGTTGAGCGGCTAGGCCTGTTGATGTAGGTTGTGAGGTAGAAAATAAAGTGCTGCAGATTAATATAAAACAAAGCTATTCGAGTTTGTTACTTTGATTAGATGTTTTGTGGCTCATTACAATTAGGAAGTCATCACACTACTGATAGCATAATTTTTACTCCACTGAAATACAAACTTTTTAAAAATACTTCAATGTGGAGACTAAATCTAAGATATATAATAAAGAGATTTACCTCTATATCTGTTTCTCTGACAGGTTCCAGTGGCTCAAATGTTGTTGCTGCCCTCAGGCCTTCTAAACGTTCGGATATCCTTGGTAATACAAATCCTTTGCTTCCCAACAGAATAGATCTATTAACAAAATTTTTAAAAAACTCATTTGATTAGGCAGCTAAAATTGTAGAATAATCAGTAATGGTAAGTACTTAAGTAGTCAAAATTTTTAAAAATTTTATTAACAACAATCCTGACATAATTTATTTTTAAATCAGCTATATGGGTTATTGTTTTCCCCAGAAGAACACAATTCTGAGCTAGTGACAACTTTTAAAAACATATCAACCAGATAATTCAAATCAACTAATCTCTACATTCATTAGGTGAAATGAGAATGAAACATGCTTTATTTTTATAATTCTATGTCAAAATAAAATGTCTGATTGCATTTGAAGTTTGAAGTACTAAATATATACATATATATGTTGCTTTTTTGTTTGTATAAACTGAAGCATTTGAAAAAAAAAAAAAGGGGGGGGGGGTAGGGTTAGATAATAATTGTATGTCAAACTAGCATCACCTACTTATAAATATCAACGACTTCAAAAAATATATTTTTCTTAGTGTCTACTTAAGGAGAATTATTTTTTATATATATATACCATTAGTCCACAAATTAGTTTTTTTTTAATTTTACAACAATTAAGTGCAAAAGTCTTTTGTACTGAGAAACAAAAGCATAGAATCAAGCGGACATAACTTGGTTGAAAAATAGACTGATAGTAAAAAGACAAGCCATCATTTTTTTTTCCCAATAAACCACTAATGTGGCTGGTGAATTTTAAAACAATATAAACTTAAGTAATTCATTCTACACATCTACCTCCCTGATCCATTCTCTATAAATAGCTTTTTTCCTCCTTTGTGCCATACAGTCACAAACCATTACTGCATCTCCTTTCCAGTGTTCCTAAGTCTAAATTCAGCTATACTTGAGGGACATTCATTCGGAACAAGAGGAGTGGAGAAAAGAGGAAACTGGGAGGAATTTTACATGGGAGGCAGAGTGAAACAGTTTCTTAAGTATAGGAATTTGAAGTTTTTTTTCCCAAGGAGCCTTAATATTAGTCTATTTTTTTTTTAACTTACGCTTGCACATCTATGTTGTCTTGACTAACAGGTGTTGTACGAGTGAGCAAACGTTGTCCAGCTTCCAAAATCTGTTGAAGATTTCTTTCTACATGAGGAAGGTCAGTACCTGAGTCCATTTCAGCAGTCAACTGTTCTGCCTGCTGAAGCAGATCAGTGAACCCTTCTGTATCCCCATTCATCTTGGCAAGTGGTATTCAATGTTGTTTTTTTCTCAACACAGATTAAAATTCACAAACAACTCTGAAAATTAAATTAGTTCAATATTTTATTGAAATATGTTCTTAAAATATTTGCTTTATTTTTATATATGACTAGACATATTTTACCCGCGGCCCGCGGGCCTTTAACTGTACATCACTGAGAGTGTTATGTAAACAATTAAACGAAATAATAATGTTATAAGTTAAGGAATGCGTAAATGTAAAATAGTATGAATAAAGCTTTTAAAATAGCTGATCGACTTAAGTCCATATTTTCAAATAAAAACATTTGCTTGTAGGCCTACATAGATCTATATTTGATTAAAATTAGAAATAAATAGACTTAATTTTGTATGTTCATGTATTAAAGAATTAGGGAGATCTTGAGTTAAATATTGATCTAGATGTAAATCTAAACTATACAGTAATCTAGAGTTAAATATTGGCTTGGATAGAGTTCATTGTGCGCATGCGTGACCTTTTTAAATAGATGTAGGCTATGAATGAAACTATTAGAATATATCTACACACAGCTTTGCGAACGAACGCATGAAAAATGCTTTCGAAAAACAAATTTCAATGTGAAATGAATGGACTATAATAAGTGTGTTCATGTGCTAAAGTATAAAACTATCGTTGCGAAAAGAAGTTCTATCATCTTAGAGTTTTAGACCTAGGGACGTGACCTCATTTCACGTTCGCTGTGCTAGGAATAGAGTGATGTGTAACATTTCGTGAAATGTCTAATGAACGAATGTGCGTAAGGATATCTATGCTTGATGATATAAAGAACGAACTTATGTAAAAAGCCTTTTGAAACACAAATTTGAAGCTTAATTTTGTTAAATAATAAAATCATTAGACTATATTTACTTTGTATTTTCATGCGTCAAAGTAAAAATCTATAAGTGCAAAGTGTATTTCTTAAAATTAGATCTAGATCTAAATCCTTTCGATCTTTTTCTCATGTCAACATTTTAAACAAAGCCTAGATCCATAAAATAGTATAGTTGTAATAGACTTGGTCAACTTTATTTTATTTAAGGGTCTTACGTTTGTTTTAGGGCTACAATACATACACTACGGCCTAAGTTGGTACCCAAGGAACATTTCTGCCAAGTTTAATGAAAATTGGTCACGTGGTTTTGATTTCTATTCGATACATACATACATACATACGCTAAACATTCAACTTTATAGTATAGATAAACTTAGTACTGGTAAAAGTAATAGCCTTTCACTTCACTGTGATTGTGTACATTGCCAACATTGTGGTCACATATTATGAGACTGATCCTATGGTTAGCACATATGTATTATATATAATATATATATTTGTATATAGTCAGTTTGAAATTTTTATTAAACTAACTAGATGCAGATATTATATATATATAATCTAGTACAAGTATACAGTTGTATAAGTGGCATACTCCCATTGTGCTAGATTATAGACATAGATCTAAAGATTTCTAGTAGATAACACTAGATCTAGGAGGTGAAATTAATTACATTTATCAATTTCACTTGTTTAGTGCCTGAGTACAGAAAATAACTTTTATTAAAGACTTAACTTAAAGTTAAGAGAGGTTTAATACAAAATCTAATAGAATAGTATGTGTCTAAATGTTGAAGTAGAGTTACTAGACACACAAATAGATAGCATCTTAGTTTAACTTTAGTTAGGTGAATATTAGAATATACACCCTCTGTTTGGGATCCCTCAACTCAAGAAAACAAAGAAACTCTCAAACAAATATATACATTATATATAAATACATATTTTTAACAATGATCTCCAATTTGATTTAAGTAACACCATAAAGTAAAATTATTAAACTCACTAAACTTTGAGACATTTTAGCACAGAAGAATAAAGTAGCTATAACTATAATACATAAAACACTAACTAAATAAAATATACTATATATAGTATAGTCTAGTGTCTATAGTATAACAAAAAAAAAACAATGAAATAGTTAGAAACAAAGATTCTAAGCACTTTTGATTTATTATTATTTTATAAATTATTCCAATTCCATATAATGGCACTGTAAGTGCTACTTCTTCCCTAGTGCCTGTTAATGAAATGGGTTGCCTAAATCACCCAGGAAAACCAACTTAACCTTTTAATTTAATTATTAAATATTTACAATAAAATTACATAAAGATAACTAACTTTTACTAAGACTAGATTGTCACTAGATTCTAGTCTTGTCTAGACTCTAGACTCACTCAGGTAGATCTAGACTCTAGACTGTCACTTTTTTTTTTATACAGTTTATGAGTCTGACTAGACTTGGCACTGCCGCTTGTTTCACTGTTTGACTATACTTTTACTCTACTAGAGTCACTGTGTCTCTACTAGATCTAGATTATTTCTAGAGCTAGCTACTAAGCTAGAATGGAGATATTATATCTATTATAAATCATTATTAAATCTCTCCTCTCTATACTATAAATCTAGTTCAGTAGATCTAGTAGTCTAGAGTCTGAGTGTAACTAGAGTCTAGAGTCAGAGTCTAGTAAAGTCTGGCACTAGATCTAGTCTCTAGTAGTACTAACTATAAATATATAATTTATATAAAACTCAATAAATAACTATGAGTGTGACTTGTGATGTGAATCTAGTGACTCTAACTCTACGACTCTAGTGTCTCTAGTCTAGTCATCTGACTGTAGACTGTACTGTAGTCAGTGTAGTGTAACTACTATGTCACTATGTTTATCAAACTTTATCTAAATACTAGATCTAGATCTATTTTTAATGTCTATCTAATAATGAGTCTAGTCTAGAACCTTGTAACGCCTTGTTTTATTTTATTATTCATACTACTTACTAGACTAGACTAGTAGTTAAGTTAGTAGAGTAGTAGAATCTTCTCAAACTTAAACTCCTCTCACTCAGTCAGTGACTACTCTGTGAGTTAACTTTAACTTACTTAGTCTGAGGTGAGGAATCCAGGAGTCTGAAGAGTTGAGTCTTTAGGAAGTTACTCTAGTAGACTCTACTCAGACACTGTCTACTGTCTTGACTTGTCACTCGTGAAGTTGTGTGTCTACTCAGCAGACTCAGTCAGGGTCTCAGGGAGTCAGGCCTACTCAACTCACAAACAACTGTCACTAACTGTGACTGTGACGAGTGTGACCGTCCTGTCACTAACTAAAATTTATATAAATAGATCTACTAATGTCACTTCTTAGATTTAGAGTAAGTTAAACGTAGAAATTGTTATAATCTAGAAGTAAGATATTATATACTTATAAAGATATCTAGTCTAGATCTAGACTTTAGATCCTAGCAACTTTATAATTCATACTTCCAATGCACCGCCGAAATGTGAAAGCGGCCATTTTTGTTATTTATAGAAAAAACGGTGTTAGATTAAAAAAACACACACCATATGGATATATGTAGAAAATTATCTAATAGAGTCTACTAGTTAGACAAATTACTGAATTACAATTTTAAATATATATATATATATATATATATATATATATATACATATATATATATATATATATATATACTGCCTACTAGACTATATTTATCTATAGAAACTATATAAATATTGCGTTCAAAATATTTTGTCTAAAATCTAAAATAAATTCATTTTTTCAATAGTATGTTGTCTTTTCAACACCGCATCATATATCTATATAGCACTTCGACCATTAACTAAATTATTTTTTTTTTCAAGTCGCATAATAAATAAAGTACTTTATCTTATCTTATATAATACAGACGTTACTTCAAAAAAGAAGATGATTACGTCCTACGCGTCATGCATTCAGTCATGCATATTTACCAGTGACTTAAATTCTGCCAAGTCACTGGTTTTCCTGGCTAGCTCAGGCAAACCATACCATGCTCTAATGGCACTAGGAAAGAAAGAGCATTTGTACAGATTTGTCCTAGCATATGGGACGAGGAATGTGCCTTTATCTTTGTGTCTTTCTGAGTATTTTATTAAGTTTTGTTTATGATCAGCTGTGGTCATTCTATAGAATGCCTAATCCTTCCCTAGTTACCTGTTACCTATCCCTTAGTCTGGTAGACCGTTGGGGCAGGGCCGGTCTTAGGCCACTGCAACCTATGCGGTAGCAGTGGGCCTCGCGCTTTCATAGGCCCCGCGCTAATTCAAGGTGTAATTATTAAATTGCAAGACATGAACAAAAAATTCCTAAAAATCTCCTGAATTTATTAAAATCTCCTGAAAACTCTTAAAAATCTCCAGAAAAATAGACAAAATTGTCATTTGAGGATGTCATTCATTGTTGAAAACGCCAATCCTAAGCGCGATGAAAGAAAAAATGCATTATCAGCTTTCATGTAATAAAATTTAATAATCGGGCGTATTATTATCGTAATCCGAAGTTCCAATAGGGGATGATTATTTTTGAAGATATCACACACTGACCCATCAGCAGACAAATCGGGAGCAGACACGCAACTAGACAAGCAATTAAGAGAGATACAAATGATAAAAGTATAAAGAATATTTATTTACATAAATATTTACATAAAGTAATAAAAGGGGGAGGGTTTGTATCTAACTTTAAACGATGCTATATTTGATCATCACTTATGCACGTAATGAGAGAATATGTCACTTTGTCCTTGGTACTTAGCTATTTCTTGATTGAATCGCAGTTGTCTGTATCCTGGCTTGATTGGGGTCGCTCTAGCTGGAAGAGGGACGCCGATGATATAGTCCTGGTGGAGTTTCAGTCCAAGAGTTCTAATATCTGTAGTGGGCACAGTAGGGCGGTGGCCGTCTACCGTGGGCACAAGTGTACTGCGGGCAGAGCTGATCTGCCGTGGGCAGCGTCGGGCACAGGATAAGTCCAGTGAGTTTGCGGAGCTATGACGTCTCGAACAGAACGGATCTATAGGGACGTCGTACCTAAGGGGCTGACAGGCGGGCTGTCAAATAGGCAGGCTTGAGTCGATAGCGCAAAGTGGACGATGAGTAGTGACTTTCAGCGCTGAAAAGCACTTAATAGTACGTGATACTCGTAGTGGATCCAAGTGAGCAGGCGATACTGATTAGTACCAAATAGGCGAGTGTAGTATAGGCTGGAGCCAAGTAGGTAGATGGAATTCAATGCAAATAGGCAGATGTGTCAATACACATAGGCATATAGGCAAGTAGGCAGGTAGGCAAGTATTTCAACACACATAGGCAGGTAGGCAGACATCTGAGGGAGGCTGCGGATAAATAAAGACAAGTTAGGACATGTCTCTCATGCATCTTATCGATGCCCTCGACTGAGGTGCATTCGTCAGATTGGTGAAATTGCTTTAGTGCACATTGGGGGAAAATGATGACAAATGGTATTTGGAAAAATAACTAGAGGGCTGCTAGTAATAATAAAATGTACATAAGAGGGTAAAAAGCAATATATATATGTACATGAAGGGGAATAAGAATCTAATAAAATACAAGTAGAAAGAGCATAAAAAGGGGGGGGGAGAGAATTGGACGCTGGTGGTCAGTGACCGTGACGCTATTGTCTACACACGGCCGGAGCCATGACATGAACAATGATTGTCAATTCAAGGGGAGGGAACAACTCTTGCAAAAGCAAAATGATTAAAATGAGAGATGTTTCTGATATCTCTTCTACAATTATCAAGGCGACCAGCCGAGATAAAGAAAATAAACTAAGATGTACGTACATGTACAATGTTGCGTCAATTATCAATTGAGCAACGTGGCAATAATATTGCCGACATAGGTAAATGTAATATATAAGTATATACATATGCAACGGTTAAGTTTCCTACTTACGACAGTGAGAAATACACAATGCACAAATCAAATATAAATGAAAAAAGTAAAATACACATGATAATATCCAAAATGAAATATACACAAGCCAGATAAAATGGAACTGTGTTTAACGTGGACTCACCACCAAATATTCCTCTAAGAGAATTAATAAATGAACTAGTCCAGGCTCATGCGGCAAGTGCCAGCGGGAGAGTGAAAGTGAGCGAGTTGGAATAGTTTAGCTTATAATAAAAGTCGGAAGTACGACCGGAAACAGGAAATGTGATAAGATAGGGATTATCTCTCACGTGGTCGGCTTGAGACGAATATTTCACATATTGGAAAGAGGCCTGAGATGTGTGGACACGAGATAAGGGACACACCTTGGAGCGTCGATAGACGTGTGGCCTCGAATAATCTCTTTGATCAAGGAGAGGCGCGGGTATGGATAGATGAATGGCCAATCCTACCCAGACGGTGTCGACTATCAGTCGGACAGCCGGCGGATAAGATCAAAGTAAGCGATCGTGCGTTTATCTCTGCCCCGGTCAAGGGGAGATAAGTGAGGAGTGGCGACAGTCATGGTCCATGCGCTAGACTTTGTTTAGCGTAAATAGGAAATATATGCGGTTTTGTGAAGAAATAGGGCATAGAAAGGGGGAATGATTAAAATAAAATAAATAAATAAAGATAAATAATAATTAATGCTGTGATAAAAGTGAGCGAATCTGTCAGCGAGTTTTTGACTTGTCACAGTTACTGACATTTAAATATGTCATTGGTTACAAGGTTTGCAAAGTACAGATACTAATTTTTAACTTAGTAAAGAATTAATAAAATTCAAAGTCGAATTTTTTTTATACAAAGTCATAATTTTCGCATATTATCCTTATTCCCACACAAACTAGGCCCCGCGCAATCAGTTTCGCATAGGGCCCCGCAATTGCTAAGACCGGCCCTGCGTTGGGGCACCAAGCAAGACTTGTGGACCATCTTTCTCCATTCCTCTCTACCCTGTGACCTGTTTAAAACCTCTTTCAATGGTAGGCCTGTCCATTCTTTGATGTTGTCTTCCCACCGCTTTCTCTGTCTGCCTCTTCCCCAGTAGGAAACGTGAAATCATTTCTCACTTTGCCAGCAAGTTTCAGACCTACAGCTTAAAAAATTAAATTCCAGGTTACTTTTAAAAAATCGTTAGCAGAGCTTTTTATGATGAATGCAGCTTTGTCATAAAAAAAAAACAACACATTAATCTACACATTTAAACAAAACACTAACAAAACAATATCACTTTTTTTAAAACTCAAATAAATTTTTGAAAAGTATATTTCTACAGCCTATATAGGCTACACAGTCAAACTGTTTAGCACTTTTTTCTTGCATATTAGGTCACAGCTGGGATTGCGCAGCCAAGGGAAATACTGCATTCCTCACTAATCTTCTGACTCGAAGACAAGTCTTATTGTTATTTCATTAAAATCTATATAGACAAGTTCTTTTGCCTTTTTTCTTTGTACTTTTTTTGTGCCCAAGATCAACAGTTTTATTTTGTTAGTTCTTCATTCTCTTCCAGTGAGCTTCCAACACTAATGCAGAGTGTTCCATGTAGTGTATGTAGTCTCTTAAACTTTTCTATACAGCAACCATTAAAGCAGTCTAATTAACTTTGCCATCGCCTGCTGGTATGGTAATACTTCACCGACACAAAGACTCATAAATAGACTAATTTAAAAAAGCATTGTGTATCACTCGAACACAGCTACCATCTCTTGAAGAGCTTTTTCATGAAAGATGCCTTTCCAAAACATGATTCTTAAAGATAAACTGTGCCCATTAAACCACTGTTACATACGATCTGAACGAAATGGTTGTCTCCTTTCCATTAGGACTAAAACTGAAAGATTTAAAAACTTCTTCATCCCACTTTCGGCCAGAGTGTTACAAGATCATCTGTCGTCATTGAGAAGTAGGCTACTGTCAGTACATTGAAATCTGATTAATAAAGCGCTGGTCATGAGTGTGAATGTTGTTTGTATTTGCATCTATATTGTTATTGTACAGTAGTTCCGCTGAGGTTTTCAATTATAGTCAAACTGAATTTCCATTTGATTGGATCAATAACAATTATCCTATCTTATATAGCATCAGTTTTTGCTTTTTCATACGATTCACTTAGAAGTTGCTTAAATTGGTAATTGTAAAATTGTCCAAATGTAAGTGATCTAAAATCATTATCTTGGCTACATGTTGATCTTCTGTTAAGTTAGGGGCAGAGCACTCTTTACTAGTGAAGAAACTCTTTTCTGAACAAGTGAAAGTAAGTTTCATTTTTGTTTAAGAAAAAATGTTTTTCTAGGAAAATTTTGGCTAAAACAAAAAAAAAAGTTTTATTTTGTTTGTTTCATTAAGTTTCATATGTTGTTTCAGAAACGAAATTTATTACATACCGGTACTGGTACTAGCCCAGACAGCAGGCTGTGAGGGGATGGAAGCATGTATGGTTTGAACTCAGTACCATTGGGTGATTGGGATGACAATTTGAACACCATAATACATGACCAAGCAGCCATCGTTATTAAAGGACTTTTCTAGGTCATAAGAATTATTAGGATTTCTAAGAATAATATTAGAACGTTTGGAACATTTCTCATAATTTTGTAAATCATATTTAGATAATTGGCAGTACAAAAATATTTTAATCATTTTTTACAAATTTCCTTGTCTCAATAAATATTTTAAAGAACATCTATCCTATACTTTTTTTTTAAATTCCTAAATCAAGAGATTTTGCCTTTATTAACACTGAAAGATCACATTCATGCTCAAACTACATAACTTCAGAAGACAGTTAATTTTTAGTCTTTTTATTATAATCTGTCTCGATGTAACAACCAATGTATAAATCATTGAATCACTAGAACAACTTGATTACAAACAAGTGGTATCTGCTGTATGTTGGCAGAAGGTTTGGTGTAAAACAAGTTTTGTTAAAAATGTGTTTATCTTCTAACTCACATTCTATACAATGGTGAAGAGTGAGTACACAATTTGTATAACAATGTCAACAAATGATGGGAAGCAGCACACAATGCGCCAAGAATAAAAAAAAAAAAGTTTTATTAATACTTAAGATTTTCTGATGATAAATTATATTCTAGTAAAAAAGTTTTTCTCTAGCTTGCTATGAGACATTTATTGTGGTAGACAAACGTATTTTATATCAGAGACTTTTACTGCCATTTTATAAAATTATTGTTCTTTTTCAGTTCTAC
The DNA here is from genome assembly GCA_021533235.1 of Biomphalaria straminea. Taxonomy (NCBI): domain Eukaryota; kingdom Metazoa; phylum Mollusca; class Gastropoda; family Planorbidae; genus Biomphalaria; species Biomphalaria straminea. Next base: position 4,927,958 of record JADKLZ010000167.1, read on the forward strand.
AAACTAGGCATATATATATGCCTTTAAATATTCTGTTCTCTAACTAGTAAGTAGACATACTAGTTAAAGTATAGTCTACACATTCACATGTACATCAAGCAGGATTCAAGTTGCCAGGACTGAATGATGTGCATTAAGAGAACTGTGATTCTAATGCTGTTTGTTTAGTTAGGTTAAGGCTAGATTGTAATTGCAATTAGAATCTACAGTGTTTTTCTAGTGTAATAGCAGAGAACACTGTTGCAATGTACAGCACTGTCTCTAGAACAGAACAGGTTCTCAAGAGTTTTTTCATTTTATAACTAACATGACGTATCATAGTCTTTGAAGTTAGTTGTTTTTTTTTGTTACACTTTAAGTAAATGTCTTTTAGCCTTCTCCATGCTGACCTAACTTTAGGTTTACCACAAAAGCAGAAATTCTAATACTAGAGATGTTTTATAGCAATCCATATTTCTCAAATGAAGGAATGAAAAGAGAACACAACCCTTAGAACAAAGCCGTAAATTCCTCTGATTACAAAAAGACATTTAAAATTGAACAGTTACTGAAAAATGTTATTCTATAAAAAGATATACATGTCTGTGTCAGCAAGGCAAACAAAAAGAAAATGTACAAGATTTCAGTAAAAAAAAAAAGTTTCCTTCAACAAAAAAAAGATTTTTTTTTGGAAATTAGACATTTGAGGTAAAAACAAAAGAGGCATATGAAAATAAATATAATACTATTTCAAATATTAAACAATTATATACAATAAGGAAAAGAGACATGGAATCCACTGAAGGTAGTCAGGTGAGAGACATAATACATATAGTGTACAAAAATATGAATTAATCAGTTGTAATATGATATAAAAAGTCTTGTCACAAAACAAAGATTTAAAAAAAAGTTAGTGTATGGGAGATGAAGCACCTCTGCTAATTATGCCATTAAGTTGTTAGTGTCAACATCCACACTCTGCAAGCCCTCTTGACTAAAGGGGCAATGAGATGAGGTAGGACAGATTTCTTTATTTCTGCTGTGAAAATTTGGTTCCCATTACTGTGCAGTTGGATAGGCCAACAGTCAACATAATGAACAAATCAGGTGTCACCATGTGACTAAAAAAAAAAAAACATTGATATATTGTGAGACTTCGACCATCTCATAAACCCCAAACCAACTCCTGTTACCTTAACCCTGTCCCCCAACTAGTGAAATAAAGGACCAGAAAGGGATCTACATTTTAAATATATTCATCACACAAGCCATAATCTCATCTTCGAAGTCAAGATTTGTCACACATAATAAACAGAGAGGTGACAATGTATGATGTAAACAAAGTTTTTACAGTCTAAGAAATAAAAAAAAAAACTTTTGTAAAACCCTGATGTGATACTTAGAAGCCCAATTAAATTACTGCAGGAAAGGAGCATGATGCTGTATTAGTTTCAAAGCTGATTGAGTGTACAACATTCTTGCAAAAGTTTACAACTTAAGGTTGAATAAATAACAGGTTCTAATCTCAAATGTTATCCACAGATCATTTGAATTATATCATGATATTATCAGATCTCAAACAATTAAAATAATACCAAGGTTAACACTGCCAAAATGTTAAAAGATTTTGTACAATAAATAATGGTGTATTCATTTTTTGAAAAAGTTATATGGCTAATTAAAATATATATTAAGATATAGCAATATGAAATAAAACATAGTAACTAATAAAAAAATATGAGCCTAAAAAAGTTTAGTGACATTCAGCCTATTTCAAATAATCCCAAGAAAAAAATTATTTCAATATCTAGACAATCATAACAATAGTAACCAATTTTTATGGCTTAAGTCATGTGAAAGATACTCAAATTAGTTTTATGAATAACCAATGACCAAGTAAAATAGGCCACCTAAATTTTTGATGACATTCGAAAAGGGGTGACAAACAAAAAACTTTAAGTTCCCTAACTTATTAAGATCATTTGCTGATGAATCACAGCCCAATTTCCCAATACTAATTAAACATCTTTACTTAACAGATGATGATTTTAATTTTGAACTTAGCTTTGGTAGCCAAGCACTTCAGCATAATTTTGCTATATGGAACCAAGACCTGGAGAAGTATTACAACTGCTTTAAGGAAAGAGCAGCTGCCTAATTAGAATTCTTCACATCTGTTGGCAAGACATCATGCAAAGAACCAAACAAACACCTGTACAAGAAATCAGAAAGAGAAGATGAGACTGAATTGGGTACAACAAGCCAAGCATTGAGGTGGAGCCCACAAGGCCAGAGAAAGAGAAG
>JADKLZ010000167.1:4930250-4950454 GCA_021533235.1 Biomphalaria straminea
ACAAGCCAAGCATTGAGGTGGAGCCCACAAGGCCAGAGAAAGAGAAGGTGAGACTGAATTGGGTACAACAAGCCAAGCATTGAGGTGGAGCCCACAAGGCCAGAGAAAGAGAAGGCGTCCTAGAAGCACCTGGCAATGCGAATTAGAGGCAGAGACAATTAAAGTTTGGATACACCTGGAATAAGTCGGAAAGGATGGCCAAGTACAGGGGACAATAGAGATCTAGTGTTGGTGGTCCATACTCCTATCTGAGTGATGAGTAAGTAAGTACTCCAATGTGGACACATATCACCTCTATCAATGAGATTCTACACAATCTTTGGTACTTGAAGACGTATTACAATTTTAAAATGTCATCCAGTGGTTCCTAGGAATTTTACTTCATTTAAAAAATTCAAACAATGGACATTTGTTTAGGCTCTTGAGGCAATTATTTTGAAACCCTCAAAAGAAACTGATCAACACCACTAAGAAAATCCTTAAAATATTTAGCAAAAATACATTTTAGAATTTAATTTTTTAAATCAAGAAATGTTTATCTCTTTTATCATATAACTCTTAAAATGTTAGTAAAGATATCATTTATACAAATGGTTAGCGGTTAAATCTATTAAAAAAATAAGCTTTAAAAAAAGAAATTAAGAAAAAAAAAAATTTCAATCTGAATAAAACCAAGGAAAAAAAATATGCATCCAGGCAAATAAGAAAAAAAAAAACAACTAATTATAAATAATACTTATATATTATATGTCCCAATATATTTAAACACAACCAGACTAGTTTTAACTCTTTTTATACCACAGTCTATCTATTCATTTCGAAGAGCCAATACATGATTGAAACTTAATGATATTTATATTTGTGTTTTTATTTAATTTCTTAGTTAAATCTTTTCAGAATACAAAAAAAAGTTACAAATAGAATTAATCCAAACTATAAGAAAAAAACTGCATTTAATAGTGTTAGGAAAAAAAAAAAGTAGAAACATTTAAACAATTTTTCTCACTGCATGTATCTTCTATTAAACCTGGCAGAAAAAGTCACCGGATTATCACCAGCCAAAATGCTTTAAATAATGACAGCTCATACGTTTAGTTTAATAAAATGTCCACAAGATGTTTTTTGGTTTACACAAAAGTGGCAGACTTACAAAAAGACTATTGTGGTATAAAAAGAATGAATGGATAAATAAAGAAAATTGTATAATGGGTGAAGAGACTATCCAATAAATTCACAACACTATTTGTTACTTATCATTTCACTTCCCATGAAGCGTTAATACCAACTACAATTTATGAAGGACTACAAAACAACCAGAATTGTTCAGTTTCACTCTATTAGCTTTTAAAACATTTTCATCTCATATACTTCCAAAAAAAAAAAAAAAATCTTTAAACAAAATCTTCTTCTTCTAGCAAGCTTATTGTAGCTGAGCTGTAAGCTCTTTTGCAGAGTGTGCCAAGGAAAAAAATAGTGTGCTGTTTTCTTCAGTTGTTCAGCACTGCCATACAGGGTGTTGGTTATGTTGGGTTGTAGTGGTTTTAGATAGTAGTAGTAGTCGTAGTAGTATAAATCTATCAAAACTTTTTTGTAATTAGTTAAATATATCACTAACAATTTTATACACAATTTCTTTGTAATCTAATACAATCAACAAGGATAGCAATAATATCAGATGACAAACTTATAAAAAAAAAAATTAATTTCAAAATATTTTTTTTTTTGAAAAATGAAAGTAGAGTATTTGAGAACCATTGTGAGTCTTAAAACTAAGCAATTTATGTTTGTGAATCCTCCACATTAAAAAAAAAACTGACATCCATGAAGTGCAGCTGATTTGAAGATTGTTGGTAGACAAAGAGGTTATGACGTGCTGATAATTTGGGAAGTGGGGCACAAACATGGAGAAGGGAATTGATAGAGGTGTCTAAAAGTAGTGACCATTGGCAAGTTTTACAAATGAATGTCTATGTCCTATTATTGTGTTAGGAAGAAAGATGTCTTTTACACAAAATTCTGACAGTTTTTCCTTAGCCATAAAACTTTTGTAATAAAAATGTAAAAAAAAAAAATGAAGAAAAGGAATAACAATTGTCCTAAGTACTAGTGGTTAATAGTGGTGAAACATTCAACATCATATTTATTTTGATTGTATAAAAGTTTTCTCTGTTTCTTATGATTACCTTGCTAATTATTTCTGGTGTAACATTTTACACAATGTATAATACAAGAGATTTACTCTATTGCTTTATACTGTTATAAAAACATGAATTTAAATTTCTCCATTTCACTCAATTAGCTTTTATCACATTTTCATCCTGGTATCTTCATATGTATTAAAATCTAAATATTAATATCTGGGAGAAATCATGTGAAAACAACAATGTCTGTCATCCAAATGAATACCAAAGTTTACAGTTCTCAAGTGACTAGTGAAGGACCAAAGATAGTCAATGCAAATAAATAAAGGAAGACAGCTAAACAATGCAAAAAATATTTACAAATACCGGTACAGTCCTTGTTGGTTAATCACACCCACCAAAACACAATATGTTTATTCCGACCAATCACATGAAAATGTCCTGTGTTATAAATTTGGTTTGAACACTTTATTATTCATGACAAATAAGCAGGTGATCTGACTAACGGGATTTGACTGTATTTTAAACTCCTCATGCAATAAAAGTGTTAGCAGACTGTACCATAGTCTGCAATTCAGCAACTTTCCAAAATGGAGTGTCTGAGTATCTAGTGAAGGTTCAAGTAAAAAGTTGTTGAGTTTATAGTGAGTTAAGTCAAACTTAAAAAACATTAATGACGGGAGGAGTGCATTATGACTGGAACCAGTTATTTAAATGTCATTAGCTATTTTCCACATAGACAGTTTTGAGGCAGTCATTGTTAGGAAAAGGAGGTGAGGATTTTTCAGATCCATCCATGGCTTTCTTTAATTCAACTCTTGCCTTACGCACCACAAACCACAGTAGGATTACAGTTATGAGAATCTGAAGATAAAGTTAAGTGAGCATATTTAGACCATAGTAGATATAGAAATAGCTGAGTGAAAAAAAGTAGGTCTAAAAACAACAATATAAAAAATCACATTTTTTAACTCTTTCTCTCCTAATTGACAACACCATTATTGATTTGACCATTTTAAATTATTTTTTGGTTTGATAAACATTAATTTGTGCTATATTAAAAGAGTATGCATTCCCATTTATTTCTATGCCAAATAAAATAATTTCTGATTACAAAGTGCTAGAAGTTAAATCACAACAGGAAAGTGAAAAACTTAAAAATGAGTAAAAAGAATGATTAGGTTGGATCATGGAAAATAATTATGGAGAGAAAGAGTTAAAACACCTGTCAAGGCTCTTTTTCTTCTCTAATATACATATTTGTACTTCAATGCTGATTACTAAATGTACCCAAGTCCTGGGTAATACCGTAACGACACATATAAAGATAGAAAAAAGATTCAGAATGTTTATTAAGTATGCTGTAATATAATACAGGCTCAGTTCTGACAAATGAACTATCCAGTATTAATTAAAATATAACAGCTCAATATACAGAAAATTTGTAGAGTTCACACTTCGACACTATCTTTAACCAAAACTGTACTGGACTAGGAACAAAACCACACTAATTTATTATGAGTTACATAAGCCCCAGAGAATTACCTGACTGCCAAATATGAAAAACCCAGTCAGCCTGTTGGATTCGTCTTCCATGAGATCTTGCATATTTCTTAACGTGGAGCCCATGTAACAATTCAAAACATTCATTGGTACTAAGCCACCCACACTGGAGATCAAATATCTTGGTAATGACATGGAAGACAACTGCAGAGAAGTTCAAAGTAATATAATGAATTATAGGCAAAGCAAGAACTAAATGTACTAAAGAATAAAGAATATATGGCATGGGATAGTTCTTTTCAAATAGTAGCATACAAAATTTGTAGATTTATATATGTTTAAAAATCAATAATTTCATAATAAAGTCATATGAGAGGTAAGATCTTCATTTAATGCAATCACAAATATGTAACTTTTATAGGTATCTACTGCAGCCAAACATTACAACATGACTTAACTGGAGTAAACAGAGCCATGTAATGCTACACGCTACAAAATGTTGAACTTATATTTTTAGGAGTAGAAATTTTGCTGGACAAAAATGAAAAGAAAGTAATTCTAACCTAATATAAATTAAATTTAAATAAATTAAATTTGCTAATAGTCCTAGAAGATCCTCTTTCAACACAGAAAAAGGCTAAAGGATAATGTTTTCTGTTAATATAGTTCAGTTTGGCTTTCTCTATTTTGGTAATAGTATTTTCCTATTCAGTTATTTATCCCAACAGCAATAAATCTTTTAAGTCATTCTTTCTCACTGACTTTAATTTTACTCAATATTAAATATATTAAAACTGATATATTTCTAATGCTATTTTTAAAATAAAACTTAAAAATACAAAATAATTACTGACTTTATTACTATGCAGTGACAAAAGTTACTAATTCTCAGAACTTTAAAATTTCTGCTTACTAAAAGTGTCTATGTCAAAATGTGACCTACTGAGAACAAAGCATTCTGAAGACCAAATGGTATGGGAGTGAGACGAGTCAAGGCCACAATCTTCATGCCATGTGGTCCACTGACAACATTGATGATGGCCTCAACTTTATGCGAATAAAACTTGGAGCGAAGATAGTCTAAACACAATAACCGCATGGTTGGCGTAGATATACTCAGTCCTACAGCCACACAGAAAGTAACAGCAAGTGGTCCATAGAGAAACCCATACAAGTAACTGTAATAATTATAAGTTCCATTACTCCTAGTGCTAAAAAAAATTTACAACTTATGCATTTACAAACATTTTGTGAAAATTTTTTAACAAGATAAATTTCATAAAATCCTGACCAACAATCAATTTTTTTGAAAACTTTTAAATATTAGGTTATCTATATAGTAACTTGGTCAAAAAAATAAAATAAAAGAGTATTTAAAAAATGTGGAAGCAAAACAAAATATGCTTATATGTAGTATCTAAAATAACATATGCTTACACATATCTTATATTATCTTATACGGTATGTTACAGATGTTACTTCAAAAAAGACTCATTCCATTCTCTAATAGCACTAGGGAAGAAGGAGCTTTTGTACAAATTTGTCCTAGCATATGGAATGAGGAATGTGCCTTTATCTTTGTGTCTTTCTGATTATTTTATTAAATTTTGTTTTTGTATTTGGAGATTATAGTTCAGTGTTTTATGTATAATTGCTACTTTACTTTTAAGTCTTCTATCCTGAAGGCTTTCTTAATTTAGTGTTTAAATAAAGGTGTTACTCTAGATATGTAGTATCTTTTATTACATATGCTTACATGTAGTATCTAAAATAACATATCCTTACACATGGTATCTAAAATAACATGCTTACATGTAGTATCTATAATAACATATGCTTACATGTAGTATCTAAAATAACATATCCTTACACATAGTATCTAAAATAACATATGCTTACAAGTAGTATATATTAAAATGTGAGGAGTAATTAGTCCAGTAAACACTTGAATCAGTTAGAAAACTTACCCTGAAGTGACCATGAGTAGTGAAAGACCCCAAGCTATCGGAAATGAGATTAGAATGAACAAGGCTCCAAGCACTGACAAGCTGACAACAGGATCAACATGTTCTAGCCACAGAAGCAGTGACCGGATGTGTTTATGACCAAAGACCAGAATGACCACAATAAATATAATTACACCTATGGAGCATAGTGTGGCCCTGTAGCATCTGTCACTAGAATCAGGGGAGTCTGTGATGATAGCATGCATAAGCACGCTGCTTGTACCTAGACATAAAAGAAATCAATAATTTGCTTTTGATATTTCAAATACTTAGATCAGTAGCTTTCAAAGGTTTCACGTGATCAAAGAGCAAAAGATTCTGTTTCTAAATAATCTAAAGCATAGGTTAAACTTGTTGTACCCCTTATGGCAAAACATTAGAAATACCTGGAACTTGCTGATCTTTGATACAAGTGCCATTCTGTGTAGATACTTTTACAGAGGTCTCATCTTCCAACTGACTTTTTTCATCATGGAACAAGTCGTTCTGAAAGCCAGATTTCCAGCCAGATGTAGAGTCACTCCTTTGGATGTCCTCCACATGAACAGGCAAAAAGAGAGCATCTATCTCAGAGGATTCACCCAGGAACAGCTCCGAGTTGATTGAGAATGAAGTCATAGTAGAGGTTTGTTCATAACATCAAAACTGAAGGATTAAAATGAAGATACAAAAACATGTTCATGTCGACAATTATTTTATTAGCAAATGTAGTTCACAAAATAGTGAGGAAGTGCAGTAAATAAAGCAAGAATAGTTGTGCTTTTTTTTCTGTCAGTCAGTGAAATATTGAGAACATTTGGCCAGTGCTTGATTTATATCTATAATTTTTTAAAACTAATAATTTTTGTAACTAGATTTAAGTGTTTCATGCAGGAATTTAATTCATTTTTCAAAGACAAAAATCACATGAAATTAGCTTAAAATTGTGACCCCCCCCTTACTTCAATCTATTCATTTCTTTCAATTGTGATTAGCTGTATTAAAAATCTGGTCAATGCTTCACAATTAATGTTCATACCTGTAAAGTAACAGCCTTCCATGCTTTGACATCCAAGCAAATCAACCAACTTCAGGATGTTTGCTTCAAACAGCTCTGTGATCAATGAGACCTAAACCAGATCAGTTTATTTGCATTGTCTACTCTATCATCACCATCTGTGGAGAGCAAAAAAACTTTTTTTTTATAACTTTTGAAAACTAAACAACTTTAAAGTTTTACATGCATGCTGCATGACTAAGACATGATCTTATAGTGCTATGTGAATACAGTTTCTAATATCTCGTTTCCAGTAAAAAAAATTAAATGGTTACTTTTACAGCTACAAGCAATAATGAATTGTGTGCACACAAAACTATATTCCAAAATTTGGTTTTAAATTCTCAAACTTTTCATTATGGCAATAATGAATTATAGAAGTAGAAAAAAATAAATATGGCTATGCAAATGCAGCATGTCTAAACACAAACAAAACAATTGCTTATAATGTTATTATTATTATTATTATAGCTTTTATATAGCGCTACTTTCATGCTTATAGCATGCTCAGAGCGCTTTGGTCCAATCTCATTTGTGGACCGGTGGGGGGTATCTAGGAATTGGTTTCCCGTGCTGCCTTTGGGCGCTCAGTAAACACAACTCTGCCCGAGTCGGGTGTCGAACCTCGAGCCCCCTTCTAAGTAGCCAAGCAAGCCAAGCTCAAGCCGCACTTAGCCTCTCGACCACGCTTCCCACAAATTATCAAATTAGATGCACGATATGACCTTCTATAGAAATGAAACTGAAGTTAAACGGTACATTTCATAATCAGCATTTTAGTATTTGCATTGATGAACAAAAACAAAACAAAAACATGAGCCTATCTAAAGAGCAAACTCTACTAATGACCACTCATAACTGACATTTATAAAAAGAAAATTTTTGAATATTGCATAACTAGGGTAGTTTTATATAAATGAATAGTGTATCAGTCCTGAAATAATACATTTATTTAAAATACACTATGGAAATTTGGAATAACAGCTTTAAAAATGGATGCCATTGAAAAGGCATAACAATAAGAGAACACAAACAAGCAACAAAAGTGACCATGGCATAGTAGTACAATTAAAACCAAGTGTAGCTCCTATTCTTAGCTATCTCTGAGTGTAAACAAGATAGATGATAAGTAGAAGCATGACAGAAGATAATATAAACTTCAAACAAGAGAGTCAATCAATACCAAGCTGTTACTCAGACTAATTCATGTACACATGTGAAGGAATCTTCTACACTACAATCACTATTAAAACACTTTCTGTATTTAAAAAAAAGGGAAATAACTCAGATATTAATGAGTAGATTATGATACAGTTTATGTTGACTAGAGACATAGATCAATGTCACACAAACTATTTAGTCTCGTTAGTCACACTGAAGCATGTACATTTCCTTTCAAACCATTTCTTTTCCATAAAGTGAATAAAGAATGCACACTTGTTCTCATGACTCAACACATCTCACTTGCAAATGATCTAATTTAAAACAAATCAATAATCTTATAGCAGCCTTCCTATAATATTTTGCAAAGAATATGTATGAACACAACACCAAAAAAAAAAAAAAAAAAAAAAAGCATTGAGCTCATGTATGTCTACTGTTGTACTGAGTCAGTTAAAAACACACTAAACAGGCTGAGCCAAAATGTAAAACAAAAAATAACTAGACAATTCAATCAATACTCTACACATAAATGACAAACCTTTAGTAGTGCAGCATGAATAATGAGCTTTGTAATTTAGTTTATCATTATTCACACACAAATGAAACACAAGCAATCAGCCTCTTTGTAAACTATGAGCAAACAGTATATGACATTCTAACCACTTGCATCTTTTCTTGTTTTGTTTTGATTAGTGTCTCAGTTGGATAGAGTTAAAAGATAACACTTAAGAATTTCATATTAAATTGTGCACTAAGAATAGTTCACCCAATTTTAAGTTTTTACTTCTTATCGAATGACTGGAATAAACTGTATGTTTGGTGATAAAAAAAAAGATGAATGAATTAATTCACATAATTTGTACAATTTAAACTTAATTTTCAGTTATGTGTAGATAAGTTATAATTTAAAATGTTAGTCCTAAACAAGACTTTTTAAGCCACCACACTTTGCAAAAACTATTTCTCCATTTCAAAAACATTCAAACAGTCATTGTTAGCATTTATAAATTATTTACAAGATGAGTATCTATCTGTTCCATTTTACGTCTCAAAAGACTATCTTTTTCCTTTGCACCTCTCACAAGACTAAAGAGGCCAATCATTGATACACAGATACAGTCACAGATTGGGCATCTATAATCACCAGGTGCTGTTGCACTTTCACTCTTCTTTCTACTTTTGCCATACTGCAATCCAGCACCCTTACTTTATACTTGCTCTCCTTGCGGATCTATCCAATTACTCTTTTTCCCAACTGTTAGTGTTGATTTCAAAGAGCTTCATGTCACGTTTGCATTCATCAGTATACCTTAAAATGACCTTTTATTAGTCAGATGATCATACAGTATGTCTTGTGGGAGTCAACATTGTTTTTTTTCTGTGAACAGGACTAAGCCAGCCAAAGCGTCTGCTGCTGATAACATTGCAGATGTCCCGGCACCCTGCTCTTCACAGCAATTCATCATTGGTTATTTTATATTGTCACCTTACTTTAAAAATCCACCTTAAGCATTGGAGGTGGAAAACATTGTCGTAACACTATTGGCAACGCGATAGGGTTAACTGTTTACGATGAGCTGACATATGTGACACAGGCCAGTAATACAGGACAAGGGACAGAACTGGTATGAACTTTGCACGTAAATATGACCAGTGTTAAGGTCATGTGATCAGAAGGCTTCGTAGAGTGTGTAAGGAGTGCAGTTGAGGACAAGAAAGCTAGGAGACCGGGACTGTTAGTTGGCCATGAAGTTAGTCCTGGTGGAGTCCTCAAATGAAACATACAAAACCAGGATTAGATAGACCAGTGTTTCTCAACCTATGTGCCGCGGCACACTAGTGTGCAGCCGAAGATTTGCAGGTGTGCCGCGGGAATTTCCAGAACGCCACACGTGTAACGTTACACAGGTCAGCCTAATATTAAATTTTTATTTTACGTCGCGATGACATTCCCTCTTGCAAAGATCAGTAATAGTAGTGGATCGCTCCATATTGATGGAAAGGGGTGTTAGCTATTCAGTTTATGGAATTTCCCACTAAATATTTATATATATATATATATATATATATATATATATATATTAGGGACCTGCGAATCAGGAAATTTTTTTCGAATCGAATATCGAATCGAATATCAGAAAATATTCGAATTTCGAATCGAATTCGAATCGAATATTCTTGAAAAAACTTGACAACCAACAAGTGTAATATAAAACTTAAACTTCAAAATTTTTATTATATTATGTCTATTTATACTGAAACACATTAAAATGTTAGCAATAATTAAATTGCAAATTAAAAAAAAGTTCCCCCTTTCAGACCTTGTGGCCTATAGGGCAGATGATGTAAAGGTCATCTAATTCTGTGGCCTACGGTTAACGAGGGTGTCATGTGGCCAGCACAACGACCAACCGCGTTTACTTTTCCCCAACTAATGTCAGGTACCCGTTAGAGCTGGGTAGACTCAAGGGCGCCCGAAAATCCCGAAATAAAAATCTCTGTCTTCACCAGGATTCGAACCCGGGACCTCCAGTACGGAAGCCAAACGATTTACCGCTCAACCACCGCGCCTCGCGTTTTAAAAAAGTAGATCTTTATTTATTTTGGCCTAAATCAAAGTTTCAGCATTATTTTCCGAGAGATTGTGACGATGGTCAGTAATAATTTGTCCTCCTACTGAATTAACTCTTTCTTATGATCAATTTGTTGCTTGAATTACAAGCAATTTCCTAGCTGCTCTGGAAAAATATTAATACTTTTAAAATGTTTCGATTTACAACTGCTTGCTTCGAATACAAACTGACTTCATCCTTAATTTGCTCAGAAATGGTGGAAATTTTGTTGATTCTGGTATCTCCTTGAGCATCATGCACTTTCTTGAACATTGAATCCATAAGGCTTCCCCTATTCCTGTCTTGAACAAGACTTTCACGTGGCAATTCATCAGAATTTTTGCCAATTTTGCTTCCGTCAGAGTTAGCCAATATTGTCTCTACAAATAAGACAGCTTTTTTAGTTTCAGCTTCTGAAAATAAGTAGTGTTTAAATCTTGGATCAATGAATGTGGCTGCCAGGAGATGATCCATTGTCAAATCAAATCTTGCTCCAAGTTGTTTCAATAGCTCATCTCAAAATTGTTGGAGACCTGTTGGCGATTTGGACACTAACTCTTCCTTCAATGTAAAAATGCAAGGATAGATCAAACTTATGCTGAAATTGGAATCAGCACTCAAAACTGTTGTTGCTTCTGCTGTTGGTCTTAGAATTGGAAGAGAAGCTTTCAGAGTATCTTGTAAAGTTTGTGTAAGTGGTTTTGGTGGATTTCTTGCACATTTCTTTTTAACACCACACTCTACAAGTGCAAGAGAGACAGGAACAGAGTTTTGGTCAATCCATTCCAGCAAATAATATGTACTATTGAATCTAGTAATAACATCTAAAGGAGGCTTTGATTCCTTCATTCCTTGATCAGTTTGATATTTGGACAACATAGTTTGACCAACAGTTGATGAATGAAAAAAAGCCAGCAATCCTGTGAACATGACTGATTAGGTTCTGAATGATTTTTTGAGCATCTAAAGCAGCATTGATTGAAAGTTGCACACCAAAACCGAGCTTGAATTATCCACAAAAAAAAGCATTACTTTTTTTGAAAATATTCGAACATTCGAAAATTTAAAATAATTTCGAATCGAATTCGAATATTCTTTTAATATTCGAAATTCGAATCGAATATCGAATATTCGCAGGTCCCTAATATATATATATATTATAATGACTCAAATGTAGGCCATCTTAGCAGATGCACACCAGTTCATGAATTGACAAAGATAATAATTAGCGATGTGTGTCATGTACAATGATTAGGTGTATGCTAATAATAACAAGTCTACACATTATTTATATTTTATATCCATGGAGAAATACGTTATTAAGAATGAAACTGCGAAAGCGTTAAATGAAAAGCAAGGAACCAAACGAAGGTACAAAGAAGATTACATCGGATATGGTTTCATATCTTCGGGACCTGAAGATTCTCCATTGCCAATCTGTCTGATCTGCAATGCAACTCTATCAAATGAGGCGCTTGTTCCAAGCAAATAGAAGAGACACTTGGAAACAAATCATCCAGCTGTAAAATCCCAACCGAAGGAATACTTCGAAAACATCAGGGCTCAACAATATAAACAAGCTAGGAAACTTACAAATTACCTAAAGCTGCCAGAAAAGGGATTGATTGAAAGTTATAAGGTTGCTCAGTTATTAGCAAAACGCAAGAAAGCACACACAGAGGCTGAATCTGTCATTGTACCAGCATTAGCAATAGTTGTTGAAACAATTCTAGGACCTGATGCCGCCGAAAAAGTTAAACAACTTCCTTTGTCAAATGATACTATCTCACGCAGAATAAAAGACTTATCATCAGATTTACAAGATCAAATCTGCGAACACTTCAACGTGACTGACGATGAACTGTCTCTTCTGTGGTCTCTTCAAGTTGATGAATCCACTGATGTTAGCGGCAAAGCCCAGCTGCTAGCTTTTATTCGGTTCATAAAGGATGAAAAATGTGTCAATGAATTCTTATTTTGCAACTACGACCAAAGGCGAAGATATCTTCAATGTGGTGAACGAAAACATTTTGTTCTTCAAACTACAGTGGAAAAACTGTGTCAGCGTTTGCACCGATGGCTGTCCTTCCATGCAGGGAAACAGAAAAGGATTCGTCACTCTTGTTCGTCAAGAAAATCCAAATGTATTAGTTGTTCACTGCATGATCCACAGAGAAGTTCTTGCCTTCAAATCTTTGGACCCTCGGATAGCTCTCATTTGCTCTCAAAAACAGGCACAACCTTCAGATTAAAAGTAATGATTAAAAACTGGTAAATCTTTTTTTTTCTTTTTATTTTAAAACAACTGTTGCTCTTCGTGGTGTGCCGCGAAATTTTTGTTGTTTTTTTACTGTGCCGGCAGACAAAAAAGGTTGAGAAACACTGAGATAGACAGTAGAGTTTAGTATGGCAGTACAGTGATGTACAGTGCAACATTTTTAGTCAGTTTATTGTGTTGCCAATCATGTCGTATTGGCTATTTTTATTTACTTTTTTAAGCACCAGATTATTTGGATCTCTTGTTGCCAAGTTCTTGAGTTTGATGTGTTGAGCAGGGATTACAGTAGGCCTAATTTGGAGAGAGAGAAACATAACACTACTCTGTTTTTTTTCTAGCCAAGAGTAAGTTGACCATGTTTCAATACCATATAACATGAGTTCTCATTACACGGGTCTGGTAGACAAGGGAAGCTATTTACCACATTCTTCTGCAGCTGTGACATGGTTCCTACTGCCTTGTCTATTCCATTGTTGATGTCTAAATCTAGTAGCACATCATTAGAAATGAAGGAGCCAAGATATCAAAAATGGCCAACAATTTCAGGTGTTTGGCTATTAATGGTCATGTGAGGTTTGTGTTCTGCACTAGCAAAGATCAAAAGGACTAAATGGTTTTCCAAAAAGTCCTGTGTTTAAATATGACACAAACCAAATAATAAAACTATGATACACACTATTACCATTCAACTATCACTAAATCTTGGAGGTGAGGTGGCTGAGTGGTAAAATGCTTGGCTTCTGAGTTCCGGGTTCAAATCCTGGTGGACAGTGGTATTTTCTATTTCAAGATTTTAGGGCCCCTCTGAGTCCACTCAGCTCTAATGGCTCCCTGACATTAGTTGGAGAAAAATAAAGGCAGTTGGTCAATTTGCTGGCAATATGACACCCTAATTAACCATGGCCCACAGAAACAGATGACTTTTACATCATCTGCCCCATAGATAGCAAGGTCTTAAAAGGGGTACTTTACTTATCACTAAATCCACCATTTTGTTTGTAGGTTGTAGTCATTACCAAATGGTGTTGGAGCCAGAACACATCCTTGTTTTACTCTGCTCTTGATGGAGAATGGCCTAGAAGCGGAATGTCAAACTGTACGGCGCCCTGCATATTTTCATGAAAAGCTGACACTAGTTTCTATAGCTTGTTTGGACAGCCAATTCTCTCAAATATGTCAAACAAGCCGGTTCTGCTGACAAGGTCAAATGCTTTGGTCAAGTCAATAAAAGCCATAAAGTGGGACTGCCTTTGTTCTCTGCTGCCGCAGGGAAAAGATCATATCTGTTGTGGGTCTACCGGCACTAAAGCCACACTGCAGTCTTCTTTTCCATCAGTGCTTTTTAATCCCTGGAAGATGGAGAATATCCTATGAAAAGCTATTTAACCTAGCATGCCTTTAAGCCAAAACAAAGAGATTATGTATCTTGATCAGGAACTGCTGCTCGCTGATGACGCCACACTCATATCTCATTTACAAGAAGGATTGCAGAGGCTCGTGAACGCTCAGGCAGCTGCTTGTCAAGAGTTTGGCCTTACAATAAGTCTCTCCAAGACTGAAATCCTGGCACAATATGTCGCAGAAATACCAGTGATACATATTGGAAATAACACATTATGGTGGTGCAGGAATTCACATATTTGGGAACAACAATATGTAGCAACCTAGATTTAGACACTGAGCTGACAAAAAGAATAGGAAAGGCAAAACTCTCCAAGCACATGTTGGAAAATACCAAATTGAATACGGCAACAAAAATCCTGATCTACATTGCCTGCATTCTGAGCACACTTCTTTATGGCAGTGACAGCTGTGAGAGCTGGGCAACTTACATGCGTCAAGAACACAGATTAAATAGCTTCCACCTACGCTGTTTGGGATGCATAATGTGCAGCTCCTGGAGGGATTGTGCCATCAACCAGGAAGGTTTGAAACAGGCCAACATGCACAGCATCTATGTTCTCCTTCAAAAGAAAAGACTATGCTGGCTCATGTCACTCGCATGCCAGATGGAAGAATCCCCAAAGACATTCTATATGTTGAGCTTGCAGAGGGAGTCAGACCCAAGGGCCACCCAAGACTAATCTACAGAGATGATCGAATGCTGCATCACCCAAGAGAAAGAAAAAGAAATCTGTCCTTTCATGTCCCTAGGACAGATGAAAAACATGCATGAACTGTGGCAAACTCTGCCACTCCAGAATAGGCTCAAGACATTTAATAACCAAAGCCAGTGTCTCATCTGGGCGCATCCGTTGTCTTCTGAGACAGAAAGAGCCATATATCTTATCTTATATGTTACAGATGCTACTTCAAAAAAGAAGATGGCGTCATGCAAATAGTCATGCATATTAATCAATGACTTAAACTCTGCCAATTCACTGACACTGGTTTTCCTGACTAGCTCAGGCAACTCATTCCATGTGTACCGGGGTACTAATATGTAGTCATTACTCACAAGTGCAAGAAAGAAGCCTTATTATATACAATCTAGCTATAGCCTATAGACTCTAGGATTACAATACTTTCGTAACTGTCTCTATAGATTCTAGTCTAGTAACAATAATTGACAATATTGACCATAAAATTAAATTATTTATATATTATATAATAATAATAATATTTATTCTGATCCAGTGAAAAACTAAAATTAAATTAACTATATATCTAGTAACTAGAGAGATTAAAAAAGAATATATATTATAATAATTATATAATTATAATATATATATTTAGTGACTCTATTCACATCAGTCTATTCTGGATAATGATGGTCAGTAAGTCACACTAGTCACGGTGCAGCTGACATTACTGTCATTTCATGAAATTTAGATCTAGACTCTAGTATTTTACTATTTACTTTACACACTCACAGCTTAATTTGCCCAACATTTAAATAAAAAAAGATAACGATAAAAAGTTAAACCTAGCCTACACACTGAAATGACACTGTCGTAGATCTAAGTGTAACACAACAGTCAGCACTAAAACTGTTGAGCGTTTCAAGTACAATCAGTCAATCTAGATCTAGAATCTAGGGTTTTCTCTCTCTTCGGTCTAAGATTTATCTAGACTAGTAGACATCTAAGTAGATGTAAATCTAAGTAAGGAATTGATGTCAAGAGTTATTACCTGGTAGACCTAGGCCTAGATTCTAGATCTACTTTAGATAGAGCTAGATCTAGATCTAAACTTTCAACAAACAAGAGTGAAATTCGGGATGGGGGAAAAAAAGTATGATAGTACACTGTCTACAGTCTCTAGCTCGATCTGATAATCTAAATGAGACACCTGTATGAGTATGGGAGGGTGGAAAAAAGGGAAAACTGTTTACATGATAGGCAAGATCTAGACAAAAAGATATATACATTTATTTTATACCGGGTTAGTAGGTGTATCTAAATCTATATCTGTCTAAAATTTACTGTAACACTGCGACGACTGTGTTTTTTGCTTATATCGACGTTTACAAAATTGGGAAAATCCGTTTTCGAAATTCTATCTCCGCACGAAGAAGAATTTTTGTAAGGGGTAGTAAACTAAAACTTGTATTTTTCCCTGCCTTGTATAGATCTAGTACTTAGATCTATAGACTCATAGAGTCTATTCTAGATCTAAAAAATGTCTTCACTTGTTGATTTGTGTGTGAAAAGAGAGTTGGTCAATTCTAATTTTGATCATTACCAACTTTCACTAGAGTCTATTCCTGTTTATGAAACACCATTGGATAAACGTGAATGTTCTTTTTCATTTATAATTATTTATTATACTAATGGCAATATCAGCATTAAGATGTCGATATTTACATACGGCCGCCATGCTGGAATGATGATAGCAACGGCTCCTAGGCAGCCAATTGTTGCCAGAAATTTTTGGAACCAAAATTAAATAAATAAAACGAGTTCTCTTTTGCTGCCAACTATTACATAAATAAAATCTTAATACGTTTAAACAGCGTTATTGGTTGTAGACTTATTTATTTAATAGAAAATAGATGTAGGGCCTACATTTCACTAGTGTAAAGTATTTCTCAATGTTTTATTTTTTTATGTGCTGGTGTAGATTGAGTTAATTAAGGATGCAATGTTTTTGTGTTCTATTATTAATATTACAAATTTTAATAAAATATTAAAAATTTGTATTAGTATTTTTTTTTTGTTTTTCTTATGGATATTCATTTTTTTTTTATTTGTTGATGCTTTATTTCATTATGTGTGTTTGGTCTGATTATACAAATGTGTGTGTGTGGTGTGTTTTATAGAGTACCGGTACAGTATAATAACGTCAATAAATAAATAGGCCTATAATATATGTTATTATATGTGTATGTGTGCGTGCTCGGGCGTGTGTTTTATATGAAATTATTGAGAGTTTAAAAAAAAATACTTAGCCTACTAGGTATCTTATTAATGGTAAAACAATAATTGAGACATTAATTCTACCACTCCCTCCTTTCTCATACTAGACAAGGGACAAGACTAAGGTAGACCTACCAGTACCAGCATTTCAGTACATTTTAGTTTTGAAAACGATTTTAAGGCGGTAGAGGAGACAAGTGCACGCTGATACAGTACCACTAAAGCTTAAAATCCGTGAATGTGCACATTACTTAGCTAATCTTTGGTTTTTGGTAGGACAAAGTTGGCGCATAAGCTAACATTAGAGTGGCATAAGAGAATAATTCATTTGGTTAATTGGCTTGACCACATAACAGACGTTGAAATCCTTGAGTTGTTACAGATAAACAGTATCCATGCCACAGCAACTATTGCGTGTGTGTGGGGGGGGGTGTCAACACAAACGTTACAAAGACAAAGTTCTTTCAAGGAGTGTGAGGGAAACGCTATAGCTTTAGGTCCTTTCTTATTGCTTGAGGTCGTGAGTGTCGTGTTTCACGATATAATGCAAGGGCTTGACAATCAACAAATAATGTAGATCTAAGATTTAAAAAAAGGAAGGTGAGAAAAGAAGCAGTCATATCTGCAGCAGACCCAAGAAAACCATGCGATCTAAGTGGTCGGCTTTTTTAAAGAAAAAAAATTGGACTCCATAGCCACTTTCAAATTCATAGAAAATTGCCATCTCCAGCTACGAAGAAGGAGCTATACATTTAATCTAGCTGATCTGCTCATTAATTGATTGGCTACCGGTTACGTTAATCGACATTTTGCCTCTAGATATAGGCCTATTGTTATTATAGGTTTAGGTACCATTAAGGTTAGGGTTAGGATAGAGTTAGGTTTATCTAGACATGCAAGCTCCTGCAAATAACTATAAAATAATAATTTAATTTATTACGCGCCGTTAACAATGCACTATAAATCCTTGCAGAGCTCACTATTTTGTGTGTCCAAGGAGTTGAGTCAAAGATAATTACAACATTACGTAGTACCTGGATCATGGTAGTTGGAGATAAATACGAAATTAGTCGTATTCTAATTCTGTTCTAAAGTTGCTGCTCGGCGATCTGGAAGTACAGCAAGAAAACAGCGCCCACTGTTTCTTTCTACTTCGTCAAATACCCATATTGTTCATATCTCACAGCCATCAAAGACATAACTTACAAGGCGTCCCATTTTTGACCACTGGGGCAATACACCACAGGTGCGTTTTGTAAGTCACAGTCATACGATACTACACACACGCACACATATCACCATTAACAAGAAAAGGGGGGGGGGGAGTTATGTGGAAAATGAAAGAATGTCAAGAAGAGGGGAGGGAAGAGAAAGTGGGGAAAGAAAACTATGTCTTAATAGTAAAAAAAAAAGGGGGGGTGGAGGACAGAAGCGTCCAGGATGACATCACATCTAGACGATGGCGTTTTCGGCTAGCGGCTCATGGATGTCTCTCTTTGCTTTACCAGAGATAAGGGGAGGGAAGGTAAAGGTCCTCTTCGACCCGAGGTTGAGTCTGTCTTGGTCAGATAAAAGGAAAAGTGTGTGTGTGTGTATAGGAGGTGGACTGGGTCACACATTCAGCTTTGCTAATAGGCTCTGCTATTAGGATATGTTGTAATACTAAAATGTGATTTTATTCTTTCTGGTGTCTGGAAATGTTGAGCTCCCTTTAATTTAGGCACCAGGAAATTAAGGAACCAGGAAATCGGGCACTCTTTGACAAGGCGGAAAATCAGGCACTCTTCAATAGAGATTTAAATTTATAGATAATTGATTTTTAGCTCATATTTTATTCCGAAAATACCAACAAAACCAACTTTCAATAGAATGTTCATGATTTAAAAGAAAAGCTGACAAAACGAAGAAAAAAAAAATCAAAAGAATGCGGGGGGGGGGTCCATTATATAATTTAGGCCTACACATCAAAGGATTCTGGGAAGGGGAGGTAGAGATGATTTCCCGCTTACTGCTACACATCCACAATCAACCCTTTAGATTAATTGTTAATATTATTTTTAAACACAATATTACATATAATGTCGATACCCCTCTCTAATGTAAAATTCAGCCAATCATAAATCATTAGTAAAAGTCAAGTTTGAGGGCAGGGTAGTGAATTTTACTATTTCAGCGCGCCCCCCCCCCCCAACATCTTCAACTATAAAGCAAAAGATTTTGATGACAGGTACAGAGTCGGATCGGGTGTGTTGACGATAAATATAATCGCCTTCTCCCCATCTACCTCAACCCTTAAGATATAATGCTTGTGGAAAAGGAACCCCTTCCCCCACTGGTCCACAAATGAGATTGGACCAATGCGCTCTGAGCATGCTATAAGCATGAAAGTAGCGCTATATAAAAGCTATAGTAAAAAAAAATACTGTTCAATATTTATATACAGATAAAAAATTAAGACAAAACAGGATTTTTTTATTTATCGGAAACATAGGACATAGAGAACAACTGAAGTGAAAACAAAAAAAAAAAAAGTACAAACCTTCATCAACAGATGCCTGATAAATATCCTAAAAATACACTGGTACGACAAAGTAGAAAACAAAAAAGACAAAGTAGATAAGTCGGACGAAAAAAATTGAGTTGCAGAAATTAGAGAGAAAATGGAGATGCCTTGGTCACAAGAGAAATTGCTGGTGGAGATCTAAGGACTGGTTTTGACAGTAGAAGTTCCCCGTAAGCACTGATAGTTACTTTCATTGGCCTACAGCCGACAGTAGTAGCTGTTTGATTGCGCAACGCATTTGGCCCATATTACAGTAAGACCTGGACATCATCATTCTCTGGTCAATCTTGTTCCCCACCCCCGACCCCCCTTCCTGCCCCCCCCCTTCTCAGCCTGCTCCTGCAGTTTCACCCCACTCCCTTACCCACCTCCCAGCCCGCTCCCGCAAATTCGCCCCACCCCGTCCCCCCCCCCTCCTAGCCCGCTCCCATTTTTTCACCTATTTCTTGAACAAGCCAGTCAGCTTCAGTGACCTTGGTTAGACAGACACAGACAATCATTTTTCCTGT
Source organism: Biomphalaria straminea (assembly GCA_021533235.1). Classification (NCBI taxonomy): domain Eukaryota; kingdom Metazoa; phylum Mollusca; class Gastropoda; family Planorbidae; genus Biomphalaria; species Biomphalaria straminea. Next base: position 4,950,421 of record JADKLZ010000167.1, read on the forward strand.
ATTTTTATTAAATGTATAAATATTTATTTATGAT
>JADKLZ010000167.1:4950554-4994721 GCA_021533235.1 Biomphalaria straminea
TGCATGTATCCCCCAGCACATTCTAGATACAATACAACAAGTCTCATAACACACATTACACTATACGGTATTTCGGCTTTTAAATCTCATAGCAAACAGCATTACACTAGATTTGACTAGATTAGTCCACTAGATTTAGGCTTAGATCTTTTTAATTCAATATTCATTTCAGATGTATGAAAAATATTAGAAGTTGTCAGCACCTTAAATCTTCATCAAAACATATAAAATATATCTTTGTTTCTCTATACAATAATTCTAGGTCTAAATCTATTTAAATTCAATTTTTATAACATAAAAATGGGTGCCTAGATTTATGCTTTATCGTGTTATTGATGATAATTTAATTTGAGAATAATAATATATTTCATCCCCACCCCATTCCTTTTTAAAAGTACTACTTCTATTAATATAGTAAATATTCCTTTTATTTCTATTGGTTTTATTTCTCTCTCTAGTAATCCGCTATAAGCTGTCGATATTTATATAGGTCTGTGAGTCTGCTATACAACGCTATTAATTCTATTATTTCTATATGTTTTTATTTCCTCTCTCTTCGAATATGGTTTCAGCTGTCGATATTAAAAATCCACTAGGTTATCTCCCCCTGGAAATATTTTTTTCAGCATCGCTTCAGTGCTGAGAGATCGCAAAAAATCTGGCCAGTGGTTGCCAGGGCTGCCTAGAGACGTAAATACGACACCTAAATGCTGAAATTACCATACTAATTATAGATCTATCTCTACTAGACTACTAGAGATACTCAGATTATAGAGACATAGGATAGTCACATTCTCAGATTCTGATTTGACTGATAAAGTCTGATACTTGAACTTGTGACTTCAATACAGAATAGTCACTAGTGATAATGATACTGTGATAGTGATAGTTGACATAGTGTCACATAGACATAGACATAGTGACAGTCTCACTAGAGACTCTAGAGTAAATATTTTAAATAGAGTTGTCTAAAGTTAGAGTTAGAGTGTTACTGTGTAAACTGTGTTAGAGTTAGAGACTTTCTAGTTAAGTCTAGTTAGAGTAGATTTCTAATAAAGATATATATATATAATATATTGATATTGACTATAGATATTTATATACTAGATGATCATGAGTAGATTCTATAAGTTAAGTCTAATAGAAGTCAAGTATAATATTAATAATATTTAATAATAATAATAATATCAATAATATTTATAATAAATTATTTATAAATAATTAGTAATATTAAATATTAGTAGTACTAGTAGTTACCTGTTACCTATCCCTTAGTCTGGTGGACCGTTGGGGCACCAAGCAAGACTTGAAGACCGTCTTTCTCCATTCCTCTCTATCCTTTGCCCTAATTAGAACTTCTTTCAGTGGTAGGCCCGTCCAATCTTTAATGTTGTCTTCCCATTGCTTTCTCTGTCTTCCTCTTCTTATTTTTCCTGGTACTGTTCCCTGGAGGAAGGTCTTTGCGAGCCCCGAAGATCTTGTTACATGGCCATACATTTTGAGCTTGCGTTTTTTCACAGTAGTTAGCAGGTGATCATGGGGTCCGATCGCTGCAGTTTCTAATCTCCTGGTTTGTGATGCGGTCTTTAAATGTATTAAATGTATTACACTACTACTAATAATATTAATATTAGATTAGTAATACTTAGTTTAGTAAGTTAGTTAGTAGGTAATGTGTAGTATACAATAATACTGTATAGTATAAATAAATAATATAATAATAATACCTAAATAATATTTAAATAATAATATTTATTATAAAAACTCTATATTTATAATATTATTATTATATATTTATTATTATTATATTATTATGTGCTATGCTCCCACCAACCTTGCAAGTGATACTGACAAAAATACATTTTATGACCAACTGCAAAGTATAGTTGACAAAATACATACAACAGATGTTTTGATCATCATGGGAGACTTGAATGCCAAAGTGGGAAGTGACAACAGAAAGTGAGAGAAAAGTATGGGCACCCATGGACTTGGCACCATAAATGAAAATGGAGAAATGTTTGCAGACTTCTGCACATTTAATGAACTGGTGATAGGAGGCAGCATTTTCCCCCACAAAAAATGCCACAAAGTGACATGAGTGTCACCAGACAATAAGATAGAGAATCAAATCGACCATATTACCATACAACGAAACTGGAGAAGCACATTACTAGATGTACGAAATAGAAGAGGAGCAGATATTGGCTCAGACTACCACCTAGTTATTTTATTAATAAAATTATTAAAAGTAATATACGACTCACACACTCAGAGTGTCAGAGTCTATAGATCCTAAGTGGGCTATGTCTATATACTATATTTAGTATATTTAAAATTAGTAGGCCTATCTTAGTATCTTTAAAAAGAAATATATAAGTATATAATCATATTGACATAGATCATTAGATGAACCTTGCCCAGCAGCCAACTTGGGATAACATTGACGTCATTGTAATTGACTTGTATGATTGTTACATTGGCATGATTGGGTGGTGATTATTTGGTCCTAACAATTGTTAAAAGATGGTGTATATAATCTTGTACCCCTTTTAAACCTTGAAACTTGCACTCTAGATTTATAGGCTTTTATAGGGAAAAGCATGTAGCTGTTTACAACTTGTTTCTATGGCTGACATCGGGGTTCGTAGCACTCCTAAAAACTCCTAAAAAATGAAAAGTATCATAAAATTCTCCTAAAAATTGCCAGAATCCTCCTAAAATTTTTACACAATATTTTTTTTAAACATAATTTTGCATATTTCTTGCTAAAAATGTGGGGAAAAAACAACTAGTGTTACAACTCTAATAGGCATTCTGATCGCATGACGTTACAGGCTGGCTGTGTTAATGAGCTGACCAGTGAAGCATCTACACCACCTTTCACCCACTTGTTATGCGCGACCTTAGATGGAAAATGGCCTTTGCTCAAGCAAGCATTTCACCTTGCACCTTGATCTAGTCTTTAGTGACTAACCAGCCTGATTTGTAGGCTACTTGTAAGAGTTTGTGTGGAAAGTCCGTATATCATCGAGATCTAGAATAATCTAGAATCTAGATCTAGTAGGCCTATCTAGATTTAGATCTAAGTTAGCCTTGAATTTTACATTTTAGTCAATTTATTGATCTCCACACATCTAAGTCTAATCCAGTCTAGTCTAATGTAAATCTAGAAAAACTATAGTTTCTAGATTTACACTAAATCACTAGATCTAGAATCTGGTGAAGATAATTCGCACACCGCAGTGAAAAGTCTGCGAATTTAGTGACTTAGATCTACAGTTTAGATTTACAGTATCTTCAGTGATAATTTGCACACAGCTGCGAAAAGTCTGTGAATTTTAGTGGCTTAGTCTGGCTTAGATCAAAAGTCTAGATTTAAGATAGATTCAGTGAAGATAATCCATACACAGCCATGAAAAGGCCGCGAATTTTAGTTAGTATCCATATAGAGGCTATATTCGGTGAAGATAATTTGGTGCACACAGCCGTGAAAAGTCTTCGAATTTTAGTGACATATAATGTAGAGATCAAGAGTCCAGATCTATTGTAGATTTCGTGAAAATATTTCGCATACAGCTGTGAAAAGTCCGTAGAGTTATTTTGGTTGTAAAAATTGTTCTTGAAAAAAAAAAAAAGCGCAAATAAATAGTAGTAATAGGTCTAAACCCCCTCCCTACACCCCAATCCAAAAGCCATTATTTAGTAAGCAAATGTCAAACATACAAATAGGCCTGTACATTACAGGCCTAGTTTAGGAGGATTTAAGCGCAATTAATAAACAAAACTTTATTACCTTAAATGCACATAACTCTAGTATAGAATCTATAAAATACACAATGGAACTAAAATAGTGAGTGCGTAAAAATGTACAATTCCAACACAGAGAAGGCATGAAAGCATCTCTAAGAATGTTTTTTTATGGAAAAAAAAATGGAATAGCAACCATTCTTTACTAATGTTCTTTACCTTTGTTCTTTACTAATTCTTTGGAAAAAAAATGGTTGTTTTAGGTTTTGGGATGACAGTCAGGTTATTACTTGATTAAAAATAACTTTCATTACATTTTCTGTGGACATACCACAGCTGATGACATTGTTTCTGTTCTGAGTGGGATGTTGGCAAGATATTTGTTATTTTCATAATCAAGTAACAATAATGGATTTGATAAATGCACATGTTCTACAATGTATCACACAAACGGACAGGACACACACACACACACATATATAGTATATATATATATATATACATACACACCGGTATACATCATACATTTCATCCTTAAAAAACCTCCTAAAATCTCCTAAAATTTTGTCATGGAAAAGTGCTACTAACCCTGTGACATTTAAGGAAGGTGTCATTTGGCCAGCACAATAACCAACCACTTTTATTTTCCAAAACTTACATCAGATACCCATTAGTGTTGGGTGTACTCAAGGGTGTCTTAAAAATCCATCAGTTCCTAATTCCGCCTTCACAGAGATTTGAACCTAGGACCCCTCAGTTCAAAATCCAAGCACTAATCCACCAAGTCCCATCCTAATAAGTGGCACATTCAATTAGTCAATTTTACTGCATTCACTGTTTTTAAATGCAAGGATAAAAAACAGTTTCTTGTTCCTTGCGCTAAAATAAAGAGCTCTTTCTTTGTAACTAACAGTCTGAAACAGACTTAGTACTGTTGAAATGTCTTAATAACATTACAAACAACTCTAGAATAACAATAGATATATGTCTATGGTTAGGGTACATCTTTTTTATTATTATTATTTTTTTAATGAAATGTCTGTTATTTACATTAGAAATGGATTCATTGAAAATCTCAATTCTTAGGCAGAAAATTGCAGCTTATATCAGTTTTAACCACTTGTTTGAACTAATCAGTTGATTTGTCTAGCCTAATTTAAATTTGTTACTAAAAGAGCACCTGATGATTTTATTAATTTCAAAATTTAAAATATTTTTTTTTAATAAAAAGAAAATAAAAAAACAGTCACTATCGTCTACAAAAACCTTATTGTTTAGCCTTAGATTTTAAGTCTGTTACTAAAAAACACTTTCAGAAGATACTATGTTCAATGATTTTAATAGTTTAAAAATGTAATCATTTTTTAAAAATAAAATACTAATCCACTTCCTCTACAAAAACTTAATTGTTAAATTGTGAAAAAATAATTTTTTAAAAGTTATGAACACAAAATAACAAAAATTCACTCTTCTAGCAAAAAATATTACAAGCCTCTGAAATGCTAATATTATAATGTTCTACTTTAGTTTACTTTAGCTTGTGAATTCTGCATTATCATAATGACCTAACCTGAATGATAATTTATCAGGAGCCTAAGTTTTAAAATGTATTTTTCATGTTGGTTTTTATAGATATTGATGTGGCCAAACCTTCAGAAAACAATTTCTCCTCCCATCATGCAAAGCTCTTCAGTATTCACAATCATGTTTTCACTGATCCTTGGGATGATTCAACAATATATTTTTGTGACAAAGAATGGAACATAGGAAGCATTTCTTTTGGGAAGGTAAGAACTTATTGTATTATTATTTTTTTTTTATTAATGCTTTAGGAATTAGCTGCCAAGAGCAGTTACAGGTAACTTCACAATTATAAGAGTGCAGACTCTGTCATGTCCACCAAACTGTATGGTTAGTTGCGCATCATAGGGCATGGGCCCTGGGCTGTCATCTTGATGGTTGATAGTTAAAACCATGTCTGCCCCCATCCCCTACCATATTGCAGGAGGTTTGGATTGAAACTTTTGATAATTTTCATTTCTGCAGGAATGTTGGAAACTTAACTAATCAAAATCTAGTTTCATTTGGCAGAACAAAAGTTTCTTTACAATTACATTTAATAGCCCAGTGACAATGTCTAATGTAAAAGAAAAACAAAGTTCTACAATTGCTTATTTCATGTTAATTACTGTTATGCTCTTTGGCCTTCTGCATTTACTTGGTCTATGAATCTACACAATTTTATGGTACCACCATCTTTAAATTCTACTGAAATGCCTGACTTCATCATCTGTATTTCATAAGCTTTATGGTCCAGCTCTTGGATTATGTTTTGGGCCCAGGTCTCAAAAAAGAATGTGTTATAGCTTTTACTTGTCTGGTTTGACCTATCCATGTTTTTCTTTAGGATGTCAAATGTTATTTTAGGCATCTAACCCATGGATAATTGAACCCACTTGCAACTTCTAGTGTCCTTGTTTAAAAGCCATAACCTGGTTATATACTACAGATTATTGTATTTTACTTACTGTCTATCACACCCTCAATTTCCACAGGTTGGCAAGCCTGTAAACTGTGATTCCCATTTTCAAGTCCCTGATGCTTCAAACCTAAGACTGAAACCATCAAGGTTTAATGTGACATTAATGTTTCCTAGTCAGACTCTGGCAGTTATAGTTAATGGTGCTGACACAATCTATTTACTAGAGACTGGGGAGAGGCACTCACTAAATAAATGGAAGGTAAAATAGTTACTTTAAACACTAGCAAATGTTGAAACTGGTTTTCTCTTTTATTTTTGAATGTATGGTTTTTATGTTGGATAACTAGCATTTGAAACAAAAATTTGTTAGTAATTTTATTTCTTCTTACTCTTTGCTACAATTTGTTTTAAAAAGAAACATGCAAATAAAATTGTAAAAAGTGGCTCTCTTTTTTTTCCACCAGCTCTGTTTTACTGAGGAAAACTATAAAACATTAAAATAGATATTTGAAAAAAAAAAACTGAATGACAATGGTAAAAAAATGAATTTTTTTCTTTTTGCACTTATTCCAATGAAATGTGTGCTGCAATGTATTTAAAGAGTGCCATCCTTCATCATCATGTAAATGACTTAATATTTTAGTCTTTTTACCATCAAGACATACTGCACAGCATTGTTTGCTAAATAAGTACTTTGTACATTTATTTTTTCATGAAAATAATATGCTTGAAAGGTATTATTTTGTGAATCACCTTTATTTGATTACCTTAGTTTTTCAAAGCATCTTTAATTTGTTTGTAAATATGAGTACTTATTGACAAATCATCTTCAATTTATTTGTAAAATATGTTTTAGATTTTGTTGAAAGAGTCTGTGCATGTGGCAGGGCAGGCTGGTGTGTTACTTGACAGTGTTCAGTGGATAGACGGAGAAAATAGAAGATTGGAGTGTCTGCTGGCCTCTGTTGAAGAAGTAGAAGGAGAAGTGAAAGAAAAACACAGGTCACCTTGGATCACTGTTCTATCCTGGATCACATGGATTTCTGGTAGGTTTGTTTTACAAGTTTTAGATGTTCCTTCACAATCATTGATTATTACATCTTAGCTCCAAAGGCACTAATTGTATAAAGTTGCCCAACTTCAGCTGGACATCCTTGGAATCTGTGAGATGTGCCCTAAAATCCATTAGGCACCATCTTAGAAGAGACTGCAGAAGTTGCTTATGACTGATCTCTGTGGAGAAAGTTTGACACTGAATGGTATGGGAGGACCTAATTCTAAGTTAATAAGTCTAAGCCCAAACCTCCCGCAAGATGCCGGCAGGTATGTTTCAAACCTGGAACAATCAAGAGAACACTTCAAAGTGTATACCTCATGATCAGGCAGCCATGATTACACTTGGTCTCCTACAACTGAAGTATCCTTAGAATTGTTATTACTATTTGTAAATACTCTTTCCTTACCTTCAAGCTTGGTTACAAAGGCTTTGAGATCTGACTTAACTTTTGTAGCAGATCTTGAGTTTTTCTCAATAGTTACTCTCTGTTATGCTCTACTTTTCCTGGTCACGTTTTTTTTTTCTCTTCAGAGTTTTGTGTATTGATCAATCTTTTAAGATGTGTTCTCATTTCCTTCATTTGACATATAGAATTAATAGAATGCCCACAATTCTTTAAGAAATATTTGATGGAACACACTTCTTCAGTAGTTTAAAATCTTCATTGTTTATCATATTTCAGTATTGAGGAAAGAGCAAATTGTATTTCTTTATTCAGAAATGAGTTTTTATCTCTACAAACTTCAAATAGTAATTTTTTTTAAAACGACTTTGAGATGACTCAAATTTGTATGCTAGAGTTGTAAAAAAACTTTTTTTTTTTTTTGTTTTAAGTTAGTTATGTTTGATTGCACACCTTATACTTTATAATTTTTGTATTCACTATAGATTATTCCTGATTTGTCAATTTTATCCTGCAATTGTTGTTTTTGTTTTTTGTTTATTATTATTTCAAACTGTACTTGGCATTGTCATAAATTATCCTGCAGTTGATGGAAAACAATGGAATGTCGAGAGAACTAGAAACTTGGAAGGATCTCGTCCCATTGATTATGCCAGCTTGGATCGCCAAGGACAAGCTGTTAATATAGTGGCAGCAGATGTATTTAGAATGACAGAGGATTCAGTCAAGCCCATTGATGTTGGAGAGTCATTAGAAGATACAGCTGGACAAGATGGTTTGTAGTTTTAATATTATCTAATACTAATTCATTGCCATAGCTTTTTCTTTAGATAAGCATACCATTTTCACAAAGCAAACACACCATTAGCATAAGGTAAACACACCACACAGGGCAAAGGACAGAGAGGAATGGAAAAAAACGGTCTACAGGTCTTGCTTGGTGCCCCAATGGTTCACAGACTAAGGGATAGGTAACAGGTAAACACACCATTTAAACAAAGTAAACACACCATTTACACACTGCTAGGAAAACTTGAAGGAGACTATAAAGAAAAAGGAGAGTAAAAATAGACCAGTGTTCCAGCTTTTAATTTGAATACTATTATTTTAGCTTTCCTATTTCAATTTTGACAAACAATTGCATTTTATAAGCTTAACTTTTAATTTATTCTTTAGTTATGGTGTAATTAATCTTAATCCTAATATTTTACCAGCACTCAATTTTTTAAACACTTATATGTACTGTTTATGTTTTTGTTTTTTCTTTATCCTAATAAATCATTATCAATTCAGTTGTTACACTGGCTTGCTGTGGCCTACTCTAGTTAGATTACTAAGCATTAGTCAATGTCCAAACAATATATACTTTCCAACATGACAAATGCTTATGGCTCGCAGGATTAAACTGACTGACCTTTGCTTGAACAGACTGCTTTCAAATTTAGGGAAAGTATTGTAAATCTGCCGTGCACACTGACATCCTGGTGGTATGCACTGTTTTGTGCACTATATTAGACAGACACTTTTTAGGTGATAGTGGAGTCCCATCAAGTATGAAAGACTAGAAGGACTAGAGGTGCGTGGCAGAGATGGACTACTATGTGTTTGTCCAATCATTTGAGCGTCCTCATTTCTTATTCTTATCTTATTCTTCTTATCTTATTTCCTTCCATTGAGTCATTTGCCTTACATTTACAACCTCAAACTAGATATAGACTAAATTCATATTTAGGGAAAATATCAAAATGGAAATATCTGAGAATAAAAAAAAACAAAACATTACATTTTTTAAAATAATGAAAAAATGAAGGAATATTGAGATCCCTATCTCTCTATTTTTTTTTATTACTTTTAGAGCAACCCTTTACATAGGGAGTTGAATCAGGTCATTTTAAGACACTTTTTGTTTACTTAATCCTTTTAGAAAGTAAATCCTTCTACACATGGAGTCAAACAGAGAATGATTTGAGTGTGCACCTGACAATACCTGATGGTCTGACTAAAGCTAACCTGAACATTGACATTTCTGGTACAAGATTAGAAGTGTCAGTGAAGAATGGTATAGAGATGGTCAAAGGAAACTTACATGCTCGTGTACAAGTAGATGCTTGTACCTGGACCTTAGATGGCCGCAGGTATATTCTCTCTTAATTACACACATATATTTCCCCTGTAGCATTTTATATCCATATTGTGTATAAGTGGGAAGCGTGATCAAGAGGCTAAGTACGTTTGAACTTGTCTCGGCTAACTATGAAGGGGACTTGAGGTTCAACACCCAACTCGAGCAGAGCTGTGTTTACTGAGCTCCTAAAGGAAGCATGGGAAACCTTCTCCCAGATACCCCCTCCCCCTTTGTCCCCTAATGAGATTGGATCATAGCACACTGAGCATGCTAAAAGCAAGAAAGTAGCGCTATATAAAAACCATTATTATATAATTCAATTAGCCCTTTGCCTGAAACTTTTTCTTTTTTACTAAAAACTAACCATTTTTTGTTCATACTTGACACAATTGTCTTCATTGACTCTAAAAATATTTGAATAAATAAATAATTACAATTCTTTTAAAGTACATTTTATATATATATATTTTTTAAATTAATACCTTATTTTCCTCCATGTTAAAATTGATTCTTTGCTGAAGATGCTGAATGCTATTCTTAAATTTGATTTCATTTAAAGGTTAGAGATATTTCTTCAGAAAGCAGAGGAAAGCTTGTGGCCTACAGTTATTGTTGGAGACAGCAGAGGAGAATTGGTGATGTCGCCAGAACTTATTGACACCATTCATGCCAGATTAGCACATTTAACTTCCGAAGACTGGGTAAATTATTCTAATGAACTCAATCTGCACTGTTAGACACATTTTTTTTTCTTGTCAGCATGATATTTAAAAATCTCAAAAGAGTATTAATTTTCTGAACTTTTATCAGAAGTATGTTTTTATGCAATGTAATATAAGTTATAGAAATTCATAGAACATATGATATGATTTTTAACTGAACTTTAAATACAAAAAAAAAATTATCACACATAGAATTTTTTACACTTGCGTAGGCACTATAGAAATACTTTTTTTAATGTAATTATTTTTAAGTACCAGTGATGCCTAATCTTTTTTGGAGCTGGTCTTTGCAATTTCTTTATGCTCTGTAGACAGTTGTTTCTAAGGAAGTGGGGTTAACCCGGTGGTGACTGTAGTTTTGTATCACTGATCTATCGTTGTGTGAAGGAGTCATAAAATAGTTCATCCATCTTAATGTTGACAGTCATTTTTAAACATATATATTAACTGAGATGCACTTATTTTGGTTGAAATACATACTTTAAAAAACTTTTCAAATAATTATATTTTACAAAGTAGCAGTTGTTAATTCCTTGTCATTCTAAAGTAAACTTTTTTATTTGGTTTCAGAACCCCAATCCTGATGGAAAGGAAAAACCTTATAATTCTCAGATGTTGGAAGAATGTGATGCATTGGATGAAGAGGGCACCATAATTATGAGAATAGATGGAGAAATGCATCAAATCACTCATAAGGTAAACATCTTTTAAAACTTGTTGCACTATCTAGATATTCAAACTAGCTTTTTTGTGTGTTTTCCTGAGAAAACATTTCAGTAATTAAATTGCTTTAATCAAAATGTGTTAATTTTATCAAATCAATACATTTTAAATTTTTATGCAATTTAAAAAGAAAGTAAGTTAACCTCTGATAACTGATTGATTCAATGTGACTTTTCCAGATTATAGCCAATAATCAGTTTCTATTCAGTACCATCCTGACACCTGACAAAGCTCCAGCCATTTGTTTAAGACATGACGTTGATGGGTTTCTCTGGCAGTTATCTAACACTGTCCTGCCTGCTAAATGTCCATGGGAGCATGTTGGTGTCCTCAATGCCTTCGGCTATGTCCTGGCCTCCAAGCAGCAAAAGAGGTTCAGTTCCTGCTCTCCTGACATGTCTGTTGCAGCTATTGCTGACTCCCAACGCCACATCTACCTTTACAAACAGGAAGTGTCCGTCCTGACACCGCTGCGCAACCGGAAAACTGGACAACAAATTAAAAGTGTGGCCAAACAACAAGTGCTCTCCCTTGATGCCTCACCCGATGTTATTCTAGGTATTAAACTTACGAATTCCAAAATGTTTATTGCAACAGAACAGAAAATACTGGTGTATGTTATGAAAACAGATGAATGAGTAATAAAGAAATAATAACAATCTTAACCTTTTTTTCAATTTTATTGTCTCAAATATATTTGTATTCGAAATTACTAACAATAAAATTTTCATAATGAAATATTTCCTGTGTCAGTAAATAACTTTCACTTCAAACAAACATTTATTCACATATATATACACACATTGTTAAGCACTTCCCAAAAAGACAACAGATCAAAAAAGAAAAAACCTAGTACAACTTAAACAAATATCAACTAGCAGTAGTTTACTTTCATGACTATTTCTAAAACTATGTCTAGTTACAAATCAGACCTAACCCCAAATCCAGGGCCCCTAGGGGGTTCTGTAAGTGAAGTAAGACCATTTTTAGGTTCTGATGCAAATCTTCCATTCTGACCACTCCTGTTAGAGAAAAGAAAAAAAAAAGACTAGTAAAATATTCATATTTCTCTTCTTTTTTTTTTCTATATATGTATACATTTTATTGACTATATCCCTTTGTTTATGTCTCTTTAAAATGAAAATGACCAAAAAAAAAGTATTTACTGTGGTCCAGGTTTTGGTTTCTTTCCTGCTTTAAGATCATTCAGAATTCTATTTATATCATCCACTGTTAAATCTTCCTGAAGTTCAGAAAACAAAGACAAGTGGAAATGTTTATATAATCAATATGTAGCAATAGCCAATACATAGATACACAAGATGGTGAAGTAAGAGATACAGAATTTGTTATTCAAGTAAGTCAGCAAATAGAGATCAAATTTCTAATCATCAAACAATGAAACATTTGGGTCAAATCAATACCATTAAACAAAAAAAAAATCATTGTTCTAGGAGAGATCTGCATTTTAAGCACTTTTCTATAAAAACTCGTATATTTCAAAATTTTAAAGATATAGATTAAGTTATAAATCAAAAAAAAATTTGGAACTAAAAAAATAACTTTTGTTTGCTTCCAGTTAGAAATCACTTTTCCCAATGAGCTTTCATCAGTTATCAACATACAAAATTCTATATTGTAAAGTTAATTTGTGGATACTTTGTGTCACAATAATACTAACTTTAAATGAATACCCATCATATAAAGAAATAAATGATTAATTTAATGGTACAGAGACCTACAAGAAAAAAATTTGAGAAATTGAATGCTATCCAAATTTTACTTAAAAACGTTTTTATACTATAAAAAATTTATTATGGGTCAAATTACTATTAATCATCATGTAATGAGAGACTTACATAATAGTCAAATTACTACTAATCATGTAATGGGAGACTTACATAATAGTCAAATCACAACTAATAATGAAATGAGAGACATAATAGTCAAACTACTACTAATCATGTAATGAGAGACTTACATAATAGTCGTCATTGATTTGAACCATTGGTGCATTCACACAGGCTCCAAGACATTCAACTTCAGCTAAAGTAAACATCTTATCTTTAGTTGTGTGGCCCACATCAATACCTAAAACAAACAGACCAGGGTAAAAAAAAGATATATTCAACTTAAAGTAAACCAGTATCAATTACAAAAATAAAACTTAATAAAGAACATGTTCAAATTAGCTCTAAAAGCATATGAGTCCAGATAATTTCGAGAGATATGTGTAGTACAGAAGATAAAATGCAACATCAGATTTGAATTCCTTTTAAGTAGCTAGAAGGGGATACTGTCATGATGATAATCTAGTATGAACTGTATGTCTATTTATATCACTGGCAATAACAATCTAGATATAACTCTTTATGTTGACAACATATTTCAAGGAATTCTTTTATTTATTTATTTAGTGAAAATGATACGATACACTATTTTAATATCTTACCTAAATTTTGTTTAATAGCTTCCAAAATAGCATCAGAACCGACACCATTCAAAATACAGGGTGTTGTAGTACAAATCTGTACAAAATACTTTCCCACTGGTTCCCTGTTATAAAAATATAATGAAGAACAAAAATATAAATAACTGCATGAAAAGCAGCAAAGAGTTTTAATTTGTAACTTGTGTTAAGCAGAAAAGGCTTTAATGAGATAATTATCATTTACTTAGTCGATAATCCTGTAGTGCTGAATTATTACATATACTCATACCTACCGATTGAACATTGTGTAAAATGTTGCTACCTCATACACCCTCATTCTTGGCATCTTTAAGATTTCAGCCACCTTGTGCATGGCAGAGATTGGCAACCAGTCTTAGGAAGAAACAAAAGATACAGTATGCTTTAACAGATCTTATGGTTAACACGCAGCAATGATATATATAAATATTTTTTTTATTTAATGTAACAGTGGCTCTTACTTACTGTCATTTTGTCTCTGAGCAAGGTCAAGGAGAGGAATACAAGCTGCTGCTTCATGTCCCTTTGGGTAGTTAGATATGATCAACTCGCAGCGCTGCATAACAGTAAATGCGTATGTTCATTAGAGCATTTACATACATATTTAACAGATTTAATACTACTGATACAACTCATATAATAAACCCAATCAAAGATGCTTTTCTAAAATATATAAAAACCCAATTAGCACCCAACACACCACAGTTACATCAGATCTGGACAAGGTGGTTGATACACACTGATTAAGGTTAGAGCAGAGAGATTTAAAAACTCCTTTATTCTTTCTGGTTGTGTGTGTGTCTGTTGTATACTGTTTGTTTTGTTGTGTATAAGTTGGTGTTTTTTTTTTCTTCTATATAGTTATTGTTATCTGAGGTAAAAACTTTACCTTTACTAGTTGGAAATAAACTATAATGCCTTTTTGAAACTCTACTGATATTGGAGATTCATATACATGTCCATTTGAGAAAAGTAGAGAAACGAAATCACTATTGACAAAATATAACTGGTACAAAATTAATGTTAAACTAAAAATCTGCCTAGTATAGACATACATCCCTCAATTGAGATGCCTTAATATTTTCCAATTTAAATTTTTTCCTGTTATTATTCCACTCACCTAATAATTACACCAATAAATTTCCTTACAAACAATGTTCCTGTCACAAGGAGAGTGTGAGTATAACAGCATTTGTTTTGACTTCCTAATATGGTTTCCATACAAAAAGTAAATTATGACTGAAGACTTTTATACTTTTACCTTTTTATTTTCTGGTGTAAATTCAAATGGAACATTGGAGTTGTTCTCTGGTGTATCTCTATGCTGAAATAGAAATGATTTACAAATATTACAATAAAGCTATGATACATTCTTTGAGAATGAAAAAAATATAGAACCAAATATCATAATAAATTCAAAATGTAAAAAAAAATGTGCTTATCACTATATGCATTAGAAATGATTTACAAACATTGCAATAAAGCTTTGATACACTTTTTGAGAACCAAAAAATATAGATCCAAATAATTCAAAATTTCAAAAAAATGTGCTTACCACAAATGATTTGTCACTACATGCAATCACACTAGCATGAAAATACCTTTTAACCTGTAAATATTTTAAAACAAGTAGCTATAATCATAAAATACTAACTGTCCTACTTTAATATAACAAAAAGATGTGTTAACATCTAAAGCTTTATTACACAGAAAGATGAAAATAACTACACACATAGCAATGGTCAAGACACGGAATTTGGTACACAATTTCACATGAATTCACAAATGTAAACAAACACTAGGACACAATTGAAATAAACAAGCAAATTCATGACACTAACATTTTCTAAATATTTATGAAACATAGTAAGTAAGTAAAGTAAAGCTCCCAATTCAGACCTTTATTAAACATGATGACTAAAAAAAGACCAATAGTGATCTAGGTCCTTATTTAACTTATTAAGATTTAGTTCACTATTGAATGATATGGGAAATATGGGACTATAATTTTTTGAATCTGTGGAAAAAGTTGTAATAGTAAATATAATCAATGACGTAGCAATTACCCGTGGCCAAAGGTGATGATGGGTCCTTTTAAAAATTAAGTGTTACAAAAAAAAAACTGAGTCACACTCAATGTTTTAATTTTAATTACATATATACCAATATACAATTATACATTCCAATGAAGGTACTACCTTTTACAAGCAACTCATTTTGAGGTATAATTATTCAATTTACTTTCAACTTCTTACAGGCAAGAGTTTTTTGGCATTCTATACTTATAAATTTCATTAAAGTAAATTGTGAAAAAGTGATTCTATTCACAAACAGATACTAATAACAATAATTTTTAAGATCTTTTCAAAAACTCTGTGTACAAGACAAGTATATATGAGAAAATTGTTTCTTTCAATTATTCAAGTTACTAATTTCTATTTTATCAATGGATATTATTATAATTAGATTTTATTAGATCTATTATAATATATTAACTAAAACTGCATTATCTGAAATGTCTGAATTAGTGAATGTATTAATCATTTTTAATGGAAGTCTGAATCATGTGAATGAACTTTTGAAGAGTCTTGAACAGTGAATCAAAACTTCAACTAATAATTATTATAATACTAATATTTAATATCTACACTGACTACAGTGAAGTCACTCAGTCACTGTCATGAGTCACAGTGACAGTGAATGAGTGATGAGTGAATGAGACGAATCAAAATCATCGAATGATCATGATATTGATGATCATGATGGAATTGGAAAGTTGGAAGGAATCATAATTCATATGTGATTGTGAACGAGACGTCGAAACAAGAGTGTCGAGAGTACTCGACTCTCGAGAGAGAGTTAATATTATAAATAATCAGAATAAAAAATGCCCTTAAGGCTTAATAACAGTTAATTTATCATGCAACAGGATCATACTGGATAACTTCTAGATCTAGATTAGAAGATCTTAATCTAGGTCTATACTAAATTTAAAAAATACATTTGTGTAACTTACAGCAGAAGACAATAATTGTTTACGAACACTCGATAACATTGTTGATATTTTTCTTGATGGTGACCTTCCCCTTCTCCTATATTAAAGTTCTAAAAAAGGGAGTTGAAAGTAAAGGCTCGCAGTCAATATTTTTTTTTACTGCTTCAATAAAACTACTTCCTTAGCAGCATAAACACAATTTAAAAAATGGATGTTTACCATAGCTTTTTAAGACCTCACTGATGTTGATGTTGTAGAACAAGATCTAGATCTATATAATTAGATCTAATCTAGATTTAGCTAGTATTTAATATTTCACATGGATATCGATTCAATCCCGTTAACTCAAGTGTTTTAATAATTAGTTTAATGAATTTTGATGAGTAGTAATTGTTTTATTTTTCAATTAAAACACTGACTGAACAGAAATTTTAGAATTAATTATTATTATTTATAATTAGAATCTAAAATCTAATAATTATAATTAATAATTATTGTAATAATTTTTAAAATTATAAATATAGTAGACCAGGATCTATATTATTCACTAGTTTCTAAGGGCTTAACTTGGCTTGTTTATATAAATTAAATATATATATATATATAATAAATTATTTATATATTATAATTATATATATATATATAATATTATTAATATATATATATAATATTATTAATATATATATAATTATATATTAATATATATATAATTATATATTAATATATATATATATATATATATATATTATGTATATATATTATTAATGTATAGACCCTAAATAGGCCTAGGGCCTATATCTTATTATATATATTTGTCATGCGAATCTTCTCTTTGTGTTGTCCTTAGTATACCGTATGGCAGGGGTGGGCAAATTATGGGCCCGCAGGCCACAAGCGGCCCGCCGAAGTGTTTTATGTGGCCCACGAAAACCTAAATAAATCATTGTAAATATCTATAGAAATTATTGAAACTTTTGATTCTTATCACTTGTAATAAAGAAACTACAGAAACATTAATATCTCTAAATGTCTTTCTAAAGAATTCAATGAAAACGAAGATTATATTTAATAGCAATACAATATCTATTCAGTAAAAGACATAATCCCTGGCCAGTATTTATTCAATGCTATGGAGAACTGTGTTGAAAGAGTTGGGATGGCTTACACTTGTACAAAATGGCAAGGGTAACAACTTATAGAATTTTGACTGAGAAAAAAACAACCTTTTTAATAAAATAAAGAAAATATTCCAACCATAAACTAGTAACTGGAAAGCTTACACAAGGCTACATTAAATTCATAGTAATTTAGGGGGAACACTAAATCAAATGAATCTTACACTTAGGGGGTCGTACTAGGCATAGTCAAAGTATGCAGTTTCTAAGGTCCAAGATTGTTAAAGGGCTTGCTAAATGACAAGTGTATGATATTACAGAAAAGGAATAGTGAAACTTCTACTCAATGTTATTGTTTGAAGTACACTAGGTCTTTAATAAATTGCATAATTTTAGTTTTTCTCCTTTATTTTGTATATTCTTATATTATTCGGAGCCACCAAAGTCATTTCGCTATGGCGTCCAATTATCCAAGGTGGTCCTGACACTTAGGGGTCATACTAGGCATAGTCAAAGTATGCAGTTTCTAAGGTCCAAGATTTTTAAAGGGCTCGCTAAATGACAAGTGTATGATATTACAGAAAAGGAATAGCGAAACTTCTACTCAATGTTATTGTTCGAAGTACACTAGGTCTTTAATAAATTGCATAATTTTAGTTTTTCTCCTTTATTTTGTATATTCTTATATTATTCAGAGCCATCAGAGTCATTTCGCTATGGCGTCTAATTATCCAAGCCGGTCCTGACTGGCAGTTCCGAAAAGAATGTGAAGAGTTGGAATTAAAACATTCTGATGTTCGGTAACACAGTTGTATTTACTGGCCAATCATTAGATCAATATGGCATCTAAAGGAAGAAATTGTTAGGTTCCTTGGTGGACCATAACTGTGACCCTTTCCTAATATTTCTAATGAAGAGTTGAAGACAGACTTCATGTTTATCATCGGAAGCAATGTAATTTGTTGTTTGCACATGAAATGTATGTGCATCCTAAATCTTTTCAAACGAAGCATATATATATATATATAGATATATATGTATATATATTTCATTAATGCGGCCCTCTGTTGAAAAAGGTTGCCCACCCCTGCCATATGGCATTGTGATTTTCGTTTCTGATGTAATTTTCTTACTTCCTTGTTTTGCTTCTGTGGTGTGATGAAGCTAGCAGCGCTCTTGTGAGAGCTTCTGTTTGATGTTTTGTTCCCCAGTATTGGGGACGCAGGCTTGGGACTCTGTTGGAGTCAAGCTTGATTGGTTGAATGGCTTGGTTGTTCCTCAATTGTTTTAGGTTGTGAGCTGCAAGTTGTAACGCTAAAATTGAGGTGTGCTCCGTTATTTTAAACTATTGATTATTTGTAATTTGATTATGTATAATACTGTATAATACTAGTTACCACACCCGTACTGATCCATCATGTCATGTTACCTTATTTAGTTATTAAATTGTTGAATTTATATTAGTTTTTATTTCACTTATATAAGTAATTCATCGTAAGTGTTATATTGTTCATGTTGAACAATTTTGTTGTTAAGTCGAACGACATCATTTAGTCCGAATTCAATAAGCAGTGAGGGTAGGCCCAGGCAAGACTTCATACCCTAGCCAAGCCCATGACCAACAAACCCCTCCTAACAATATTCAGTAATTAAAAGTTTAAATTTAATTCTTTTCTTTGGTAGGCATCTAAATTTGATTAGAATTATTAAAACAATGAGTAAATTGAAAAGCTCACAAAATAGAAAAGGAAAAGAAAATAAAGTGAAATACAAACGGAGGCCTGATGCATATAAAGTGAATGTTTTACTTGATATTACTGATGAGAAATTTGTGTTGAATGACATTTACAATGATATGACCGTGGCTCAACTGAAAGATGAAGTAGAAGTAGCTACAGGAATACCTGTGTCGCTGCAAAGACTCTGTTATCTAGATGAAGGTTAGAATTTCATGCATATACATTTAGAGTTTTCAATGTTTAAATAGATAATTAATTTAAGTTTTTGTTTTACTTATTATAAAATCCACAATAGCCAGGGAACATTGCACTGACTGCCATATCTCTTTTGGGTCATTTAATGAGCTTATCATTTAATTGATGCATGCTTTATTTTGAATTTAATTGACAATTTACTTGGTGACTATACTGGCAGATAATGAAAATATAAATTAAGTGGCTCAATTATAATACATATGAATTTACATTTGTTTGTTCTTTTTTTTTTTTTTTCATTTTTAATATTTCACATTTTTTAGTACAACAATAGCAATTTACTTTTTTTTAACTGTTTACTAGGGCTAATGTATAATGGCTAGGAATATTTGTCTGAGGCAGATTATGATATGTAAAAAAAAACAAAACACTCTTGATACTTCATAAAATTACAGACACATACAATATTCCCATTTTAAGAATGGTCCTAAAATAAGTTGGGCGGCATTGTTCACTAGTGCTTTATGCTAAAAACAAAAGGCGTAATTTTTTTAAAAAATAAACCCTTAAAATATGCATATTTTGTTTTGTATATACAATTTATGCATTTCCAAAATGAAAATAACTTTTTGTGATTTGGCTTACATTGTTTCATATGTATAATACAAATTTTAATTAAATTAAATTGTTCTATTTTAAAGGTACCTATATATATATTACCTTACCTGGTTCTTTTATTAGCTATTATTAATTTTAATTAGAAATGTATATTTTATATGACCTTTATTAGCCACATGGAATAGGGCCTATACACAATTCTAATTTTAACTTACAATCATATTTTGCGTTTTTAACTCTAGGTGAGCTTCAAGATCAAACAGATATTAGAAGCAATGACTTTGTTCCCAACTGTACTTTGAAGTTGAAAGTCTGGCCTATGTACAGGGAGCTGGTGGAGGCAGTTGTTGCTAATGATATTGATTGGGTAAACCATTGGTTTATTTAGATTTACTTCTTTAAAATTACTTAGGAGCCTACAAAGTTTATTGGAGCATGGTGGCTGAATGGTAAAAATGCTTAGCTTCCAAACCTGGAGTCCTGGGTTTGAATCTCTTTGACAACTGGGATTTTGAAATTCAGGATTTTTAGGGCACCACTTAGTCCACCCAACTATAATGATACTGTGATAGTAAATGTTATTGTTTTGTCAGGCCCGTCCTGTTATTGTAACCCAGTAACCCACGTACATTGCTGACATGTCGAAAGAATGTGCTAATTAATTGATGGGGGGATAATTGAATTCCTTAAGGCCTATATATATGGATGATCTAACATGAATAAAGCAGCATTTAAACAGACAAGAAAGTGTTTGTTAGTCTCTCCTAGCCCTATAGATCTCAAGGTCTGAAAGGGAAACTTTGCTTTTTTTTTTTTACTACATAGTTTATTAGTTGCAGCTTTATAATTCTTTGACTATTCCATATTTAAATTTTAGTTTGGAAACTTCATTAATATGAAGGCATTTCTTTCATTGTATCTATTATATATCTGATAGTTTAATTATTTTTTACTTGAAAGAAAAAGTAGTTGTAAGAAACCAATTTTTCATTCTCTTCACTTCTTTTCAGTTAAAATAAAAAGAACTAAATTTAAGTACTCCTTAAGAACTTATGATAACTTGTGACCTATGATGCAATTTATATAAAGGTCATCTGTTGCTGTAGCTTATGGTTAACAAGGTAAACAAATATGGCCAGCACAAGGACCAGCTTCTTTATTATTTCCTCAACTCATGTTAGGTACCCATTAGAGTTGGATGTAGTCAGAGGCACCATAAAAATCCCTTTATTTAAAATATCAGCTTTCACCAGGATTTGAACCAGAGATCCCTCAGTTCATAAACCAAGTGCTTTGCAACTGAGCCTTCATTAATATTATTGCTATGCATTTTTTTTTTCTATCAAGGTTTACGCCTTTGATTCTAGTTAGGTGCATGTATTACTTTAATGCTATTTTGCCTTGCTTCCAAACTAGTACCCTACTAGGGATACTCTTAATAGAAAGGCAATTTTTTTTAAATCAAAACCTAAGGAAAGAGTAGTATAGTCCAGGTGGAAACAATGTGTCAGAAGATAATTTTTATTAAGTGCCTAGTAAAGGACTAATTATTTATACATTTTTGCTTCATATTAAAGTAAAACATTTTTTTACTTGCAAAAACACCTTTAAAAAAAAAATCTACACTTATATTAACCATCATTTATCTTTAAGACATTTATTCAATGCTATAGATAAATATTATTATATATTTTTTGCATAACAAAATCTATAAAAATGCCTATTTATTGTATATAAACCTATAAATATTTAAATTTCTAGGTTTTTCGGTTGGGAGTCACTGAATCATCAGACTATCACACTCCCACTAGTGACTATATGTCTAAAAAATCTAGAAAGTTGTGGCTTGAAGAAAGAGCTTTTATTGCACTCTGCATTGCTGCTCACAGAGGATATGAAGAGATGACTGTAAAACTTATTGAAAATGGTAATGAGTTCAAAGTAATAACTAAAGTGTTAATAACTGCAAACTTTAACATTTAACTAGAACTTTATATTTGAGCCTACATTTTTAGCTCTGTCAACAGATATTTTCAATTTTATTTGATATATTATATAGGAGCTAAAGTCAACATGACAACACCAACAGGAAAGACACCTCTGCATTTAGCTGCTGCCAAAAGTAATGGGGAGATCATCAATGTACTGCTTCATAGTGGTGAGTTGACTAAATGTCTACTTTTTTTGTGTTATATTAATGAAATATTATATTAATGAAATATGAATTCAGAGCTTTAAAAGAAAAAGGCTTGGTTATAAGATAATAGAAGAAAACTTACAAGTTTATAGTGCTACAAGTCAGCATTTTGATTGGCTAACAATAGGAGCATTTAATACTGTATAAATGAGACATCCCAGGGTGGTCAATCATCATAGTAGGCCTGAACAATGACCTCTGACTTGGCAACGAGCTATTGGTCTCCACTGACCACAGGTTGCCACGTCACAGTCAATCTTCAGGCATTTTATGATGAATGATCTTGTGCTAACACACAGTTGGATTTTGATTTTGTTGACCAAGATTGTGTTTCAAGGAGGATACTGCAGAGTTAACATGCAAACAGGGCTAGAAAAAAAAAAGTAACATGTAACATGAAGTACTGGACCAGCCTGGTTTATATTATTGTGGACTGGATTTTTTGCTCAGGAATAACTGAGAACTTCACATATTTCCAGTGTCAGTTAAAGATAAAATGATGACTAATAGCTTGAATGGTTCCCCAAAGTCAACCATGAAAGTAGTACACTTGTAATAGTTTATTTATGTTTTAACTATGGTTGCTATATTTTCTTTCTGGAAAGAACTAACCCTCTTTTTGTTATAAACATTTTTTAAAAGTAAATTTGTATAGTCTCTTATTTAAGACATTGTAAATTCTTAATCATATGTGTTTAATTTAACTTGAATGAAGCTTGTTATTCAATTGTAATACATTCAATTATTTATTTAAAGTATTTTGATTAATTTGTAGGTCGGTATTGTTTTTTCATTCTTGAATTGTTTCAAGTGTTAAGAATGTACAAAACATACTCATCAGTATCATATAGTTTTAAAACATTTTGATCCTAGGAGTGGATGTCCATACCGAAGACAAAAATGGTAATACAGCTTTAACAATTGCTGAAAGATTTGGAAGCAAAGTTTGTGCAAGAAATCTTTTTCAGTTTCAATGGCAACAAAGAGCTAAAAAGTCAAAACCATCGCCACAAGTAAATCTCAATGTTTTTGTCTCTTAATTGCTAGTTAGTTGAAATAAAATTATACTTGTAACAACATTTAATAAAACCTAGCATAGACATTACATTTTTTTTTCCATGATGTTTTTGTTATTAACAGTTAAATTGTAACATTCCTTTTTAAACTTACTACAAAATAACTACAAAATTTTAATCTATAGATCAAATAGTTCAAGATTGAACTAGTGCTCAAATCTGTCTATTAGATTCTAAACCTAACCTGTAACATTTTATCTACAGTCTAGGCTTGGTAGCTGAGTGATAAAGTGCTTGGCTTCCTAACTGGGCTGAGGGGGTGTGTGTGTTCAAATCTGGGTGAAGACATATTTAATTTCAGGATCCTTATGATCTGAGTCCACCCAGCTCTAATGGATACATGACATTAGTTGGGGAAAAGTAAAGGTGGTCGGTCATTGTGCTGGCCACATGACACACTTATTAACTGTGAGCCACAGAAACAGATGACCTTTACATCGTCTGCCCCGTAAATCTCAAGGTTTGTAAGGGGGACTTTACTTTATCAGGATTCTGAGGCCTATTTTATACCATAGGTTAGACACCCATATCTTCAATCATCTCTAAAGTGACCTCCTTTTGAAACTTTATTTATTATTGACAAAAGTAACAATGCAAATTCTGTATTTGTTTAAGAAGTAATATAGATATTGGTTTACAGCGTTAACTTATAAACACGAAATGTGAAAATAGTAAATATAAACATATATGGATAAATTCCACTAAACTTTAGAGTAATATAAATATGTTTAGAATATATATATTTGAATATTTAGAATATTTATATTATGACATCTTTCATTTGTGGAGCCACTATATGGTTCCTCTCATAGAATAAAAGATGAAAGTTTTAGAAGGAACAATGTTAACCTAATTAGCAGTTCTGCCAGGTTGTTGCACTTATGCTAAGGGCCACAAGCTCTTGACTTTTTCTCAGGGTTGACTTCCAAAGCCTTTCCCATATTTGGGTTGCCTATAAATATGCAAGGCAGCAAAGGTTTAAATTCAGATTTTTCCTTCTCCTTGGTGGGTATTCAAAGCTAACAGCCTGTCCAGCCCAAAATAAATATATTTATGATGTTTTAACTCTTTGACACCGAAATTATTTTCCACGTTTGGACGGAATTTATAGCTTTATATCTGGATAGAATCAACGATGGGAGCGTCATTGCGAGGTCAAAGAGTTAAACATAGATGGATATTGAAGTAATAAAAGTATGCATTTTTTAGAATCCTTGTTTCTACTTCTGGTTCAGGTGCCATTATTTGCTCATCAATACCATGATTCCAGTTTTCCTGTCTGGAAGAGAGGCAAATCCGCCCAGATTTATGTATCTACCATATTAAAGCCTGGGGAGTATGAAGGTACTGCACTCAGTGCTCCCAGAAGTGGGCGACATCCTTCTCTGATTCACAAACAGATCAGAGATGCAACTTTTTTCAGTGACTCCCAAGACAGTGCCCTGGACCATGGTACAGAAGGTAAGTTTACAAAAAAAGCTGCAGTTGTTCTAGAGTTAATGGTTGTTGTGTCTGTAATTGAGCTATACACAGGAACAAAGATGACTATTGAAAAGAGGAATGATTCTAATGTAGAGAATCCCTCCATACTCACATATTTTAAAAGGCATGCTATCCTATCTAAACTTTGCTGATCAAATTCTAATTAAGTAATATAATTTTTTTTTCCTTTTTTTGATTTGTATCACTAGAACTATGTTTAAACCAATTAGCTTCTAGTACTGTAGAGTACAGTATTAACAGTTTACTACTAAAGCCAAACAATCACCCACTCTTAACCATTTTTTTTGTTCCAATCTAATTATATCCAGTGTATAAACAAGTTAAGAAATTGTAGACTGTACTGTAGATCACCATCATGTTTTCTAAAAGTTTATTTTGGACACACACCATCTTATTTTCACTAGGGCGATATAGCATTGCTATATTGTTTATTGCTATTATCAACTTAACTATTATTGTTGTTTTATGTTGCTTATTTTGTATTATTATTTAGGTAGTTAGTTCATTGCATAAAAATAGAAAATGTAGGCTATATTTTATCTGCATTCCAAGATATTATAGTAAGATTGTATATAAAATACTAATTTTTCTTTGTAGATGTGAATGCCATTGAAATATAAGCTACTTGATTAATGTAGAGAGCTAGTACTCAGAATTTAGAAAAAGAATTAATTACATTTTTAATGTTATTGAAATTTGTGTATATCTGAAATTTCTTTTTGTCTCTTACAGAAGTTGGAAATCTTCCAATTATAAATAAAGATAAGACAAAGCTCAAGTAAGTTATGCTTTCCTTTGTTTTAGTTTTATTAATAAAAACACTTTTTTTTTTTTCACTGTAAACACTATGAATGTTGAGATTTCACTGTTTAGAATTTTTTTTTAATCTCATTTTATGTCTAAGTCAATGCTTGAAAGTACTATTCTATTTGTTTATGTCTCTCCACACTGACTACTAGTCTCAAGAAGCCATTGTCATATGAACAGTGGATTGGAAAACAAAAAGAAATTGAAAGGAAAAAAATTCTTGAAAAAAAGAAAAAGGAAGAAGAAGAGGCAAAAAGAAAGCAGGAAGAGGAGGAAAAGTAAGACACTTTTTTTTTTACAATAGTATTAGGTTTCAGTTTGAAAGTCTTTTTATTTCAAATAGTGAAGTTTTATACAGCAATATTGTTTATACTTTTACATTGTAAAGAAACTTGGCATTAGTCGAAATTTACAAAATCACTGAATTCAGTTTTATAGTTATGTGTTTTTATAATGCATAAAGTGTAAAAGAAATTTTACTCATGGATAATAATGGTGATTATTATTACTATACCACAATATGTAAAAGTAGGTGTTACTTAAATGTATTAAGTCATTTGTTGTTCTTTTTGTTTTAAAAAAATGTAGTAAAGTGTATGTTTGAACAGAAAAACTATCAAGTATTTCTACAAGTATTTATAAATATTAAATTTGAACTCTTTACCTTTACTAAGCCCTAACAATTATAAATGGACCTCATTCACCAATTGTAAACAAACAACATTTTGTTACGTGATTCTATATATCTTCTATACAAATTATGTAATGGATAAAGGCTGTCACGTGATACGTATTTTTCATTGTTTTATCAATATTATGGCGTGGGGAGTGTATTTATTTACGATTGGGGAATCAGGTCCATTGCTTACAAAATATTGCTTCAGTGTTGTTAGTTTGATCTTATTGTATGAATGATTGGTTTTCCATAAAAGGAAATATTTTTTTTTTATCAGGAAGAAAGAAGAGATAGAAAAACTTAGCTATGAGCAATGGCTGTTTGATAGAGAGCAGGAGAAACTGGAGAAATCTCCTCGGCTGTTGTCTAAAAGCCAATCATTTGCCCAGGACACTTTTTCCAGCCTTCCAGTTCACCAAGATGGGGCATTCAGGGTTTACCTGCGCAGTTTAGGCAAGTCAAGAACTGGTGTTTACTATGAAGATTGGTTGAATGAAAAGGAAAGAGAAATTAATGAGCTAGTTAAAAAGCTTCATACCAATGGATGAACTATTTTTTTTACTTTGCTGCTAACTTTACAGTTTTGCATAAAATAAATATGTTATTGTATCTAGAGCTTTAATGGAGAAATTAGAAAAAAAAAAGTTATTCAATGTTATATTTGGCATCTTGGCAATAGTTTCTATTTAAGACTGGAAAGAAAAAAAAGAGTTTTTTAAGGTCCTTTATAATTATCAATATGTTTCTTAATATTTTAGTGTAATAATTCTTAAGGAACATTCATTTAAACATAAACAACCTGGGTTTTAGTAAAATTAAGAATCTAAAAAGAAAAAAAAATACACATATTCTGCTCCATGTCGACTTCTGCACCACTGTGTGAGTTGGCTTCAAATATCAGTTAATATCACATTTGCTTAAAGAAGTTGAAAATATAATTTATTTTTAGTGTGATCTTTTGACATTATCTTATAATTATAGTTCTTAATAATAATTTTTATAGCTTTGTAAGGGAAAAGCTCCGACTCTGTAAATTTGTAGAGAAAAATTGTTCTGGAACTCCAGTCTTTCTAAAATAAAATATAGTGTTATCATTACCCTTAGGTAAAGGTGGCTATTCCATAGTTGCTTATGGGTTTTATGATAAATTATAAACTACCTTTGAATTGGCTATTTTTCATAACAAATATTTATCATGCTTTATGTGTAATATAATGATGTGTGTATATTGTATAAATAACATTGCCTTGTGGTAAATTTATGTTATGTATTTATCATGTAAATGTTCCCAATAAAGATGGATCAACTCATCTAATAGGAGTACTATTGTATTTTCCATTGCATATAATATGTTGTTGTTTTTAAGTAAGACTGCTTTTTGATCCTTATAAGGACTCTTATTAGAAACTACGAGTAGGGTTGAAACAGTTTGAGAGTAAAGAACAAAGGAGTTTTTGCAACATTCAGTTATAACTTTAATAAGCAGAAGTTGCCCACTTTATCTATGACTTGAGGTAGTTTTAATGGAGCGGGTGGCCATTGTCTTTTAAGATCTTTTTTTTTTTAAAGCTGTTTCAACTTTCTAATAAAAACATATTACATTTAAATCTCAAAAGTTTTTCAAAATAAAAAATACAGTTAATAATAAATGCAATCTAAAAAAAAAAACAAAAAAAAAACACTTTCATTATTTTGTAAATTATTTATTTGTTATCAAAAAAACATGTAATAAGTTTAACACACCATATCATCTACACTATAAATCTTACAGGTCAACAATAACATTTAGGGCATTCAGAATAAAAAAAATAACTTGATAGTGACATATATCTACTTAAATACACCAACTTTAAATATTTGTTTAAACCATAAAAGAAAAGAGATGCTCACTTATTGTTAAACAACCTGAGACTCCAGCTTCTGATGATACTTGATCCCAGAAAAAAAAATCTTAGTAACATCAGTTTAACCATGGACTCCTAGTCTTCAATATGATTTCATACAAATCAAAGTTTTCAACTATACCAAAGTTTTTTTTATTTAAAATATAGCTTCCTTATGTTGGCAATGTATTTTATGCATGTAAGTCAACAATGTAACAGCTATAACTCTCTCAACAAAACCAGATCAACTTGCACTTACTCCTCCTAATTACACATACTATGTACACACACAAACACAATGATAGAAGTCTGTCTTTATTTGGTGAATGAACGCACATGCCTACCGCCATCACGTCTGCCACGAAAACCTCCACCTGCAAACCTTCTGAAAGAAAATCATAATTAGAAGATATAATTTTTAATTATTCAGTCCATGTCTAGTAATGAAAGATTCATTATATTTTAAATCAATAAGTTGGTTGGTTTAGTGTCTTCCATAGTGCTATTAGAGCCAGAAAAACAAAATGACTTGGCAGATTTTAGATCATTGATTAACATGCATGACTAGATTGACTTGGGGACATGCGTAGGGTATAATCTTCTTTTTTTGAAGAAATGTCTGCATTTTATAACATAATATACACACAACCTATCACTTTCATATACATGAAAAAATGACAATGGACAACTATTGCTATGCAATCACCATTATGATAGTCATGATCACCAGTGTGTATGTCATGATCACCAATGTGTACGTCATGATTACTAATGTGCTGATTTGACTTACCCAGTCTCCCCCACATCTCTGCCTCTGCCCCACTGATTGCCTCGACCACCTCTGCCAGGAGAAAATCTTCCATTCCTGTTTCCGTGTCTATCTGGAGGTGGTCCTTGACGCTCCGACCTTCAAAGAATAATTAGCATATTTAAAATGAAAAAATAATTATTACTATTAAAATCTAAACTGTGTATAAATAGTTATTAAAGACTTTTTATTCAGCAAAGTATTTGTCTATATCCAATTTTGAAAAACATTACTTATTTAAAAAATTACCCTCGAGGAAATTGCCTAGGTGCCATGAAATTAGTTCTTGGTCGTTCAAGTGGTAGAATACCTCCTCCTCTACCTGCAGGAGAAGAAACAAAATGATTAATAATAAGGACAGAGATGTGTACAGCTTTTTACTACAAGTTAGTTCATTCAAAAACTTATAGAATGAGTTAAGCTAAAAAAAATAATTAGATAATGTTAAAATTGAAAGCCGAAGAATTACCTGAGTTCATGTTTCCTCTGTGTGGTGATGGATGTTGTGGAGGAGGAGGGGGTGGGTGTGCTTCATGGAGCATCGCATCCCTCCTGCTGTAGGGGGCTGGGGGTGTATAGAAGCGACCTCTTGGTGGGAGGCCAAAACCTCTGCCCCTCTCAAATCCTCTACCTCTAGGTAGCTCCTGTTAAAAAAGAAAAACACATCAGTTACCATGAAAATAACACTGTTGTAATAAAACTCTTTAATCTCTTTAATAATTTTCCATGTTCTGACAGAATTGTTCCATTTTTCGCATTTGTACATTCTATCTTGTTACGATTTAACTTCAATAACATTTTTGTTTGTAATAAGAAAACATTACTTTTGGTATAGAATTTTAGGAAAATGCATGCTCTTTTTAATAACACATACAATTATAAATCAAAAATGAAATTTAATTGAATGGGATTGAATCAACAATGGTAATGTTAATTCAAAGAGAAACAGTTTACACTGATAGTTTAATTCCTTAGACAATTAAAGTCATTGAGAGAGTCTTCCTGAAATTACTAGGTGTTAGGTTCCAAAAAAATACAACCATTGTCTTTCAGGACAGAGGGCACCACAACTAGTCAGAACATTGCCACCCATTTATGAGACTAATCATTTGACTACTTGAAATGTGTTTGAATGAGCCCTATAGCACGTACATCAACCTTTTCTCGATTATCTCTGTTTCCTGGTAGCAACGGGGGTGTCATTGGAGGGCGAAGTGGTGGTTGTTGATGCTGCTGCTGTTGTTCCTGCTGCTGTTGGCTGTTCTCCATCTTAACAAAATCATCCACATGCATAGAGGGAGGCCTGGAGGTGTTTGGAGCCCTGGTTCTAAAGAGATCATTGCTTCTACTGCCCAGCATCAAACTATGGTTCATGATACCTCTGCCTCTCATAGGCGCCACTGAAACAAACCAGAAAGTCTTACGACATCAAATCTAGTTTCATAATGTTTTTTTTAAATATATTTATCATAAATCTAACTCATTATTTAGTTGATATTTATAAATAGATTGTATTAAATAGATTAAAATACATGCAACAGAAATGGAAGGTTTCATCTGAGACCAATTATAAAGCATACATTTAATGAAGGTACCATTCTGTTGAGACAAAAAATGAATTCAGTTATGTAACTATTTAAAAACATCTTAGATAAAAAAAAATATTCACCAAAAGGTTTTTTGCCAGTTTTGCCCCCTCTGTTGATGCTAATAATTTCATGTGATTTTCTTCGGTCTCTGAGAAGCAAAAATGTTAAAATTAGATCAATTTAATACTAAACAATTTTTCTTTATAAAACCAAGAGCTTTGGCGAAATGTTACTATTTCATTTAGTATAACTAAAATTTTTTAAAATTAAACAAATGAGCTTCAAGAACTTGCTTTTATTTCCAAACTGTCATAAGCCTATTAAAAACTGAAATCTGTAACATGAAAATGCTGCCTTTAAAATAACAACAACTTCAGGTTAAAAAATAAGAGACATTGAAATTGTTGAACGTTTGAATCACAATGTAACTTACTTTGGTCTTTTAGGTCGCACCATGTCTTCTTCAGCCGTTGAAGCTTCCTTTTTAAGCTCTTCCTCTAGATTGAAATCTGGCAGATGGTGTTCGCATATAGCTTGCAGATCACATCGTAAGACTTCGGGTTCAGCGTCAGGCTCATCCGAGGCAGGGTTTGCTAACCAATAGCTAGGACTGAGTCGCTCATCCTCTGAATCTAGTATAGTGTAGACTGCTCTTTGATTGAATAGGTCTGTTAGGGATGCAGGCGTGGGAAGTTGAAATGGCTCCACATCTATGAACAACAGAATATGCATTATTTGTATGACATGTAATAAACATCCTTTAACTTTGGTACAACTTTCAAAAGCAATTCCACAATTATGTTTTATGTTTTTGAATTTGATCTTTATTTAGCCTCATTAACATAAGGATATTTAAGCTAAGAGTTGAGATTCATTTGAAACCTTACTTGAAAGTAAGGTCATTAATTTATGAAATTTATTTTAAAACATTTAGATACAATTCATTTCAGCAAAAATCATTTTTATCAAAATTCAAAACTTACTTGTGTCCCCTTCCTGAGGTACCTCTGGTGGACATCTCAATATGCTGGTCAGTGCTGTGATGCTTTCTAAAATAGACTCTAAGGTTTCCTCCTCCCTAGAAAGTTCCTATATCATGTACAGAATATTTCCAAATGTATTATTTATAGGATACCACAAAGCCCAGATAACTACATGGTACTTAACACTGTGGCTTTTTAAATCTATGTTCTCAGACTAAGATCTGAACTGACCTCTAGCTCTTCAAGTGGATGTCTGACGGAGGGATTCCACAACAGGAACTGCCTCAGCTCTTCTCTGCTGATGACTTTGGTCCTGGTGACAGCCATGTCTTCTGCCTGGTCAATGGTGGTCATGACCCTCAAAAGTTCAAGGGTGGAAGACAGAGTGGACAGGCAATCAGAGCTGTCCTTACTGAACGTGTTATTAATGCGATTTAACAGAGTATGAAGGACTGTTATGTTGCGTTCCAAATTCCTAAAAATAATAACACAAAAAATTTTTTATTTGTCATTTTCAAGAAAAATTAATCAAATGATAGTAACTTTAGAAAATAATTCCATACAGGAATCAGTCATTGGAAATTTTAAAAGAAAAACACTTTTTGACATTGTATTACGATGTATCTCTTAGAAAGATAAAATTTATTTGGGTTTTGATGAAGTCTAACGTATATGATCATCTCTCGAGACATAAAATGCCACAGAATGTACACCAACATGTACAACACATACTGATGATTAAAATGAGTGCATTAAATAGTACAACATGAATATGTGTAGGACATATTAATCTTTTTCTTTGATATGAAAAGTCAAGTTTTAACATAAGCTTTAAATCATATATCAATCATGGATAAACTGTATTTATCTTCAAGTAAAGACTGTGATTAGAAAAAAAACTTTAATACATTCAAGTTTGTCTATATTGTCAATAGTTCCTATAAAAGTTGTTCTTTTTTTATCTTTACAATATTTACATTAATGAGAAAAAATTTTCTGAAAAATTTATTTTTGATGTAATGATGGTTCATCAAGGAGCATGATTAAACACACTGTGTCAATTAACAGTCCATCAGACATTTCTTACTTACATTTTCAGGTGATAAAAACCATAGTCGTGGTCAGTGAGCATAGTGAGTGTCCGCAGACAAGGAAGTATAGAAGCATAAGACTGAGATGGGTTGCCAATGTGCTCCAACAAGGCAGCCATGATTTCTGCCATGAGTATGTTCTCTGGGAGGGAATTAGCCAGCTGAAATGAATGTTTCTTTCATTTACTCTTAAAGTTACAACTTTTGTTTCCAAACATAAGTATATCCTTGTTAATGTAACTGTAAAGTTAAACTGAAGCAACTCACATGTTCTGCAAGAGTTACTGGTAGATCTGTGTTTACCATAGATACTTCTAAGTCACACAAATTTTGTATCATAGACTGAAATAAAAGATTAACAAAAGAAGATAAGCCCATGTAAAAGGCACCCACAAAAAGGAAAACAGAAATTTTTGTATTCTTGTAGTTGTGCTATGCCTATAGGAATCTGTCAGATGTCTATATCTATGTATCTAATTAACATATTTTGTATCATAGACTGAAATAAAAGTTTAGCAAAAGAAGATAAGCCCATGTAAAAGGCACCCACAAAAAGGAAAACATAAATTTTTGTGTATATTTTTCTTCATTCAAGATTAGGGATATTCTTTTAGTTGTGCCATGCCTATAGGAAACTGTGAGATGTCTATATCTATGTATCTATTGAACACTGAAAGTGCTGATAAAATCATCAAACAAGCAAAACATTTCCTTCAGTATTACAGATTCTGAGTTTCAAAAACATTTTTTTTTCAAATCACACACTAAAAAAGTTTATTCTTTTGTAGAAGAGAATAAAGTAATGTTCTTCCAAACATTTGTGTATATTACTACCTCCCTAATAACTAATGATCTTCAGAGAATGAATGTTATGTACAGTTATAAACAGTTTCTTTAGTTTGAGGTTGTATGGTAGGGTAAAAATGTTAAATACCACAATGCCTTCTTGGGTTTGGATCTCAGCAGCAGTCTCAGCTGTTTGGTTCAGAAGTTGTAACATGATGGCCAGAAACTCACTGTACTTGGTATCATTGTTGATACTTCATCCAGTCAGCAAACAGTAGCATTACAGCGACAACAGAACATTTATGAGTTTAAAAAGAAAATTTAAAAAAATAAACAACCAAGTGTAATAGAAAATACAATGACATTGAAAATGATAAATTTACAATTTCTTAAAGCCATTCATTCTTTGCCAAGACATTTTGTACTATTTTTTGTAAGTTATAAGCTACAAGTCATTGTACTTAACAATATGGAATGCATAATTTGAACTGTTAAATATCTTACTGTAATATTTTATTTAAATTGGAAAGGAAAATACCCAGATTTTGTTTGTTTTTAATGATAATAAAGGACTTGTGGTCAGATAAGTGGAAAATGAGATTTTTAATTCAGGATTTTACAAAGTCCATCATGTACAAAGCTCAAATAGATATTTGTCTTTTGTTGGGAAAATCAAAGATTGTCAGTCATTTCTTTTTTTGTTTCCAGAAACATGGAAATTTGACATAGTTTTATTGATAGATTTATAGATTGTCAAGAGAATTCTTTTTTTATTTAGGGTTCAACAGAAACATATATTTATAATTGTATAATTCAAAACTAGATTTGACTTTTAACATTATCTTTTAACATGATATTTCATGAATTCTGTTTTGTATTAAAGCAAGTCTGTGTAAGCTAATCCAGTACTGACCTAGTACCAATGAGTTGAAGAAGTGCTGCTTTGATGCCTGGGTGTGACAGTAAGTAGGCCAAAAGGTTCAAGGTTTTAGCAGTGTGGATAGAAACAGATCTGACAGCTGTTGGCTCCTCCTCTCCCTCTGTGGGTTGAGTTGGTTTCTTGGGCTTCAGACTGACCATAAGGATGTCCAACAAAATCCTACCAACAAAAATTAAGTTGTTCTATTAGTGAAATGACCACAACAACAAAGTCACATGCTAAGATCAAATACTTTCAAAAACGTTATATTAATTGAAAATACCATATAGTATCTACCATACTAGATTTATTTTATTTTTTTAAATTGAAAGAAAAAGTTAGTGCTGTGAGTAGGGAGACTTCATAGTCCAATGCATTGATGGCATTTATATTTGTAGATCTACTCTTGTAGATTAAAAGCAGATTTTCAAAAACATTTAAAATTTGTAAACATATTTATGTTTTAACTATATTTATTAGTAATAGTTAGGAAAAGTGTTTAATCTATTTTGTACTACAAAAATTGTCTAACAAAAGATGTTGCAAAAATCTTAGACTACAATAAACATTATAAATCACCTCCTTTCTTTACTCTATTAACAAAGATGTTAACTGAATAACTTTGAACGTATTTGTACAAATTAAAACAAAAATAAGGGGGGGGGTCCATATTATGAGATAAGAAAGTTATACAGTTCCTTTGACCATTATATCTTTCCAATTTTATGGCACAAATATGGTACTAATACTTTTGACTATTACCGCTACAATCCTTAATATTCCTAATTCAAACAATAAAAAATAGATTTGAAATGAATTAAAATTCTATTTTTGAGTCACTATTATAAATAATGGTCCAATGAGGCAGGTGATGTAGTGCTCTTCTATTTCTGTGACCTATGGTTAACAAGAGTGTCAAGTGGCCAGTACAATGACCAACCAATTTTACTTTTCCTTAACTGATGTCAGGTACCAATAAGTCAGTTTATTATAATAAAGCAGTCATTCCTTAATTATATAAGTTCTGAAATGGCTACATCTTAAATCCACAAAGTGGCATTGTCCATTAATTCGTCTCACTTAGTAATCCTTAAAGAAGAGGGAGCAGCCAGATCAGCAATCTGCCAACAGACACGTCTCATCAGATGCTGCAAGGGCTGACAACCAGTGCCAGACAAGGTGTCGAGTACTGCAAATAGTTCTGGCGTTGCAGACTGCAAATGGACACTCCATAACTTTCTAGACATCACAGCAGCATCCATTTCTCCATCTGTCAAAGGCTGAAACAAATTGTTTTAACCCTTAAAGTGCTGAGCTGTTTTAGCATGAGTGCATACAAAGTGAAATAACAATTCTGGTATTTAGAGGCTAAACTACCACACACATTTTAAGGGTTAAGAATACATTGAAACAAAAAAGTATTTGATAAAATGATACAGTATTTTTTTTATCTTTAATAGAAAATTTTTTTTTAATAGGGTTCATTATCCACAAAAGATCATTTAAAATATTTGAAATATGACAAACATTTCTAATTTAAAAGACATTTTATACATTAAACATGACATAATATAAGCATATCCAAAAATAAAATGTATTATTTCAATGCTTCACCAAACTTAATTTTTAATAAAGTGCATCTAAATAATGACTTTATGTAACAAAAAATTAAATAAAAACCTATTGTATGTTAAAAAATAAGAAATAAACATTTCTACTTACCTCTTTGGTGTGAAGTGGGAATGGCAGGGGCAGTAACTCAGACAGAATCAGAAGTCCACTCATGTAAGTGTATGGAGACTTGATTGTGTACTTGAGTAGCTCCTTCAACATTAGAGTCCATAGACTTTTACTGAGGGCTGAGACAAACATACAGCAGGATAGAAAATACACAACAATACACTAAATGTGATGCAAGTCTTTAGTGTTTCATCTACTACTTAAGCATATATATATATATATAAATAGATTTATTTATTTACTCCAATATAAGAACAAATCATATGATTTAATTTTTAATGCAGTTTTACATATATTTAATATTAAATAAAAGGAGGTTTCTAAAAAGGGCAAGGTTGGCAGCCACCAATACAAAATTTGAGCCGCATGAACAAAGCCACAAAATAAATCATTTTAAATTGTGGCTGAAAATTATTTTACAATTTGTATCAAATATTTTAACAGACAAATTTAAAATCAAGGATAATAAATGATGCTGAACACATTCATGGATAGCCTTTTAATTATCAACTTCCGTTTCAATTTTAGTTAATGTTTTTGTTAATGTGTTTTTTTTCTATGCATCCATTAATGGATTGGCCCTAATAGTTTTACGTAAACATGTCGAGTAATACCATCATCAGTCTGTGTCTCTTGCAGCTCTTCCTGAGTAAAAGCAAGAAGGGTGTCAACTATATCTTTCTGAATCTGTTGGAAAGCAATAAAAAACAATGATAAAATATTCATATTGTGACAAGTAGGTCAAAGATGGTGGCCGTTTAGGTGTCTAGGGGGTTTAGATTATTTGAGGACCTTAACTTGCACATAAGGACTACAGGCACAGTGTTAGGAATGCAGGCAACAAATACTTTTTATGTAAAACATATGTACAGTTTAATAATAAGAATGAAAATGAGTAAAAGGAAAAAGCTGTACAGTGTTAGGGCGGGCCTAATTATTTACATAAATGGGACTATCATCATAAGAAATGAGAGACAAATGGTCTGAATGTCATTGGGCTTTGTTGCTTAGCTTTGAGTCCTATGCTGCTCTGGCGAGATCGGCGTGACTGATGCTGAGTTGTCTGTGGGTGCTCTGGCTTAATCGGTCCTAGCGCACGGGACAGTCCAACTATACGTAGCTGCAGGGGCGGACCTTCTGGCATGCGGTTGTTGGTCGGACTCTTCTGATTAGTGAGTAAGGCTGGTATCTCCAGATCTGGTGTCAGCAGACTGGTATCCGCGTTACAAAGTTAGGGCTTCTATTAGAAGTAGCCTGTAATAAAAGCTGCAACGAGATGCGTAGATCGACTTAGCCACAATGATGACACAGGGAGGTAGACGCCTTCCGTGAAGGACATCTTCAGAACGTTTAAATAGAAACCATGATAAAGTTTCACAATAGTAAGGGGAGTTAATCAATTAAATGTTACATCTCATCAGGGGAGACAGTAATAATAATAGTGAAGTTTCACAAGGGCGATAATACATAGTATTGTAATAATGATGTGAAGAAACTATAACTTAGTTTCACAAATATCAAGGGAGCTAACACATGAGTATTGTATTCTATAAGGGGAGACTACAATAAATGGAGGGTCTCCTAAAGGAGGATAAATAGTAAACAGTGATGTACATCTGCTCAAGTGAGATCGTCACGAGTGGCTAGAATGACGAGATGAAAGGGAAAAAAGGGGGGGGGGGAGATGGCTGATGGTCAGTGACCAGGTGTCCATTGTTTACATCTGGCCGTTGGGCCCGAACAATAGAGCACGCTTGAATGGAGACAGGGCTCGTTCAAGGAACGTAATCTCTAGAAG
Source organism: Biomphalaria straminea (assembly GCA_021533235.1). Taxonomy (NCBI): domain Eukaryota; kingdom Metazoa; phylum Mollusca; class Gastropoda; family Planorbidae; genus Biomphalaria; species Biomphalaria straminea. The sequence goes on from JADKLZ010000167.1 coordinate 4,988,805, forward strand.
TTGAAATTAAATACAAGGGGAAATAATTCAAGTCTATCCTGGGCGCAGGGTCAGTGCGCTATTTAAAATCATGGCGATCAGCCGAGGTAAGATAATGATAGGATAAGACAAATAAGATAATGTTTACATGGATTTACCTAAGTAAAGTGATCTGGCCGACAGGCCGATAAAATAGAATATAGTACATAAGTAATTACGGCATTCCTTGTCACGGAATGAGAGTAAAATATACTTGGTAATATGACATGTTACATAAATATTATGATAGTTCCCGGTCAAGGAATCTATCTATAAAATATAGAGGGCTCGTGGCGAGCGGTAATTTATCAGTGATAAATTAATAGTAGCTAGAAAGCTAAATACATGTGGCAAGAATTACAAATAATTCTAGTCCAGATAAAGTGGATGACTTTGACTATTTAGTCGTACAAGTCATGATAATAAAATATGATACATAAAGTGACTACTTACATACTCCAAGATAAGAATTACACAAATATGTACACAAATATAATGCACTAAATAAATGCACACAGTAAGAGGCCATTAAACACAAACCATATGAAAGCTTACCACCAGTCCAATATTATGAAAGATATGAAATGAATATAGCGAAAGCTCGTAAAGCTCAGAGAAGTATATCCTTTCAGCTCCTCAAAATGAAATGAGAGTATGACTATTCGCCATGTGTAGTTAAGAAGTCTAAGGTGGACAGGAAATGGGATGGGCTAGCTATTACGCATATCCTGTCGCGTGGTCACGGAGGCGGGGCTAACGGGGAAAACCATACTTTCAAATGTGATAGACTGCCTTATTTGTTTAGACAAAGGATTTCCGCTTGACCTCGTTAACGACAAGATAAGCGAACACGGGCCGCCTCGCGTCTAGACTGCCCGTCCACAGGCAAATATGGTCAACTCGCGGTTTTCCAAGACGGTCCGACGACCCCGATATTATCTAGGTGTCGATAGGACTCTTTGAAGTCACCCGCCCCTCCCGACAGGGGAGGGTGAGGGTGTGTCACCTGGTGAGAGTTGAGGAGGGGCGAATTCCGTCCTACATATATCAAAAGAGGTTTGATCAGATAAGAAAGGGGAGTTCACTCCTCTTGATAGATTTGCTAGACATGCCAGATTAAGAAATTACGTCGTGACATATGTGCCTAGAGAAAGGGGGTGGTGGTAATAGCTTTAGATAGTCATAAGGGCTAAGCTGAGGTGATAAAATAAGATAGCAAAAAAATAAATTATTTAAATGCCTAGACCGAGTGATACCTTAAGTGGGCGAAATTTATTTTTGTCACACATATCAACATGCATCATGCAAATGAAATGAGTTTTATCAACAGCTTTAAACTGGATTTATTCCTCTAAATTCAAAACTGAGAGCAGATGACGTACCTTGGCCAAATCATTGTTGTAAAGAGAGGATGTAGGAACAGAGCACATAACTGTGTGGAGCTCCAACAACACTGGTATAGAAGTCAGATCTTTAAACTGAAAGCAAACATTACTGCTGCTTGACTAGAGCTGAACAAATAATACTATATTTTATATGACATATTCAAGGACTGATTCAAACAGATATGTACTATTTTACAATGTACAGCACAAAAAAGTGCTAGAAAACAGCCTAAAATTGATATCACGTGTTACCTTGCTAAACAAAATAATATCTAAAGCATCACTTTGTTTAAAGATAAAAATAAATTTAGACATAAATAAAAGAACAAAATGAAAATAAACTAACTGAATTGATGATCAAAGGATCTTTATCCCCTGCGCCATTCATTTCAGTATCAATCTTGAGTGCTTCCTTAGCCTCTACTCTAAATGCCTGAATAAGTTGACACAGAGTGGCATGGACCAGGCTAAGGGTTGGCTTGATTAGAGAGAAGTAAGTCAGCCATTGGTCAGTGGTGTACGGAATACCTTGCTGCCAGACTTTAAGCTGAGATTCACTCAATTTCTGAAGACAAAATATATACATATATCCATTCAATCAGATTTATTAGTATACATTTTATAAGTACATATAAACTACTTATTCACTATAAAGCAGAAATATATATATATATATATTATTTGAGGAAATAAAATAAAGAAATGGCTATTGATGGCTATAAACTTAGAAATATACTCCAGATTTTATTACAATGTTATGTCTTCTAGGTTTTGAAATGTATACCAGACATTTAACTATTTCTCTCGTAACTGACAATACCAATGTTGATTCCACCAGAATGTGGTAAATAATTAAGGAGAGAAAGAGTAAATGATTAAAGAAATGTCCAAGTTTTAGGTGGCTAAATGACAGGATCCTGGACTACTGAGCTAAATGCCTTATGTTGATGTTAACAAAATTTGCATTCAGTGTGAGGAAACTACTTGATCCAGCCAATTCTAATAGATAATGAACACTTGCTTTGGTAATATAACACTCAGGTAAGCTCTGCTATATTTTTAAAGAGCTTAACATCTAAAAAGGAAGCTTCAATTTAAATTAAATGGCAGCTGGCTGTTATGTAATTAATTGGTCAAAAAAATAAATTTGAATTTTAGGTCCTAACCTGAACCTTGTACCTTCTTTCAGTAATTTTGTAAGTTTGGGATATTATTAAGATAAGACACTATTAGTTCTGCAATTTTCAACACTATGACATTAAAAAGAGCCCTAAAAATGAATCACTTCTGTAGTATATAACATAACAGTAATTGGGGTAAAACAAATAATTTCTGTAGTATCTAACCTAAGAATAGTTAGAGTAAAACATATCATTTCTGTAGCATATTATCAGATATTGAAATTTTTACCTGTACTATTTTAACTGTAAATAAACCTTAATTTTAATGAGTTAATTTTATGAACTTTGACCTTGTTATAGAGGGAGAGTAGTCCTTAAGGGATTACGGGCACGACATGGCCTATACTGTGCCGATGTGCCTAAAACTAAAACTAAAACTAAACCCTGTAGCATGTAACATAACAATAGTTAGGATAAAACATACTTGTATATTGATTACTTGAATCAGAAACCCCAATAGTAGCAAACCAAGCTGAGAATTACTCCCTTAGAGCACAGAAGAGGAAGCGGGCAGTGAGTTGTAAGGTCGCCTTATCCCTGTACAAGTACAGACCTCTAGCCGCACATGGACCAGTATTTCTCGCTCAATTCCTTGTCCCAAAAGTCACCCATGCAGAGCTCGGCATTCATAAAGAATGTGCCCTATTGTCTCGTCGACATTGACGCGGTGGCGGCACCGTGTGTCATAATTTTCCTTCCACCACCCAAAGTATGGGCCTCTGGGAAAGTGCCTGATTATGAACTGTGCTAGGACCGCCTGTTTCCCATGGCAGAGCCCTGTTTCGCATGGCAGAGCTACCACCATGCGTCCTTTCGGTCTGGTCCCAAGTGTCGTACTAACTAACGGGTGTTGGCTAGGGATTATTCACTCATGAGAGTGCATGGTTTATCATATAAGGTGTATGTTGTCGCTGTGGACTTCGCTAAAAAAGTCAGCCCTCTGATGACTGACCAGACCACAATGGGATGGAACCCACTGTATAAAACTATTTACATTGACTTACTTGAAGAATGTTGATAAAAATGGGAAAGCACTCAGAACTGTACAACTCTACAATAACATATCTGTATTTGGCTTCATTTAAAATGTCTGGGGGCAAGAAAAAATAAAACAAGATACATTGTAATCCATTTTACTACTGCAAAACATTGTGTTTGGAATAAATTATATTTAGTTTATACATTGTTGATTGAGTCATAATCAGTTGATTTTCTTATATAGAAACGACTAATGTAAACAATTTATAAACTCCTAAATAATGGTATAATCTACCACTAGTTTTTTTTTTAGTCACAAGTTTCTTACAAAACAAACTAACCCATGAAACCAAAGAAGAAAATTCTACAATTCAAATAAAAAAATATGAAGATAAAAACTTTGTCTATATACAACCATAGTTAATCCCTGGATGATGTCAGCAATATCTACTTTAACTTCCTTATTTCCATATCTCTTCCTTTACGGCTATGTTCATTCCCAACAACAAAAATTTAATATTCTTCAATAAACTCACTATTTAGTTCTTGTTATTTAAACAACACACCTAAAGTTATCAAGTAACATTACTCAGCTAGCAGCTCAGTAAAACATTATTTTTGTTTTCTAATATAAAGAATTGTGTGTAAATTATTTGACAAGATAACTGCATTTAGTGATCAATCAGATAATATCATTCATTGTTTTTAAAGAGCTTCCATGGCACTAACCAAGATTATCCACACTTGCATCAGCAGCAGCAGAAGATATCAGAAAATAAATCATACGGACAATGGTGATCAGTCCTGGAGGCACTTTCTTCACATCATCTGTGTACTGCTTCAGCTGAGAGATTATTGAGGGGAGACCATCCAAATCAAAGCTTGTCACTTTCTTGGCAGGGGCAAGCCACTCCTGAAGTTGACTCAATTTTGTGCTGCCGCCTTGGAATGAACAAATGAAAGAAATGATGCACATTAAACATGCTCGTCCGTATTTACTGCCAAAAAAAAAAATAAATAAGTAAAAAATAAATAAAAATGTTCCATACCATTTTCACAAAGGGCAAGTAATCTGTGAGCATAATTACTCAGCAGATGAACATCACTTGATGTCTTGATGACAATCAGCAGAAGTTGAATTGAACAATTGGCACACACGGAACGTTTCATAAGCATGTCAAAGTCTTCATCACCTTGAGGGAAAGAAAAGTGTTCTAATTTATATCTGTAATTTAATCATGTGCTAATAAGGTCTCCATGTTTGTGACAGGGCTCAATTTTGTTAGTCTTACTGCACTCCAGGAGACTGACCACAGGAGGAAACTACACGATGGGTGTGAGATCACAAATTCATGTGGTCAAATGATTTGCTTTGCTTAGCAAGGACTTGTGAGTCAGTGCTAAGAATGAAGGTTAGAGAGAGAGGTTTAAGTAGTTTGCAGTGTGTGACTATTTTCTGTTGATGGATTGATTTGATGATATACATTGCACATTCGTACATGAGTTATTGAAAAAATAGAAATCTTATTTACAAGAAGTTGTTCTTTTCTTTACAAGAGTGGGAGTGTGGTAAGAACAAGGTATCATACACAGGTCTTCCTTTCAAGAGCTTGGTAAAGTGATCCAACCTTTACACAACATGCCTGTACAGCCACCCAAGTAATACATATGTGGAGGTGGCCAGTATATCAATTACTATCATTTCACTGTTGGAGAAATATCACATATACATCTTCTTTGTTCTCATTTTTCAAGGATTTAAGAAATGTATGCAATGATGACTTTGTTACATTATTTAGAACAATTATAGTGGTTTTATATCAAGAACCCATAAATCCATAAAGAAATAATGCCAAATTACCTGTTCTCTCCAAGTACGGCAACAAAACTTCAATGTTCTTATCAAAGCTAAACACTTTGGATAAAATGTTCCGGCCCAGCAATGGATCTCTATTAGCCGCACTGTAGGTCATAGTGTAGAGGCCATGTAGAATGACTATCACTTCCGGGTCATCCACTAGTTTGTTTACTGGAAAAGAATGTGTTCCCTCCATTGATACAATATGCAACAACAAAAATTGTGTCAAAACATTAAAACTTTGTGAAAGAAGCTGGCTATGGAATAATAGTTTTACACTAATTAGTACACATTACTAAATGTTACAATTAGTAACTTGAGTTGCTGGCAGGATGACTTAAAACAAGTGTTGCATAAAAAAAAAATAAAGTGAAATAATAATGGGATTTTAAGTGTGCTCCCTAATACCTCAACAAATAATTGGATAAAATAGACTTTTATTGGATGTTGTTTTTTATGAAGTCTGCTTAGCATTGCTATTATTAGATGTTATGTTT
>JADKLZ010000167.1:4994731-5005838 GCA_021533235.1 Biomphalaria straminea
TTTATGAAGTCTGCTTAGCATTGCTATTATTAGATGTTATGTTTTTTATGAAGTCTGCTTAGCATTGCTATTATTAGATGTTATGTTTTTTATGAAGTCTGCTTTTAGCATTGCTATTTTGTTATCATCTTTAAAAGCTACTGACATGTTGAGATGTGTTCAAAAACACTATGGAATGATTTTGTTAGGATAAGACAATATATCAATCCAATTTAGATGGAAGTTAAAATGAAGATACTGCATATAATGTAAAGCTGCCAAGTAAAAAAAATATTAAACACTATGAAACTCTAACCCAGTTCATGAAGTGTTTGACTATCAAATCCAAAAATCCTGGCTCTTGGTCTAGGTGAAGAGCAACTCCCTTTGCAAGATCGACTACTTTAGATTAATTCCGTGTCATACACCTTCTTGTTACTAAAGTTTAAGCCAATGAAACAGGGGAAAAAAAATGAACGCTATGCACTAAGCCAGATATAAAGACAGTGATTAAATAAAGTATCACCTTTATTTTGACAATGATAGAGTTGGTCAATATACTGGGTCACTTGGAGATGGTAAACAAGCTCCAAGCCAAGTTGTCGAGATGGTATATCATCCCCAGATTCCTCTGGTTCTTCCTGCAACAACAAAAAAAATGTTTCATTTTAGACGTGATTTTCTTTTTAATGAGCTAATAAAATAACTTAACTATATATATATACATAAGAAGATAGTGAATTCATCATCACAATAATGCAATTGGCCTCACACATTTTTAAAGTTAATTGCTTAAAAAAAATAATTAAATCCATCCTACTAAATATATGGAACAATGTTACAGTGAGAGATAAACTCTATCTAAATCTGAAACTCATGGAAGTGACAAGGAGATGGCACAAAATCTTCCCTCATGTCAGAATATTGCAAAGGATAGAAATTCTTTTTATAAAGTCAAAAGCTATGTTGACATTTTTTCCACCTATGGTATTGAGATAGATACAAACAGAATGAGACTTTTTAAATATTCTATTTACAAAAGGATTGTAAAACTATGGTAAACTTTATTAACAGTGAGAAATAGCATAAGTAAAATAACTTTGACACCTTCAATTAGCAATGCTCAAGACACCTAAATGTTTGTTTACAAAGATCACTATACTAGATAACTGTAATGTTTGTTCACTTGGGTCTAAATACAAATCTAATAATAATCAATGAAAATATAATATGAAAATAAATTTTCAACTGCTAGATTATAAATTATTAACATTATTTAAATTGTTCCAAATGAATAATAACAAGATTACAAAGAGAGTTTGTGTGATACACAAACTCAGAGGCGGCCCCCGTCGGATCCCTGTCAGATCCGCTTTGATCTCTCAACGGACGGACAGACAGACAGACAGACGGACAGACAGGCCACACAAAACTAATATACATCTTCCGTGCTTTGATCTCTCAACGTTAGCCTTGTAAAGCCGATGTTCAAGGCAATTGCCACACTTGTTTTATGAGTTGATTACTTTACGAGTAAATACTGGTATGTTACTCGTATGTTGGAACTAAAAAAATGTGAAAACATGTGCAGTATATTAGATTATTAATTGTCTTAAAGTAGGTTTCATTTATATTGCATACTAATTAGGTTTTTTCTCTTTAAATACTGTTTGCATAAAATATTTTTAAAAATTAGATTTTGAGCTTTTAGAAAAAAAAAAAGTAGCCGTTGCATCAGAACTTTGAATGCTCTATATTATCGTGATGTCAGATTTTCATTTTCTCTTCTACTTTCTGAGCACTAAACGGGACGGACGGACAGACGGACAGACAGACAGACAGACAGACAGACAGACAGACAGACGGACAGACAGGCCACACAAAACTAATAGCGTCTTTTCCCCTTTCGGGGGCCGCTAAAAATGGTAAAAAGAATACTCAAAAAGCCAAAAAGCATTAACAAATTTTTTGTAGTCCCCATGGGAAAAGTCACGTTTGCCCGTGTGTTGCTGGCTGTCACATTTTTATCTCAAAAACTAAAAACACTTTTGAAAATCCACTAATTAGGTGCAACAGCTAATTTAAATCTTCTGACTGTTAAACCTTACATTAGATACTTTCAAGACAAGATTTAAAGATTATATAGGTATAACTACTGCAGAAGTGATCAAATAGATGTAGTCAACATTTAAATAATTTAACTCGTCTTCTGTATATATAGACAGATTATAGTACTAAGGCTAAAAACTGAATACTTACCACCATCTGAAAGAGACACCTAATGATCCCATTGATGACATCTGGGTGAGAACACAGATAGAGAAGGCCATCCTGGGTGGACATGAACCTCTGCAGGATAGTGTGGACAGAGAGGTATACACTAGGGTTAGCAGCAGAGGCTGGACATGACAGCAAGGCAAACAGACTCTCCAGAAGACCACTGCAATACACCAAAAGACATTCACTAACAAAATGTAGACTAGCCCCTTCTATGTTTTCAGATATGATAATCATCGATGCGAACTATGTTTCAGGATACGTTTGTTTCAAGAAGAACTAAACTTGTCTAGAAAATTTGAAAGTAACCATTGAGCATAAGCTAAATGGTGGAGAAGAAAACTCTATAAAACAACATAATTATAATATGTGCCTATTTCTATACTTAAAGTGAAGTCTTCATACATATATGTATAGAACCCCCTTTCAGACGCAATCTATAAGGCAGATGATGCAAAGGTCATTGATGGTTAAAGAGGGTATCATGTGCCAGCATTTGACCAACCCCCTTTACTTTCCCCAATGATGGGTGCACTCAGGGGCATCCATAAAATCCTGGAGCTCAAAATGGAAGTCTTCACCTGGACTTAACCTTGAGACCCCTCAGCTCAGAAGCCAAGTGTTTTACCACTCCGCCACCATGCCCTATAGATCTATCCAAGTCAAACACTCACCAGGAATCAGCTATATTGTAAATAGTTTCCAGTGACTCTGATGACTTGGTATTGGTGTCCACTAACAATGTGTAAGGGACAGCATTATGTTGTTGGCCCTGAAGTGGAACAAATACTCAATTATGTCAGACTAACAAAACAAAACATGGAAAAAAAATAAAAGACATCAGTACATACCTCGTACACACTGAATTTTAATCCTAGTGTTTGACTTTTAAGTGCTTAATTTTGTGCAACCTACCCTAGAATTCAATGTTGGGAACTTAAGGCTAAAAGTCTGAAGTTGATATTCAGACCAGTTGCAAGGGTGAGCGATTGGATGGTTGAGAATAAGCTCAAGATGAATGAAGACAAGACAGAAATAATTAAGATTGGCACTCGGAACAACATCTCAAAAGTCGAGAGCACAGATTCTCTTTTTATCACGAACTGCCAGGTTTCTTATGTCCATGTAGTGCGGAATCTTGGAGTTTTCTTTGACTCAACACTATCTTTCGACCCACACATAAGGCAGCTCTGCAAGGGTCTTTATCTGCAGCTGCGCAGATTAGGCCAGATCCGACCATATCTAACAACGGAGTCAACAAAAACGCTAGCTGTGGCATTCATACTCTCCCGTCTTGACTATTGCAACGCTGTACTAGCAGGTATACCCAATGACAAAATAGCCAAGCTGCAACGTATTCAGAACAACGCCGCACGAATAGTTCTTAGAAAAACAAGACGAGATTCTGCTACTACGCTCTTGCGCACGCTCCATTGGCTTCCTGTGAAAGCAAGAATAAATTACAAGGTCGCCACACTTTGTCATCAGTGTATATATAACAATCAGATGCCCTTGTACCTTAGCGAACTTATCACTCCATATGTCCCCCAGAGAGCCCTACGCTCAATGGACTCAACGCTATTAGTGGTGCCACGTTTCTCCCTCAAAAGCTACGGTCTGCGGGCTTTTTCAGTTCACGGACCAAAGGTTTGGAACTCACTCCCAATTGATCTGAGACAGACAACATGTTTCACCACTTTTAAGAAGAACATTAAGACCTATTTGTTTAGAACTTTTTTAGATTAGTTTGTTATGTCGAATGTTTATGTTTGTAATTGTTTACAGCGCCTTGAGCCTACAATCCTGTTTGTTAACAGCGCTTTATAAATAAAATTATTATTATTATTATTATTATTGCTGTTTTAAATATTCTTCTCATTCTGACAATATGAAAGAGACAGTTGGACAGCTCTCAGAAAGGCTGCGGGACACATTTGAGGCTCAAAAGAAAAGCCCCTATTGAAGACAGGTGCAGAAGACCATTATTGCTTTTATTTTTAAAAATACTAAATGGATATCAGGCACAAGCATACCGACTATTTTTTTTTAACATCAATTTGAACTATGCTTTCACCATAGAAAGAAAAAAAAATGCATGTTCTTAAAAATGCTAAGCTGATAAAATAGCTGTATACTTAATGACAAATTCAAATGCTCAGTAATCCTGCACAGCATATACGAATGAAAAATATAAATAAAAAAAAAGTGAAACATGTTTCCATATTTTTGTGAGAAATAAGTAGACTTATATTAGTACAAACAGAAGAAATACAAAGTTAATTCATTCACTTACTATATAAAAATGGGGGTCAGTAAATATCTGTGTGGCCTCCTTAAGGTCCGCCAATATCTTGTTTGCATCTTCATCTTTTAACTGTGGCTGTTCATCTTCTTCATTGCTGGACTCATCAGGAATTGGACAACTGGACACAATTCTAGACAGACATATATTTTAAGGTGTGAGCATAAATTTGTCCTTAAAAAAAAGAAACAAAATTTAGTTGTTTTTTTTTAATGCTCAATTTCAATTATCCAATTTAAGACTATTTATTAACTTTAACTAGCAGGTGGACTAGGCTTTATCTCTTTCAGCAAGCGAAAATGCAGGATAAAAGAAAGTGTCTTACCTTTCGACAGTATTGTAGAGATTAGTAAGTGTTTCATAAAAGTGTATTTTTCTTAGAAGTGCTGTCATTGACATTGTTAATTTTACAATCTGTAAAATATTTTAACACAAAAGTTAAAAATAAAAATACACGTTTTCTTCCATTCTACCAACATCTAGGCTATATCGCTTATTGCTTAAAATGTAAAAATAGTATTCATTTATTTAATTTTAAGAAAATGAAAATATCTCAAATAGCCTTTTCCTGAAATGAGAATAGTCCTTTAAGTTTTTATTTTAAAGACCATGTTGTAATAAGCTTAACATTTAAATATTCTTCTCATTCTGACAATTTGAAAGAGAGTTGGACAGCTCACAGAAAGGCTGCGAGACACATTTGAGGTTCAAAAGAAAAGCCCTTATTGAAGACATATGCAGAAGAAGAAAAGAAAACTTAAATAGACCAGTGGACAATGGCTTTGTCTGCCAGAGATGAAAAAAAAAAATATGCAAGTCACAACTGGGTTTTATGTAGTCATGTGAAACACTGCACTTTTTCTTCATATTCAGAATCGAAGACTACCAATATTATTATTATTCTGACAAACTATAACAAAGTAATTATCCTCTACACTAGACTTGTAACTTATGCTAACTGTATAAGTTCTTAAAGATAAAACAGGTACAGCCCATAAATTCACTTGGCTATAATATTGATATATTTGCTTGTTATTTTACAATGAATGCAGTCAATTAAGTTTTTCTTTCCAAGTAAATAAACATGTGTCTTCCAGTCAGATAAATCAATAGCAGCACTTAGCATACATTTCATTTAAAGGTTTTCTTTTCTTTTTTTTTCTTTAAAAAAATTTTCTTAGCTTATTTAAAATAGAATTTTTTTAAAAGTGTGTACCAATGGTTGGATACATTGATGTTTAAGTGTGTGAATGTATGTAAGAATATTGTATGAATGTAGTGGGAAGCGTGGTCAAGAGGCTAAGAGCGCTTGAACTTGGCTTGGCTACCTAGACGGGGGCTCGAGGTTCGACACCCGAGTCGGGCAGAGTTGTGTTTACTGAGTGCCTAAAGGCAACACAGAAAACCAACTCCTACATAACCCCTCCCCCCACTGGTCCACAAATGAGATTGGACCAAAGCGCTCTGAGCATGCTATAAGCATGAAAGTAGCGCTATATAAAAGCTATAATAATAATAATGTTTAGTACATAAGCATTACAAGACATTCTGTGTAAGTTTAACTTGAATCTAACAAAAGTTTTACATTAAAACACTGTACAAGGCTACAGAAATGTATTCATTTCATATAGTATCTTGTATATTACCAGACAAGTTAACATCATATGTAGGTAATAAAAAAAACAAACACCTTTTCTAAGAGCAAGTTTCTGACAAGTCTTTGATATCCTGTCTCCTCATTGTCGCCCTTGGTGTAATCAGGATGAACTCCAAGGAACCACTGTGTTCCAGCTGCAAAGTGGGTTGTTTTGGAAAGAGATCTCAGGGCCAAGTGCTTGATACTGAAGACAATATACTCACTCTCAATCAATGACAGAAGTTTTACCTGTATGCCCCTTTGCTAAGAGAATTTAGGTAAAAGAAAAGATAAAAGTTATATTTCTTATTGTAGTATACATACACTAAATGATAAAAATCATTATTATGGTGAAGGTTAAATAGTAAAAAAAATAAATAAATAAATAAATAAATTTCAGTGGTATTTTAGTTTACTAAATACTGACATTTTGGAAAAAGTTATGAAGTTTGTTAATGGTCCCATTTTTCATTAATGTAACTAAAGCTATTTTTAGACAATTTTTAACAAGTAAAAAATGTTAGTTGGAAAAAAGGTTCCGTCAGTTTTACACATTTTCCATAGAATTTTTGTTCTAGACAGTGAACTCAAACAAGGAAAATAAACTTAAATAATGTTATCTGTCGGAAAGATCTTTGTGAGGAAAATGTGTGCAGATAAAAGTCGTTGTTAATCATGCAAATTTAAGAAACAACGATTCCTGACTTTGTACTCACCAATAATGTAAGTGCTATTTGTTCATTTAGGACTGAAAGACAGCCAGCGAGTCTGATGCCAGCCTTCAAATGTCTGACCTTAAAAGCTGCATCAGGCTGGCTCATAGCGATATCTGAATCACAACCTTTAATAGCCCAGCTGACCAGCGTGTCAAGAAAATCTAGTGAAACACAAAGAAAATGTTGAAGTAAGACATTGGCTATTTTAAGAGAACTACACAAAATTATTGCAAAAGAGACAAAATGTACAGACACTCACCATTCTTGTTCTCATGTATCATTAAATAAGACAAGCCCTTCTCTAAAAGATCTGGTAACTCTTCTATAGCTACAACCCACCTGGAAAAAAAAAAAGTTTTATGATACTTAATATAGTAATGTGTATAATTAAATAAAAAAAATGAAAAAACACAGGCTATTTCTTCATGTTTTGACTATTGCCAAATAATAACATTTTGCAATACATAATGGTTACATGTAATTACAGATTCCTTATTTTACATTTTTATTTTATATTTTTATCTATTTAGGGAGTATCTGGATCAATACCTTCTCCCCTTAATTAAAAGAGAGTGGACAATGAATTATTTAAAAAAAAATAAAAAAAATTCATATTTATGTTTCAAGTGTTCTGTTAAAATAAAAATAAATAAATAAATAAATAAATTACTATATATAAATATACATCACATAACTGAAACAAAACTTGAGATTTACTTGTCTGTATGTTCCTCCTGAGTAAAGGTATAGATGATGTTCAACAACTCAAGGGCCTCTTGTGGTCTTTCAATTGCCCCATCATCATGACTAGCATAGCGCAACATCTGAATTTCAAACTTGGACAGAGCTGGACTCTTTAACTCCTTTTGGAGATTTATTTCCAATAAAAACAATTTTCAGAGTTTGAACATAAAACAATTTTAATTTTAAACAAGAGATGAACAAACAATGATAACTATTTAATAAATATTGAGCTTGGTACACAGAAATATAAAATATCTTTCATTTATATTAAGAGTGTTACAATCATCTCTAACAAGACTAAAAAAGAAACTTTTAAGTCTAATGTCAAGGCGGCCCTGAAACTTGGAGAACAACTGAAGCAACAACAGAGAATAGTACAGACTTTCATCAACAGATGTCTGAGAAATATCTTGAAAATACACTGGTACGACAAAATAGAAAACACCAAACTGTGGGAGATGGGTGGATAGAGAAATATAGAAATGAAGAAAGTGGAAATGGATTTGTCAACCTTTAGAAAAGATACCAACAACAGAGCTAGACAGGCCTTAGAGTGGAACCGCCAAGGCACAGGATGCAGAGGAAGAGAAAAAAAGAATGTGGCAATGCAGTGAAGCCGAGAGGACATGAAAGAGCAGGGAAGGAAGTGAAAAACCTAGAAAGTAACCATGTAGAGAGGGGTGTTTTTACTGAGTCCCTATGTTCCATGAGAAACACAAAGGAAAGATAATGATGTATTTGTTTTCTAATCACTTTTTTTTTTAAGTATCATTCAGTGTGAATGGCTATTATTTCATCTCAATAGAGTTTTAAATACACAGTGCATACATGAAGATAAGTAACAAAGCATGTCTAAATCTAAAAAAGAAGAAACAAGTGTTTTTGTCTACTAACTAAATGTGAATGGCAAACTTTGAAGCTAACTTTCAAGTTCAAAAAATGAAACCAAACAGAAAATGTAATCTCATTTAAAGACATAGAAACTTTGAAACTAACTAACCATTAAAGGTGTTACATAAAACTCTACTGGGTTCAAGGTATGAAAACCTCCCCATGGCTCTTCCTCTAGCTCATACAGATCTAAAACCTGTCAAAAGTTCAGGGTTTAAAACAAAATGTTAGGAAAACATTGTTACTAAAAGTAAATTCATGCAAACATCTAACAGTGCTTCTCAAATTGGTGGTTCTAGTTTTTTTTTAATGTCAAAAAAACATTTTCTTAGCTTTACTTTAAGAAGTCAATTATCCTAAATGAAAAGTATTGGTATTCAACATTAAGCTGTTTAACAGCATAAGAAATTTGAGAAGCAATGGTAGAATCTATTCTCAAAAAGTAAAATTAATAGAACAACAAAGTATCAACTGAGGTTTGTCTTTTTTTTTTTTTTTGTATAAGCTTTATAAATGCATTTTAAAAAAAATTATTTGAAATTTTTTTCACTATTTTTACCATTTTTGGAAATCTGAAACATGAATTAAATGAAGTGTTATACCTTAAGCAAAATGTAACTGTCAGTAGGATTTTAAAAAGCATAATGATTAATTGTTCTCATAACGAAAACTTAACTTACAACTCATGTTAGTTTTTAATAATAAGAGAATGTTTCCACTAATAAGTTTTCCAAGTATATGATCATTATGACAATGTAACATGGTAATGTGAATCTCATGTATAGAGTTTTAAACTTAACAAATGGTATGGGAGATTAACAAACACAACAAACCTTAATTAACAATCAAAAAGAGTTGAACAAACACAATTTGTTTATATAGTAAATTTAGTTGAATGTAAACTGTTCAGTTACCTAGAAAACAAAAAGTTATCAACAAATTTCATTTGATAAAAGTAGAAAACTAAAAGTGTTAAGTTGTCTAACCTGCATCATAGCGGGGTCTTCAATAGCAGCCATTTCATCCTCGGAAGAGATATCTTCATAGTCCTTTTCTACTTCCTATGAAATACATTAGTACATTGTTACAGCTAGGATCAAATAAAATAGCTATGTACAAAATAATCACACTCTAATTGTATTGTAATCTAATAAGTATGAAAGACTGGGTGTGAGTTTAAAATCCTCCTAAGGACATGAAATAGCTCAGAAATTGCAAATTTAAAATGAGTAAAATGCTTCAGTGTTCAAATACTGATTTTTTCAAATTTTAAATGTATCAAATAATATCAAACATTATGTAAATGTGCATAATCACATTAATGAATTTATTAATTTTACATTCAACTGTAGCCAGAAAGTTATAATAGCTGAATGATTTTTGAAAATATATCCTATACAACAAAAAAATGTTTATTTAAAAAAAAAGGAAATAAGGTTTTGAATAGTTTTCATTTTTTTTTTTCCGTTTGTTCAAAAAATAAAATAATTATAAAAGGTGTTACCCTATCTTCTCCATCAGATGCCGGTCCTTTGTAGCGACGCAGTCCTGATCTCTCAGAACCTGCATTAAACAAGTCTTGATCTTCCATTTCTTCATCCTCAGGAGCTTCTTCATCCTCCTCATTGTCTTCATCTCCACCTTTGATGACAGAAAAATAAAAGTGCTTCTATTTTGAACACAAAAAAGACATGGTATAATTAACGCTGATGTACTGTAAGCTATAATTAACGCTGATGTACTGTAAGCTATCTTTAGTAGTATGCACTCTTCTTAAATACATTCTAATCACAGTTTTTCTAGCTTACTGACTGCACATAACTTATCAATTAAGAAGAAAAGACACATTGAAGATCAGGGAGAAGAAATTGAGTGGTCCGATTTGAAGTGTGAAAAGGACAAAAAATGCTATTACAGATCTCCACCCATGTTAAATATCACACATCAAAAACAGTTCATTAATTTGCACATTTGTAGAGACACTCTTTAGGTGACTGAAAGTGAACGCTTAATTGTCACAACATTAATTCAAACCGAGACTAGCTTAGATAGATTAAAGAGCAGTTGAGGCTAGGCTAGAGGTAACATCGTATGTTATAGTGACTGAAACTAAACTGCTCTCGTTATGAATTAAACAGTTATAGTTCATATGCCTGTTGGATGTTCACTCTATTATTTGAGTGTTGTAATTTGTCTGCATGTCTGTAACCATGAACTCGCCAGTACTCTGACAAGTAAGCAACCTAACTGCTGAACAGTACAAATTAAACAGATGCAGATTAGACATACATCGCTACACATTGCATTTCCAAATAAACAAGAATTGGAGTAAGTTTTGTAAGGATGTTTTCAACACCAGAGCACAGTCAGCACTGGCACAGCACTAAAAAATGACTGAACTGTTTAGACATTTAACTAAATCACGAAGTGTGTAGCTGAGAGGTATATACTGCTTGGCTCCCTTTGAAGGGGGCCCTAGCCCAAAGCCTATCTCTAGCTAGGTTGTGTCTGCTGCGTGCAACACAGAAGGGGGCCCAAGCCCTAAACCTGTCTCTAGCTAGG